>CP139501.1:5327164-5927164 GCA_021014915.2 Artemisia tridentata subsp. tridentata | reverse complement strand
TTTAAATAAATGGGCAATTTTTAAAACTTTTGCAATTAAAAAATGGGCAACTTAAATTAGGCAACTTTGCAAAAGAGGGAAAAGTTCCTGCTGCTCTTGAGCATGTTACAAAGTTCCTGCTGCTTGGCTATAATTTCGGCAGCTGATATGGTTCTTCTGATCGGTTTGTAAGTGGTGGAATCTACTGCTTGGTTTCAAAGGGTTTAAAAAGGTAAGTGGACCTCATAATTAGTCTCACGCGCTCATAAATCACGCTAATTCAATGTATAGCTAACTGATTGATACATAGCCAAATGATTGATTCAAAAATATTTCATGCATCCCACCATACACAGACACGAAACATTATTACTTCCAAATTAAACACACTTAAAGTCACCATAGCATATGGTGGATTATAATAATAAAACCTTCAACAATTACTAAACAAACTAAAAACATAAAAACACCGCCATCCGAAAGATCGCCAATCCTCTTTTCTAGATAATAGGGGCTTTGAAACCCATCTTGCCGGTGTCCCTGGTTTTGAGGAACCACCACATTTTGTTTACCACCACATTTTGCTGCTCATCCTATTAATTTTGCTGCACCGCGTCACTTTCAGCCATCTCCTCCTCTTGACTATGGACGGTTTCTTGGTTGGTTTGTAGTTGTTAATGGCATGCAGAAATTAAAAATAAATAATAACAAAATAAAACAATACATACAAATAAAAGGAAACTGAAATGTTAATACACTTATGTTACTCGTATCCTCATTATAATGATGTTGATGAAATACAAATAGCCTCTGATTAGACCTACATGACGATGAAGTATAAAATAAAATAAATTAGATGTACTTGTGTGAAGTGTGAACTGTATCGCAACCTACAAGGCAAAATGTGGTAACGTTTTAAGAAATGGGCGCAATTTACAATAAACGAGCAAACTAAAAGTTTGGCAACTAAAAAATAGGCAACTTTATAAAATTGGGCAAAAAATTATAGGCAGTTGAGCATACTATCCACCTTTGGAAATATCAGTCTTTGAAAAGACAAGACAGTTTACTTTATGTCTAATCCCACATGCAAGGTAGGCACTCCAGCTACAAGTTTAGGCACGTGGCCAGACTCATAAGAGTCAGGCAACGTCACTGTTCACACGTGAAACTACAGTGTTTCCTCTTCTATAAAAGGTTATTACAACGAAAGAAGTCGCAACCAACCCCGAAACAATAAAGACATCTAACACACAGAAGAATGCTTTGTATCACAGCGATCAAAATCACGACCGTTTTAGAGAAGTTGAAGATGTTATCGATTTTTTATGACTGGTTCCTGAATAACAATATAAAGTTGCTTACCATATATTACAACCACGGTCTTCACTCAATGACAAAACGTCATTTGCTGATGATCATCATTTACATACTCGCTTATTCAAGCATGTACTCACACATTACGTGGGTTAGCAAGCAGCGTCAAGAGGGTCATCTCACGGGCCACAGATGTTCTTAAATGACTATTAATAGCACTTAGTCGTTCTTAAATGACGACTAATAACCCTAAACCATAATGCTCTACAAATCTCACTCATCTAAACTCCCTTCCAGTGAAGTAGACTCTCGTTGGCCATCAATGGTCTCGTTGGCCATCAAGGCTCTCGTTCATTGTGGCATCACCAAAAGGGAGATAGATAATGAGAAGAGCCCACGTTGCTAGGGAGATACAGGGGCAATTCATTTCATAGAGTTGGACCCGATAAAGCTCAAAAGGCTCCTACAACATCAAGCAACAAAGGATTAAAATGATGCCTTCAATTACCCTACTAAGTGGTATATAGACTTCTTTTAAGCGACTTCTCACCCAAAACACCACATTATTTCGTAGTGTAACTATTTTATAAAAGATTGTTGTGTACTTTATTTTTAATTTCGTAGATATTTTTTTTTCTGTTTTGTTCTTTTCTTTATGTTACTAGCTGTGTATTTATTTTTAAAAATTCAACGTTTGTTTCCATTATATATATATATTAAAACGCGGGCTTCCCGGCTCGTTTTATAAAAACGTTAGAATATATGGTTTGCAAAGTAGAAACAATAAATAAAGTAGATGACACATATATATAGTTTTGATTACACCTGGAGGTTTACGTGGCATTAAAAATAATATAAAATAAATTATATGTACTTGTGTTGGCATTGTACCAAATTTGGTAAAGGGACAATCGCATGACTACGATTACACCTACCATGTGGCAGTGAAATAAAATAAAGTTGAAGTACTATTGTGTACTGTATGTATCGCAACCTACATGGGAAAATTAGGCATCGTTTTTAAAATGGGCAACTTACAATGGACGGTCAACTAAAACTGGGCAACATAAAAATGATGACTATACTAAAGTGGGTAAATTGGTACTGCCAGTTAACATACATTCTACTACTGCTAGGCTAAATGTTCTACTGCTTGGTTTAGTTGCTACATGACCGCCATAAGCAAATTTTAGACCGTCACTCGAAATAACAAACAATATGTGGTTTAAGTATCGACGTTTAATTGGTTTGTCTTTTTGTTGTACAAAAAATCAAAATTTAAAGGACAACTTAAATAACTGGGCAACTTTACAAATTGGGCAACTAATAATGGGCAACTAAAAATGTGATGCTGCTGGTAGATCTTCCATTGCTACTGGCAGTGACACCCTTGCTCCTGCTGGTGACATTTCTCTTCTGCCTAGCAAAATTAGGCATTGTTTTAAAAGTTGATTGTCATAGGGTATTCAACCCATACATAAACTAAAAGACTAAAAGAATTCCACCAAGGCTGTGCGGGAAGCTCGGTGGAGTTTCAACAGTTTCCTAGCCAACTCCCAATTCATCCTCACATTTTCAGACTCATCATAACTAAAATTGCTGACCTTGATATAAACCATCTTCAGCAAGGGGGAACATGCAAGTATGAGCTTTATTATTGTTAATTCATTCTCTGATGTAGGAAAAGATCGAAACGCCACACTCTTGAGCTGCCCGACCTCATTCCATTGCTACGTAAATCTAATGAATAAACTTCCAAAGGTAGATCACTTTCCAATGCAGCCTGCAAATTGAGATAGTATTGAGATGCATAACCATGTCAATTTAAGATGACGTATTTCATACATATGCATTCCACTTACCATGGTTTCTAGAGTTTGCAATTTTTGAGCTCCACAAATCATTTGAATGATGAATGACACCATTGCATTGTTTCCAAAATCGACTCCGGATAGATTTAGAGTCTTAAGGGTTACAAATGCCACAGGGACATTCATCCAGGAGCTTCCTTCTTCCAACAACTACAAATGGTCGACTTATCGTAAGTTTTAAAGATTATATTTCATAAGTATTAGAGATTACTTTAACATTATGAAATTTGAACTGTAAAACTCAAATTTGTCTAACCTTGCACTCCTGAAAATCCAATGTAAGGGACTCAAGATTGGGAAGAGTTCTAAGCTAAAAGATATTGTAAGTTGTGATTGTCGTGGGATGGTTCGAAACACCGAATGACAAATACAACTTCTTCAAATTTCCAAGCTGTGCCATATCCAAAAGTCTCATGTCGTTTTTATGAATACGATTCATTTTAAGAGACTCAAGTAAGGGACAACGAGAAATAAACTTCCAAACTGAACCGGTTTGAAAGTCAACATATAACAATTCTAAGCTCAATAGATTTGGAAAGCTAATAAAAGATACCAAACTAGGAAGAGTACACCAATGAAGTTCAAGATGTTTCAACTCCATACGAGAGTACAGTTGGGTTGGCAACATTACTGGTTCACCATACCAGTTTCGAATTGTCAGCTCCTCAATTCCTTCCCAAGCCAAAAACAACAGCCAATCATGAATCTCTTCATATTTGAAGTAATCTTGTCCAAACAGCGGTTTGGGATCTACGGAGAAGACAAACCTTCTTACTGGACCTCTGAGCTGAAGTAGCAGTCTGGTAAGTTCCTTCCCATCAAAATTATTCGTCAAAAAATAAAAGAAATCCTCATCAACTATAACGTCGGTGAGCAAAGTCCACTTAAACCTCCAGTTACTCGCTAAAGTATCGGTCCTCACCACATCTTTTAGTGGCAAACGATTCATAATATTAGTGATCACGTTATCTGGCATGTTGCTAATATAATCCATCATTTTAGGGCTAACATTACGTCCAAAAGACATGGTATTGCTGGAATTTGATTTGCTTTGGTGAGTTCTCGAAAATGAGAGTTTGGATTTCGTTTTCGATTTAATTTTTTTATAAGGGTTTGTGTAATTATGGTGTGTATAGGGGTTTGGTGGGTGGGTTTATTTTTCCCGCGGGAAATAATTAAATAGTTGTCAGAAAAATCAATGTTAATTAACGGTTGGTCTTGTCAAGTTGGGCAACTTGTAAAGTTGGGCAACTTGTAAAGTTGGGCAACTTGTAAACTTGTCGGCTGAAATTTCCAAAGGTGGAAAGTCTTCTCAATTGCCCATTATTAAGTTGCGTCACAAATTTGCTCAATTTTATAAAGTTGCACCATTAAAGTTGCACTTTTTTTAAGTTGCCCATCTTTAAAGTTGCCATTTTGTAAGTCTGACTACCAATATTACACCTGTCACTTGCCCCCATAAGTGGATTACCATCCACAATGGCAAAAGTCTTTCATGACCTTTTTTGCATTTAATAGCATTAAATGGGAACCATTCATCTACCTCTCAAGCCTATTTTTGTGCACGATCCGCTTCACAATCAAATGCTTTTTTTAGAAATCAAATAAGATAACTAGTCTCACGTGCAACAACAGTAATCTAGCTGCTATATAAAGCACTCCCAACTGAAGCAAAATGTGCGCGTTGAACGAGATTAACAATTCCATAACATAGTTAGATTCTTACAATCCTCCAACAAACTTAACCCAAGCCTACTAGTTACTTTTAATTTTGCCATCATGAATCATAAACTCGTTATTCTTTCAATGTCCAAGCGGCACGTGTTTATGTTTATCTTGTTAATTCATCAGTTGCTCAAGTTTAAAGCGCACCAACAAATGGTATCACAGCGGGTGGATCACTCTTATGATCTAGATCCGTTCTGAAATGACTGCTAATAACTTTTAGCCGTTCTTAAAGGGGTAGATAGATTGTGTTTGTGTGGTGGATCAAGAAAATAGAGGATGAAAATCCATGATTTCTCATCCTTGTTACTGCCCTGCCCGGAAGCACAAAGGACATTGTTGCCGGCTACTTAGGACTGATCTGGAATGGAAAAGCTACTTAAGACTGAATATAACTCAAGCAGTAGTCTCTATCTGTACTTCATCAACATCATTAGAATTAGGATATGATTGCCATAAGTGTATTAACATTTCAGTTTCCTTTAATTTTTATGTATTTACTTATGGGAAAATGATGGGCTTAATGGTAAAAATTTTAAAGTTTCCAAGAAAAGAAAGTAGGTACCTTTCCTACTTTCTTTATTTACTTATTTAGTTATTATTTATTTTTATTTTTTTCATTATTAAACCACATATTGTACGCCTTCCAAAAAAAAACCCACATATTGTTTGTGTAATCATGGTGGGTATAGGGGTTTGGTTTGCAGGTTTATCGGCAGAAAAGTCAATGTTTGATAGTGAATTGGTGAATACTTGGGTCTTGTCACGTTGGTCAGCTTGTTATAAAAGATGCTCCCTTGGTGTCCACTAGCTTACAACACAAATAAACTTGTATTAAAAATTTGGGCAACTTGTATTAAAAATTTGGGCAACTAGTTATACAATGGTAAAAGTGAACCCCCCAATAATAGTATGACCCCATTAGTTAGTTGCAACTCTTTTAAGTTGCCCCTTTGTTTAGTTGCCCATTTGTTTAGTTATACAATGGTAAAAGTGAACCCCCCAGTAAAAGTGCACAATTGTTGGTTGCCCAAGTTCTAAGTTGCCCCTTTGTTTAGTTGCAACTCTTTTAAGTTGCCCATTATTTTATGTTTGATGAACTGCCATATTAAGTTGCCCAATTTTTATGTTGCCCAATTTGTATGTTGCCCATTTTTAGTTTCCCAAATTTTAAGTTGCCAATTCTTTTAACCCTGCCCAACAGCCATTATAAAGACCATTTGGTGATTGGTCTATTTTGGTAATTATCCCCCATTATAATTTAAGTTGTTGGTTGCCCATCTTCTAAGTTTCCCGTTTTATTAGTTGCAAATCTTTTAAGTTGCCCATTTATTACAACAACAAACCAACCAAGAAACCGTCCGTAGTTAAACCACATATTGTTTGACCTTTCCGGTGACGGTCCAACATTTATTCCCTCGGGCCAATATTAACAAACCCGATCCCAAATCATCCCAAATTTCACAAACAACCAGTTGGTAATATTGAGTTTGTAAGTTTATTATTCACAAAGCATGAGATACACCTAGTTGTTGCGTCAACTCATTGGCCATGGAAGGTCAATACTTGGTAAAAGGATATTTGAGACTTTTTGCGTACATCTTCGATTCACATCTATTAATTTTGGCGCGCGCCTTTGTCCCTTTCCCGCCCAAAGTGTTGGGAACCTTTAATCTAACTCTCCAGCCTATTTATAACTATGCATTGTATACCAAAAACAACACAGACAAACACATATATCCCTTTCAATTGAAAGAAAACATAAACAATGGCAACAAATAATGGCAACTTTCAAAATGATGCTGAAGAGTACGAGTGGGTGTTAAACAACAATTTACTATTTGACGCAGTGTTTGATGCTTTCGGGTATGAACCGATTGCAGAATATGGGTCGTATAGGCAGGTAGATGCGTGGATGAGGGGTCAAATTTTGAACTGGCTGCATGCGCAAGACTTTTACTGGGATGAGGTTTGGGGACTGAATGATTATGGGGAGGAGGAAGAAGACGAAGAGGAAGATGAAGATGAAGAGGAGGAGGAAGGTGAAGAGGATGTGGTGGCTCAAAGTGAGTTACTGGTGCAGCAAAATGAAGACGATCAGCAGCAAAATGTGGTGGTGCCTCAAAACAAGGGGGAGCAACAAGGTGGGTTTCACGACCCTTATAATCTAGAAAAGAGGATTACCGATCTTGAAATTGTGTTTAAACGACTCAAGGAAAGCAAGAATATGATGGAAAGCAGGGAAGAGAGCTCCGGTTCTAACAAGTTGGGGTGAAATGCATTGAAGCAGTTTAGTATGACGTTGTTTTCATGTTTCTAGTATGTTTAGTACCTTTTACAAAAATATCAATGAATTATTTGATTTTACCGAAGTCAACAAACCAAAATTTGTGTAAGGGTAAGTGGTGCAAAATATATCACCAACTATTAGTGTGGTTTTAACCAAAAATTGCATAAGGGTAAGTGGTGCAAAAAAAATGTTACAAACAATTAGTTAGGCAACCCTGAGTATGTACTAGCACCATTTATTATTTTGTACTTTCAGTACAATATATTCTTCTGAACGACTGACAACACCATATATACTACTGTAGCACCATTTGTTGGGCAACCAGGTTATGTGATTACTATGATTGTGTTAACATTTCAGTTGCCTCTGTTTTTTACGTATTTATTTGTTTATTTAGTTTTTGTTTAATTTTATATTTTTTTAATTCCGTTTAAAACAACAAACCAACCAACAATACGTGGTTTAAGTATCGACGTTTTATTGGTTTGTTTTTTTGTTGTACAATTCATGGGAAAAAAATCAAAATTTAAAGGACAGCTTAGAGAAATGGGCAACGTAAAATGGGCACCAGGATAAATTGGGCAACTAAAAATGGGGAAAGAAGAGTGATCCTGCTGGTAGCTCTTCCATTGCTACAGGTAGTGAAACCCTTGCACCTGCTGGCGACATTTCTCTTCCTGCTGGCAAAATTAGGCAATGTTTTAAAAAGGCATTTTATAGCGCAACCTACATGGCAAAATTAGGCAAAGTTTTAAAATGGGCAACTTAAAATGGGCATCTAAAGTTGTCCATTTTCTAAAGTTTCCTAAGTTTTTAAAAGTTGCCCAATTTAAGTTGCCCACTTTCTACGTTGCAAGTTGCCCATCTTTTAAGTTGCCATTTTGCAAGTGTGATTCACTAACTTACCCTGAGAAGTCATCATTACACTTGTCAGTTGCAGACAATAGTTTATTGCTTCGACACTGCCAAAAGTCTTTCTAGAGTTTTTGCATTTAATAGCATTCAATGGGAACCATTTTTAGTGTATGTTCAATTTCACAATCAAATCAAAATTAAAAAAATTAAAGTGGCTTTCCAAAATAAATGTTAAAGGCAGGTGAGCGCAACCTACATGGCAAATTTGGCAAAATTAGGCAATGTTTTAAAAAGGCATTTTATAGCGCAACCTACATGGCAAAATTAGGCAATGTTTTAAAATGGGCAACTTTGAAAATTGGGCAACTTAAAATGCGCAACTAAAGTTGTCAATTTTCTAAAGTTTCACAAGTTTTTTAAAGTTGTCCAGTTTCTAAGTTGCCCATTTTTTAAGTTGCCCATCTTTTAAGTTTGCCCATCTTTTAAATTGCCATTTTGTTATAAGAATGGGGTCTATGGGCAATCTGACAAACCCTCCCTAAATTTGCTCAGTTCTAGTCTCCCTACCCCATCATCTCACATCACTTACATACTTAATTCTATTAATAAATTTACTACTCCGTATTAATAAAATAATAAAATACTAATTTTATTTGATATTCTCTCTCCTCTATATATAACACACGTATCTCACCTTGTTCATTTTCCTCTTCGTCTTAAATTCTTGTTACATTACAAATCCTTTTTCTTTCCCTTAATAATCTATAACGTTAATTTTCCCTTACTTCAGATCTATCACGTATACATACAATAAAAATATTAAAAAAATATATTTTTCTAAAAAATTTAATTTTTCTAAAAATTATTTGAAAAAAAATTAATTTCGAAAAAAAAATAATAATTCAGAAAAAAATTTCTAAAAAAATAAAAATTATTTGAAAAAAAATATAATTTCAAAATAAAAAAAATTTAATTTCGAAATAAAAAAGTTTTTGTTAAAAAAAATTTAATTTCAAAATAATGGCGAAAGTTTCATAATTTTTCGAGGTCGTTTGGTACGAAAAATAATAAAAACAAAAACAAAGACAAATATATTGATTTCGAGAAAGTATTGCATATTTATACTCGTTTTTGTTGAAAAAAAGTATTTCGTTAATAATGGCGCAAGTTTCATAATTTTTAGAGCCCGTTTGGTACGAAAAATAATAAAAACAAAAACAAACGCAAAAAAAAAATTATATATATATATATATATTATATATATATAAAATATATATATATATATATATATATATATATATATATATATATATATATATATATATATATATATAATAATAATAATAATAATAACACTAGTTTTGTTTAATGTGTTAACGTTAACGTGTTGTTGTTTAATGTGTTAATATTAACGTGTACAAAAAAAATTAAAAAAAAATAGCATTTTTCTAAAAAAAAAGTTCAAAAAAAAACTATTTTTCTAAATAAAATTATTTCGGAAAAATAAATGGAAAACAAAATTTCTTTTTCTAATAAAAATAACAGTTGTTTTTTTAGTAGTTTAATATGTTAACGTTAACGTGTTATTGGTTAATATGTTAATTAAATAGAAACACGTCAGACGAATACATTTTAGGTGTTTAATTTGTTAACATGGGCAACTAAAGTTGTCCATTTTCTAAAGTTTCATAAGTTTTTTAAAGTTGCCCATTTTCTAAGTTGGCCATTTTCTAAGTTGCCCATCTTGCAAGTGTGATTGACTAACTTACCCTGAGAAGTCATCATTACACCTGTCAGTTGCAGACAATAGTTGATTGCATCGACACTGCCAAAAGTCTTTCTAGAGTTTTAGCATTTAATAAAATTAAATGGGAACCATCCATGTACCTCTCAAGTTTCCAGGCAATTTTTAGTGTATGTTCAATTTGACAATCAAATCAAAATTAAAAAAATTAAAGTGGCTTTCCAAAATAAAATGTTAAAGGCAGTTGAGCGGACTATCCACCTTTTGGAAATTTCAGCCGATACTCCCAACAAGTTTAAACACAAATTTGTGTACCTTCCCAAGACGTTGAAAAGTCAAGACAATATACTTTATGTCTAATCCAACATGCTAGGTAGGCATCCAGCTATTTTGTTGTTTGCTATTTAGTAATTACCAAATACTGTATAAAGATTTATAAAAATTGTTTTATTCCAAAACTTTTAGCAAAAACTGCTTAATGAGCAGAGTAGTTTGGTACCCAAAAGGTCTATTTAAGTTACCCAAAATAGTTATGGCATAACTATTGTTGCTCTATTGTTATTTTGGTACGTCGGTTGCAAACCATGACAAACATAAACAAGTAAAAAAATACAACACAATAACAACATAACATAGTACAATTACTAAGTTTTCTGCTGAAATGATAAACCACAACGATGACTAAATAGTAGCCAATAATTTGAAGGTTACATGTTAACGAACGCCTTCCATTGATGACAGTAACAAGGTTCCAAAGGCGAATGACACTAGACTTCGAAGCCACACTGAAAACATGTCAAACGACGATGCTGGATCCATAACTTCATACCTTCTCAAACCGGAGGTAAACCTGTTCACATAAATGTATGAAATTAGTGTTAACGTTTTAACATGTGTAAGTGTACTAGACAATATTTGTGAGTGTCAGTATATAATACAAATGCAATTGTGTTTAATATTGTGTCAATTCGATAACTGTTTGTTAGGAATTATTAGAATAATGTTTATTTTCATTCCTGCTGTTAGTGTAGTTTGATTCCTGCTGGCAGTGTTGGTTTCTGCCGGTCAAATAAAAATTAAAAAAATTAAAGTGGCTTTCCAAAATAAAATGTTAAAGGCAGTTGAGCGGACTATCCACCTTTGGAAAGTTCAGCCGATATACTCCCAACAAGTTTAAACACAAATTTGTGTACCTTCCAAGACGTTGAAAAGTCAAGAGTCAAGACAATATACTTTATGTCTAATCCAACATGCTAGGTAGGCATCCAGCTACAAGTTTAGGCACGTGACCAGACTACGTGACTGTTCACACGTGACACAACAGTGGTTCATCCTCTATAAAAGGTTATTACAACGAAAAAAGGCGCAACCAACCCCACAAAAAAACGATAAAGACATCTAACACATAGAATAATACAGAGTGTCACAGCGATCGAACTCACAACCACCGTTTGAAACAAGTTGAAGATGTTATCGTTTTTTTACAACTGGTTGCTGAATAACAGTATAAAGCATCGTCAAGAGGGTCATCTGACGGCCCACACATGTTCTTAAATGACTACTAATAGCGGTTAGTCGTTCTTAAATGACGACTAATAACCATAAACCATAACGCTCTACAAAACCCAATCATCTAAACACCCCTCCATAACATTCTTGAGCGTCCTTTCGAACAATATGGTGCATTTCGAACCGTTTTTGTGCAGAAGGGCGTCTCTGCAAGCATTCCCAAAACAACGGAAGGGAGATATAGAATGGGAAGAGCACTTTTGCTGGGAGATACAGGAGGCAATTTTGTTGCATACAGTGCCATACTTGCACCTGATTATCAAAAGACTCCTTACAACATGAAGGACATAGTAACGGTGGGAAGAAGTTAAAAGACCAAGGCGGTATATTGACAAAAGTAACCATACGAAGTGGTATATAGACAAAAGTAATGCTGACTTCAGTCCGGTTATTCAAATGGCACAATATTTTGTAACGTAATTACGTATTTTCTAAAAGATTGTTGTGCACTTTATTTTTAATTTGGTAGATTTGTAATTGTTTTATGTTTTTTTCATTTTTTTATGTTACTGTGGTAGGGTTTTCTACTTGGTAAAAGATTGTTGTGCGTATTTGATGACCTATTATCTAAAAGATTGTTGCGTATTTATTTTTAAAAATACAACGTTTTTCCATTTTAAAAACCTTACAATATATGGGTTTGCAAAGTAGAAACAATAAATAAAGTTGATGAAACATATATATATTGGATTGTAATTGATTATGATTAAACCTACTGGTTGAAGTGCCATTTAAAAAAATACAGTAGATGTATTTGTGTGAACTGTAGAGCAACCTACATGGCAAAATTGGGCAACGTTTAATAAAATTGGGCAATGTAAAAAAGATGGGCAACTATAAATTGATGCATCGTTGTGGCTAGACAACATTTCAGTATTTTAGTCGTCAGGCGTTCAGAAGAATATATAGGAGTCTCATTAATTATGCTTAAAGTATCAAGTGGCATTAAAAAAAATTTTAAAATAAAGTGGATTTCCATTGTGTGAACAGTAGCGCAAGGGCTGCATTGGAAAGTGATCTACCTTTTGGAAGTTGATTCATTAGATTTACTTAACAACGTACCAAAATAACAATAGAGCAACAATAGTTATGCCATAACTATTTTGGGCAACTTAAATAGACCTTTTGAGTACCAAACAACTGTGGTCATTAAACCCAATTGAACTCCAATGTCGTCTTGCTTTAAGCAGTTTTTGCTAAAACTTTTGGAATAAAACAATTTTTATAAATCTTTATACAGTATTTGGTAATAACTAATAAGGTAATAGCAAACAACAAAATACGAAGTTGGTTGTCATACAGTATTCAACCCATACATGCATAAACTACAAGACTGAAAGAAAACAACCAACGCTGTGCGGGAAGCTCGGTGGAGTTTCAACAGGTTCTTAGCCAACTCCCAATTCATCCTCACATTTTCGGCCTCATCATAACTCAAATCTAACAGCTTGATATAAACCATCTTCAGCAAGGGGGAACACGCAAGTATGAGCTTTATTATTGTGAATTCATTCTCTGATCTAGGAAAAGATCGAAACACCACACTCTTGAAGCTTACATGTTAACGAACGCCTTCCATTGATGACGGTAAAAAGGTTCCAAAGGCGAATGACACTAGACTTCGAAGCCACACTGAAAACATGTCAAACGACGATGCTGGATCAATAACTTCATACCTTCTCAAACCGGAGGTAAACCTGTTCACATAAATGTATGAAATAAGTGTTAACGTTTTAACATGTGTAAGTGTACTAGACAATATTTGTGAGTGTCAGTATATAATACAAATGCAATTGTGTTTAATATTGTGTCAATTCGATAACAGTTTGTTAGAAAATATTAGAATAATGTTTATTTTCGTTGCTGCTGTTAGTGTAGTTTGATTCCTGCTGGCAGTGTTGGTTTCTGCCGGTCATGGTTCCTGCTGGTAGCATTGTTTAGTTTCTGCTGGCAGTGTTTGTTACTGCTGGTCATGGCGTATTTTTTGTATGTTTGTTATTTTAGGAAGAGAAACATACGACATTGTGTTTTGCATCCAATTCCAAAGAAAATAGTTAATACAAGATCCATAGAGGATCAAAGTCTTTTAGTCATTGTCTTCTTCAACTCTTGTGTTTAGTTTCCGCATAAGCACAAGTTTATTATACAGAGATTCTCATAGTAGTTGGCTTGTGTTTAAATAAGCTATGTAAAAGTTCTTTTGGCTCAAATATCTATCAAGAGGCATGATCCTACACAGTTTCTATACATATTGTTTTACATTCTTATCTAATATAATTAACAAAGATCTATCAAGGCCTCATCTGGGATCAACACCAAATCACAAAGTTTTTTCTTGAATTAAACTATCTTATTCCTCATAGCTTGACACTGATTATAGATTCTTTGTACATAACTCATAGACGGGTGTTTCTTTTATACTAACAAGAACTCCTTAACCTTACCCGTCATACAAGAAAACGTGTGAAGAGATATACATCAATCTCTTCTATAAATAAATATAACAAACTTTCTAAACATACGATTACTACGATTACTAGATAATAGTAAATTGTATTTTGGGTTACAGATTTATAAATCAACTCTACTACCTTCCAAATACCATTAAACATTGTTTATTAACTCCTTGTGCTTCCAGAAGTATTGAAGCATCCGCTCACGGTATGCTACCGCTGTTTGAAGCGGGTCATCTACTTCCAGTGGTTGGTTGCGGCACAATCTATATAAAATAATACATACCCATACACCGCAATCGCCATATACGTCTGCTTGTTTCGGGACTGCAGGACACTGGTATGTTATTTTATATTCCTCGGCTGATATGCCCTTGCTCGCCAATATACCCTGCTGATCCAAATACATGGTAAGTTGTTTTGGCAAAATTCTTTTCAAAGTTCTCCACCACCGTGCACCATTGCCATGTACCAACCCAAGAGTGTCATAAAATGAAACAACACCACTACGTAGGTGAAGCTCAGCGAGACACCAGTGTTTATCAGGTTCATTCACGGGGAAATAAACCTAATATAGACAAAGAAATGTACATATTAATATGCATACACTTAAAATTATATTTAAAAAGGATTGTGGCAAACTAACCTTTTCAACATCTCGCCAAGCCACAGGGTAGCTTGTTCCATCTGAATAATGACTGTACATCTGACCAGCCAAGATATGTCGGGCGAACAGAGAACCTGCCAAGGTCCAATCAGCATTGCTTGGTCTAAGTGACCACATAAGGTCAAACCATATATCCAAGTGCTGTGTACACAAAACAAAAATTATAAAACTTATAGTGGTTACTCAATCAAAAGTATATACAAATGTATTTGACCAGATAGTGATGATGGTTCCTTACATAGTCATACAGGCAACCGCCTTTACAATCTTCAAGACATGCCAACGCTAGCCAAAATTTCATATCAGAAACAATGTTACGACCGCCCCATGGAAACTTATAGCTTTTTGTTTTTTTTTTGCTTTAAATAAACACGAAGTGAATCAGGCAGAGACACCTTGTCCTTTTTCAATTTGGGATGTCGAGTCAGATCCTAAAATAAACAAATAAATTATTAACAATAAACGAATCATAATATTGTTAATTTAAGAATAACAAATCAGACTACCTCAACAAAAGGATCTGGGTTGGCCGAATAGAACTCAGTAATTGACCGAGTTCTTGGGTTTCCAGATACGTCCTGAAAAGACACATACCATATATTAGCATAGGCCAACCAGATAGTGATTTCAGTATCAATGTTTTACAGTGCTTTACATCTAAAATGACTATAGGCTCAATCAACTTCTTTCTGCAAGTAGCTGCTCTGGTCAGTCGTGCGGATTGGACGTTCTCTGAATTCAGAGATTCAAAAAACTTATCGTGCTTTGATTTAAAGGCTTTAGCCACTAGAGCAACTTTATGCGCATTTTTTTTCTTTTGGATTTTCTTCTTTTTACGTTCAGAAAAAACAGAGTGCAAGCAAGGTTTGTCATTGGGACCGACCACATTTGCAAACCCATGGTTGGTGAGTGTTTGTTGAAATGGTGTTGTTTGGTCTTCCTGCATAGCATAGGTTGTAATTAACACCGACCACAAGACATAGAAAGGAACAATTAGTAACCTTTTTAAATTTAAAGTAAACCAAGTACCTCAACATATGTCTGCATTGGGGTTGTGTGTTCTTTATGCACGAAAATAGCATTTGCATTCTCAACACCCTTACCATTTTCATTATCAAACGGTACTTCTTCTAACGAAACACTAGTCACATCCGCTCCGTCGTTTATATAACTCATGACATCATCATACACCACCGGATGATACTGGTACAATAAAGATGTATAAATAAATAGGCAAACAAGGAAGGTTGTATTTTGCAAAAGTATTTTTTTCAAGATAACATACATCACCGTAGACGAAGGATGTTGTTTCATTAATGTCCTTCTCGTGGGATGCCACAACTGGATTCGCAGGTTGATGATGATCAAGAGTAGGGAAGTCAGGAGTAACCCCTAATTCACATGCTTTTACAAGAACGTCCATCCCACCCACCTGAGATTCGTTGTAGCCTTGCTGCCCAACATCCATGTCAATTTCCATGTGATGGGCTGCAACACTGGTCGTAACACCAGTATGAGCCTCACAAGCTAATGGCGTGGCCTGTAGTTGACAAAATAATACAACATTTAATGAATTAAATGTAAGATTAAAGGGTAAACATTAACGGGGAAATGAGATACTTATAAACGTATGCCAAAAAAACACAAAGTAAAAGTAAACCTTTAAACAAACAGGATTGTCAACTTCCATTGGATGCGCATGATCGACATCATCATCAGCATGATCATCATCAACATCTCGGCGCGTAACACCATTATCAACATCATCTTCACAACGTGATGACGGGGTCTGTAGTTGACAAAATGAGATAAGGTTACTTAACGAGGAATTGATCTTCGTATAATGTTAGGAGAATAAAACATATAAGGTGAATACAAACCATGTAAATATCAGGGTTGACATCATACTTGACTGGAAAATCTGGATCATCGGTGTTTTCGTTAATAACTGTCTCTAACTCTGAAAATTTTGTTTTCACCTTCTGAAGCACCTCGCGAATGTCTTGTTTAGGGACAGACGCTACGTGCTTCGCTATCAACGAAATATCAGTTTGCAAATCAAATATCTTGCCCAAAATAAGATTTGTTCCAAAATTCTTTTCATCTTGGCCTTCGCATGATTGGACACCTTTTGCGTTTTCAACATTATTTTTATCTAAAGTTTCTAAACTTGGTGCTTCATGTTGATCGTCTGCGCTACCAGCTTGTTGGTGATCCTCTGATCTACGAAGTTGGTTGTCATCGTCTGCGCTATCAGGTTGGCGGTCATCCTCTGCGCTAGCAGGTTGGTGATCATCCTCTGCGCTATCAGGTTGTTGGTCTTCCTCTGCACTTGACAGGTCTGAATCAGACAAACCCTTTATAAAGGGGATGCTGGCAATACACCACGGTTGTCTCAATTCACGTTTGGTGGCATAAAGTGCCTTAATAGGAACTGACTCCTAAAAAAACAAATAGTAAATAACTTTGTATGTGAACAAATTTAAATAAGGGTCCAACAAATTAGCCTTCAAAGATAGTGCGGTGCTTACCGGTCCAAATAGTGTTATATGGTCTGATCTTCGAAACTTTTGACATTTAGACCAAGCAAGACCTCGTGGAATGACGTTCGTGTCTTTCGCCCACCAGTTGCCGCTTTTAGGAAATGTCTCCAAAATCCATATCTGAAATATGTGGTTGTTTAAAATGTATATAATGTGGAAAAGAAAAATGCTCAAACTGCAGGTTATTACCGTGTTCAAAACTATATATTCAATATATATCTAATACAAAAAACCTAGTAATGGATAGAAAACAGATACAAACATTTTGTACACCGGATACATATATATAACAATAGTATTGAACTTTAGTACAGAGTAGAAAGTATGGCATACCTTGAAAGCCCAAGCAAAACCGTATAGATTGTATGTCGCATTATAATATGGGTTTTTTTCCAACTTCTCCAAATGTACTGGTCTGTGTCTCTCAACAACATTCACAGTCCTTTGATAAAATTTATGCCACATGTATTCACCCCAGGGAAAAACGTTCCAAGCATCAAAGTCCTCCACCAAAGACAGTATATGATTAGGGATACAATTCCTTTCTTCAATACCCATAAACACCAACATAGCAACTATCAAAAGACACAACCTAATAGCATTCTCATCCGAAAGAGCTAAGAACCTATTTGGATCTTTAAGTAGTTTCAAACAATCACTGCCATATACAGTTTTTATACCATCTGTCTTTTTTTCTGGAAATACGCGGTCACGAAATGCATTTGCTTTATTTTCATTTTTACAAACTTTCCCAAATCAAAACCCTGTTATTAAACAAAATTCCTTACGCCCGAACTCTAACAAATCATCCCCAATTTTGAACAAATCATCCCCAATTTTGAACTGCAATGGTGGGGAATCGGACGATATGTTAGAAACTTTTACCTGATGTTGTAAAACAAAATGCATCAAAGGGCAGTCATTATCGAAAAACCGAATATCCAACCACAGACCAAAGACTGTGTTTCTAAACAACCTTTCCCGCTTTTTATCCTTCGACAAAATTTCTTTGACTTCTGCAAGCAACTTCACTGTAGATCGAACAACGATTTTACAACGGTACAACTGAATCGGCATATCGAATTACAGGGTGTTAAGGAATTATGATTTGTTACTTGTGTGATGCTTTGTCTATGGAAAAGAAGCTGTTTGTGTATTGATGTGTTTTTGTAATGAATTGTAATCGAATTATCGAATTACAGGCTAATATATTTTAAAAAAAACTAACTAGTTTTAATGCACGTAAAATGACCAAAATATCCTTTTGTTCATGTATTTGTTGCCCAAAATTCAAAAGTTGCCCAAAATACAATACATCCCTTATACATCGTAGCAACAGTTGTTGAGGTACTCTGGTCGGTGACGTGGCGTCCTGTGGTCCGTCGGATCAGTTGCCCTGGGCTAAGGGGGAATTTTCTGTGAGCGGGCCGGATACTCTTAGCACTTGGGCAATCGGGCTATTTTAGTAATTATCCCTAAATAACCTTGTGTAACATACAAAAGGCAGTCTATATGTGGTTATTCATCTCTGGGCAACAGTTATTTTCACTTAGTATGTGAAAAATTGATTTGTGCATTACTATATATATTAAACCCCAAATGATACGACGTCGCTCTATGAACAGTATACCGCTTTTTGGACTGCTACAGTACATCATCTTCTCCGGCCCTTTTTTCCGCCCAATCCATGGTCTTCTTGGTCCGATCCACTCTTGCGCTATAACATGTTTCCACGCTCTTCTGGATAACTCTACTAGCCATCAATAGTCAACCTTATACACACACTTCCAGATCTTCCCACCTTAATCCATCTATACTCAAGCTTTTATGTGGTAGAGGTGCTCTTGACGATTTTTGATCTTCAGTAAGCTAGGTATGAAGTTGAACATCAGATTGAGGGATATGGTTGATTTTCCTAAATTTTCGATTCTCTCTCAGTCAAGACCAACCGGTACATCTCAACAGACACAAATACATACGGATTATATATAGCTGACTCAAGATCAAAAAGAGTAGAATATGTAAGTTTATTAATCCTAATTAAGTTTTCTAATTTAATTGTTCCTACATATTTTTTGGGGTTTTTTTTTTTTTTTTTTTTTTTTTCCGATTTTGTGAATTAGGGGAAAACGGATGCAATTTGTGGATTGGTTTAATGATACTTCTGATGGACTGGTAATTTTTTTATTTATTTTTATTGAATTTTTTATGTGTGGCTTTATGGTGTTAGACGTGTTTATTTAGGTGGTTGCTAAACACATAATATAAGTTATATGATGCTGAGTTTAAGGATGATTATAAACTGTCGTGTTTTTGTGGTTCTGAGTTTTGTTTGATTTTATGTTTTAGTTTCTGTTAGCTACCGGTTTAAAGTTAAAAATGTGGTTTGTGTAACAATTGATGTTTTTAAAAATCAACAAATATTGTGATCTGTTTTTTGTGTAATGCACTATGAGCTTCTGACCTTCGGTATTTCGATGTACATGCTTGCTGAGATTCACGTCGCACAGGTCAGGACACATATTTCGATGGTATTTTGATGGATGGCGACGCTTCATTACACTGTAATTCGGATGTTTCTCGACGACCAGTTACTAGGACAGATGTTGTAGGTACGCCGGTTCGGTTTGTAATGTCGTACTTTGTAAAACCGATGGTCATAATCTTTCGTGTTGGTCCTATGAGTGGTTTTATCTATTCAAAATGCAGGTTACGTCGTACTCACATATTGTGGGCATTTACGGTTTTCTTCGGTCGTCTGGCTTCTAGGTAATTCTTAAACCATGTTCGTCTATAATTAGTTATGGATTGTGTTATTCACTATAGCGTATACGTTTCAAGCTCCTGGCCTTAATGTGAGTGGTCGTGGTTCAGATTCAAGATATGAAGGTAAAAGGTTCATTATGTTAACTCGCGCCGTCTTATGCACATGAGATAATTGTTTAAGTTTTAAGTTCTTTATTATTATTATTTTTTTTATTTTTATTTTTTAGTTTTTTATCAATTCAGGAAATGCTTCGGGCTCAGTGATGCTTCATTTTATGTCAGGTAGTGTCCATGAACTAGGTGTCTTCTACACTGGAATGAATTCAGCTAGGACATCTAAATCTTCGGATACAGTTGGCTAACTGAGAAACCATGAGAAACCAAACGGTAATTTTCAGGGATGAATGTGCAGTGTTTCATATAAGTATAATATTTCTTTGATATTTTGGTTCCGCATAAGCCTTAATTACTTCTCATACTTGGTGGTTTTTTATATATTGCAGCCAAATCTTTGCATACAACATCAACTGTAAGTGCCGCTATTGAGGGTTGTGTACACGTATCTAAAAATAGTAAGGTATTCACACAAATGAACCGTGGAGAGTTCATGGCACTGGTCACTTCTACTAAGGTATATGATGTTTTCCATTTTGTCTCTCACTTTTCGGGAACAAACAATGACTAAACACATAATGAGCTTACTCACAAGAAGCATACCATGGTTTAAAATTTCAGTCTTTGCAAGCATTACAATGTCTGTGTGTATACCAGCTTATTTTGGGCCAAAACAACCAGTTTCTTTTGGGTTTGCCAGTTCATGAGTTAAAAGATGCTGATATTTTCATGTCTTGATAGGTGACCGTGTCGCGCTTGCACCTTAGGAGTGTACATAGAGGCGCTTTTCTCGGTTCCAAATATCGTTCTGAGGTATCTTTATATATAATAAAAGAAAAGTTTTTTGAATGCCATAACCTCTATTCTGACGTCATATATCACGTCATATATACACGCTTCGCTTTCTGAACCCATCTTCACTTCATTCCATTTTTTTTGGTTGCCTCTTATCTTTGATAATCTTTATACGGTAATATTTACACCAAACTTTCAATATCATCAGTATTCTTTTGATTCAAGAATAAAATCAAATTTTCTAAATTCACATATCTTTTATTCAAAATTCACGATCCAACTAAACTACCTTAGGTTTATCCATATCATCAGTATTGAAGATCATTTGGCCTTTTATTGACGTTTCTGATGACTGATACATTTGATAAAGGTAAATAATTTATTTGTATTAATTTTTTTATACCCGATTCATAAAGGGGTTTTTTTATTTTATTATGATGATGGTTAATATTAGGGGTTTTGTTGTGATGATTCATTTTAGGGGTTTTGTTAATTTGAATCTTTATTTAAATTTTTGTGATTGTGTGATTTTAATTTTAGTTGATATAATTTTCTCTATGTTTGACCCGCCAAGTGTTTGCTGTAATGCTTGAACCGGATATTAAAACTGAACCGGCCAAAAGGTTAAATATTTATGAGACAAACATTTTACATGTGCAGAGTGCTAGATCTGTTGTTTAAGGCACAAACCATTTCATACATTAAACCCAAGTTCCATCCTTATTCTTTTAAGATTTTCTTTTTAATATAATGGATTGCTGGATAAGGTGTCCCACATTGCTTTGATAATGTCAGTCACCATGTTTTCTTTTTAAAACGTTCCCTACTACCCTTGCAGAGTTGTAGGGTAGCTTCGTTGTGAAAAATACATCTTAGCTTTCAAATGATTGAGAAAATATGTTTCAATGGTTTAATTCATCTTGGCCCATTAACTTAGATCAAAAGCGAAGCACCGGCTAGCCCGTTCTTAACTGGTAGGTAGTTAACCATTTTGCAAGTTCAGTTTCCATATCTTACACAGGTGGTTGAATTTGAAGCTTTATGAAACCGATAGTTACGGTTTAGCTCATATTTAGCCAAAACCCCGGCTGAACCGGCCAATATACACCCATAGTGGCGGGTATGTTGTTTTCGTCTAACTGAAGCTTTATTGCATTAGTATAATATGTTTAGTCGTGAAAGGAATGGAAAAAAAACAGACATAATTGTGAGTGCATAGTTGGATGGCATAGTTTATTTTCTATGCTGTACACAATTGGAGTGCATAGTTATGATTAATTTAGTCACATTGTTATCCCTGTAATTAGGGGCGGAAACGAGCCGTAAAATTAATCTTCAATGCTTTTAAACTTTTTGGATTTGGAAACACAATAGCCTGCAATTTCACTTGGGATTACTTTACATTTTTAGTGGTTTTGTTGTTGTTGTTTGAGCAACTTATATATGTCAATTAGTACCCTAAGAATAAAGGTTGAGTTTTTTTAATGCGTAAAGTTTGATGATTTGAGGTGGGTCTTATTATTTATAAGCTAATTATATGGATTTAGTATCAATAAATAATGGGTCGTTTTAAAATGCAATTTTTATGGCATTATGTTCTTGAGAATGCTACTGTGTATTAAGGGAATCTGATTTACCATTTAGATGGATTAGTTTATTGGTTTTCTCGGTTAGACGTAAAAAACCGGTTGATTGGGTTGTTTTGGTGTTTTAGGAAGAATGAAAATGGGACATCAAGAGGTCCTGTTAAGTGGCAAAGGATGCTTCCTAAAGTAAGTGGTGAAGCACTTGCGGGTGACCGTGAACACTATATCGACCCAAAGGTACGAAATGTACATCATTATCTTGGTTAGTTGAAATATTAGTATGTTGGTTGTTATTAGCATATAATGTTGTTACATTTGACTTTTAGGTTACCATGGCTATTGCAAGAGAGGTTGTTGATGTGACTCGGCTTGGCAATTAGGTAAATTTTCAAGTTCTTTTGCAATATTTGAGTATCCATTAAGTATATCATTATTGTTAGGCTTGCAAAAAAAAAAAAAAAAAAAAAAAAAAAAAAAAAAAAAAACGTATTGAATAAATGATATCATGAAAATTTGTATTCCGACCAAGAACAAACTGATTTGGAAGAGTATTGGGATGTCAATAATGGTCATGCTACTTAAAATATTTAAGAGCTTGTGTTATTTGCCTATAATCCAATGAAGACCACTCACTGGTATAAGCTTTAGTGATATCTGTCTTTGACCGCTCATCCGATTATAAGCTTATAACAAAGGCTTACATTACTGTAGGTGTTTCTTGACCACAACAGCTGATGCAATTCTATTTAAATTTTGTTCATCAATTTGTCAAGTCAAACTTTTACCATTTTATGGGTTCCGTTGAGTAAGAAACTCCAGTTATTGTTACCCAGTAAATGACTTACAGCTACTGTTATTATTTGTATCTCGTGATCTGAAATTATCGTTATAAAAAACTCCAGTTATATAATGAAAAGCTCATAAGGTGAAATCCTAATCTAGAAAATGAGAAAGTTCTTAAAAATGGTGAGAAGGTCTCAACAAATTCCATGAATGTGGTGACATTGGTGGAATAATCATGGTGGAAAACCATTGAATGTTCTTATTACCTATTACTTTTTCAGTTATATATAAAAATTTATTTGCATGCAGGTTTGGAGAAACTGTGCTGAGGATTACACAACTCCAGTATCAATATGGCGACCACGTCCACCACAAGGTTATGTTTCTGCTGGTTGTGTTGCTATGTCCAGTTTCACCGAGCCAGAACCCGATCTTGTCTACTGTATGGCTGAATTAATAGCTGAGGAGACAACATTTGAAGAACAGCAAGTCTGGTCTGCACCAGATTCCTACCCATGGACATGTTGCATTTATCAAGTACGAAGTCCAGCTTTACATTTTGTAGCTTTACGCCAGCCTAGAGATGAAGCGGCCTGGAAGCCTATGAGAGTTATTGATGACACATCTCGTCCGTCTGTATCATTGTTGTCAGAAGCTTCATCGTCAACTTCGGGTCATTGATGTGTTACCTTAGTTTTGTAAACAATAGTATTGTTTCATGTTGTACAGTGTGTACAAAAGCTTTTGCTCTCATTTCTGTTGCCCTGAAATATTTTCTTCGTTTTTGGTACTTGAGTTAGGCAGTCCTTATATAGAAAAGGCAATGAGTGACTTGTGCAGTTTCCAACAGTTTTTGGTACATTTATAGAATAAATTTTGTTTGCATCTCTATTAAATCGCTAAATCATCGTCTTTAACACAAAAGTCCCTCATGAAATTTTAACTTATAACATGTTGACCTGTGTGACATTTACTTTGTGTTTATTTCATTTTTAAAGGACATCCTATGGTTTCTACAAGGATGCCGGTTGGTATATGGACTATATCGAGGAACATGGGCAATTGGATGAAAGGTCGAAAGAAGTCACTTGCTTTTTTTTTTTTGATATAATGTCCATTAGGAGGATTTGTTGGATGAAGTTTAGGACGATCTACATTCCTTCTTAAACTTAATGCCAAACGAGACCACATTAACCAACCAAATCCAAACTCAGTCATTCAGATTTAGTGAACACCACCTCAAAAAAGTTCTATGCCTACAAGACCAAATCAGTGGCTTGACTAAATATAATTTAAGGTTGCGTACAATATATCTTAAACTAAAACAACCGAAATAATACTTCTATTATGCGTGATTTTCCCTTAAGTTAAGCAACAATATGTCAAAGAAACTCACATCATCATCAGCAGCTGATGAAACCAATATTTTCAAATGGGTAGATTCAAATTGACTCCTTCCGATAAAAGATTACCTTTGCAGATTAATAGGCGACAATTTCCAATATCTGTATGCTTTGCAATGACTATCAACAAGAGCCAAGGGCAATCGCTTTCGAAAGTTGAAATATATTTGCCTAAACCTGTCTTCACACATGGTCAGCTTTATGTTGCGGTATCAAGAGTCACAAGTCGAAAAGGTCTAAAGATGTTGATATACGATAAAGATGGAAAGGTTTGCGGCAATACTATGAATGTTGTTTATCCCGAAGTTCTTCAAAAAGTGTAAAACACTACAAGCATGTGCAAATAAGCGATATTATTATCGCATTTGTTTATTCAATTTGACTTTTTTTTTTCTTTTTTTTTAATGATTCGGTATTTGTCATTTTTTTCCTTCTTAGTTAACCTTTGTAACTTATACATATTTAATTTTGATAATTCATAAAATGTTTTTTTTTTTTTGTTAACTTTATATGAATATTATTTTTGTATATGCCATTTTATTTGTCAAAAGTGGGAATATTTTTGTTTCTGTTGTGCTGTCAAAATGGCAGTTTGGTTGATGCATTATGCTGTCAAAACAAGATAGTTTAGTTGTTTTTTAATATGATTTTGTTTTACTTACAATACAATTTTTTTTATTGCCACCCGCGAAACCCGCGGGTCTATAGTCTAGTAATATATATATATATATATATATATATATATATATATATATATATATATATATATATATATATATATATATATATATATATATATATATAGAAGGCATCTTCTAACAACAGGATGGAGCACGTTCGTTACAAACAAACAAGATATAAAATGGTGACGTCACAATTTTATATAGTATAGGATGTTAGATATGTGTAATTGTAAGTAAATGACAGTGTCTTACATATCATCGGAAAATAGGTCGTTTCTTTTTATATATATATGCGATGACAAAAAGCCGAAAGTAACTTATATTTATGGAAGTTTGTTGTTGTTTTTGTTGTAGTGGATGGATAAGGAAGGGAAGACGCGTTTGATATTGGCTTCGATGAATCTGCAACTATATGATGTTGGTAAGACATTGATAGAATTGGGTGCCAACGTGAATGCTTATCGTCCAGGTGAGCTACTTTTTTTTATTTGGTCATGGATGTACAATGTAATGTATATGATTTTATCGATTGCATCAGTGTATATGGTAGCCGCATATATGAAAATCTAAAATACCCTGTTGTACCCACAATGTAATGAATCTTGGAGATGAAACCTTCCGGGTCAATATGGGTAAATTTTATGCGTTGATAAAAAACGTGCCATATCAAATTTCGTTGTCCCATGAATAGTCTTCTGTATGCTTTTTATTTTATTTATTTATTTATTTTTACCTTCATTAACAATCGATGGCGTTTTACAAAACCCTGAAAATCTTTTACACTAATCTTTCACTACAGTGTATGTTCTCCATTTTGTTTCAGCTTCTTTTTACACAAGTTAAGTGTTTCAATTTGTTTAATTTTTCTACCTTTAATGAATGAAACAGGTTGCCCTTTTCTATGAAGATGGACGGCCTGTTGATGGAACACCGTGCACGTATTTTGTCTTCCAGTTTCGGCACTTAAACGGTTGAAGTAGATGCATTTAGGTGCTGAAATAGGTTGCTTTTGGGTCACAAAATGGATCTGAAATGGCTCTGTTTGGCGCCTGAAATGGGGCCTATCATGTGTCAGCTTTGAGCTGTGACTAGGATCCATTGTCATCTGTCACATGCTGTATGTTTTTATTTTCTCTTCTCATTTTTGTATACACATTGTGAAAGTCCACAATATCCTGCATATGTTCTGATATATCTACTGGTATAGGTGAATATATTGACACACACATCTGAAGCATTCCTAGGTGATGATCACAAGTCGGCTATTTGAGAGTTAAAGAGAAGACATAAGGGTCAGGATAAAAGAGAAAAGAATGGAACACTTTATGGATGTCTTGATGGATCTTGGGAAAAGAATGAATGTACGTTAAATGACGAAGACTCTGATCACGTTGTGAATACAAACAAAAAGATAGGTGGTTGGAGGCCTTGACGAACTGATGCCATCTCTTCCATCAGCAACTGCGGTTAAGGTCGTATCGTTCTCAAAACTAACTGCTCAGGTAACTTCAGATTCTCTTATTAAATAATAATGTGGTTTCTATAATTCAGTTACCTATTTATTTGATAATTCAATTAGTGAAATTATAGGGAAGTGCCAACCATTACCCTTTTCGTCCACCAAAACCGGATGATATTGCTACAATATGCTATACAAGTGGTACAACTTGGACACCAAAGGTTTCTATTTCTCATTCATTTGTACTTCTTTTATAGAAGTCCACTAAAGTAATATGAATTTCTACTGTTAGTAATTTTATGTGTGAGTGTTTTGTAAATGACAAGGGGGCTGTACTTTCCCATGGAAACATGGTTGCAAATTGTGCTGGTATACATACTATGGTTTGCATAGTTATATATTCAGAAACATATATACTTTAAAAAAATAGCAAAAAACCCGCGAGGCCGCAACGCGGCCGACCGTCGCCCGACTCGTTTCTACTATGTTTTATCATGTATGACTCTACACTGCAATACTGGCTAACCATGTGACAAAGTTTATTGTAACGCGCTGGATTTTGGTTATTTGATTATAGGGATATTTTATTAATTTAATGAGATATTATTAATTAATAATTTATTAATTTAAAAAGGTTTTACGTGTTACTTTTAAATTTTCAAATCTAATATACTAGTTACAATGTACATTAGTTAGAGATGAAAGATAAATTATAAAAAAAAGTTTCAATTAACATTTTATGAATTTACATTCATAAATTAATTGATTTGTCAAGTCTATTATTTTTTAATAAGTAAAAAGTTAGTTCAAGAAAAAAGGAGAAGGCAATGCTCCAACTCTTAAGTGGAATGAGGAAATTTAAAGATTGACTCAATATAGAAATTAAAAAAGAATTGACTATAGATTCATTTTTTACTGGACAATCTTATAATTTTGAAGTGTATCAAAAAGGTACAAAATTTTTTTGGTGATCCAATGTGTGGTCATTTTTTCACCATATTCCCAAATTGGTCATTTTTTCACCATATTCCCAAATTGGTCATATTCAACTCCTCAACTACTCAACTCCAGTACTTTATTGACACGTGTCCCACTTATATATCTTTTGAAGTGGCCCACAAACTACTCAACCGACGGCTACTCAATTTGAGAATCTACTCAACTTTATCTAAAAAGTACAATACCGATGTGCAAAAGTACAAGACCCATGTCCCACATACTACTCGATCGACGAATACTCAACTTGGGAATCTACTCAACTTCGCCTAAAAGGTACATCGGGAATGACAAAAAAAATCTTGCACTTCCTTTTTTTAGATTTTGTTTGTACTTTTTTATATATTTTATTTTCTACACACAGTGCTTCACTATTAAAAAAACCGATCAAAAGCCATCTTCGCTAACCAACCAAACGATCAAATCCGTTATCCAACCAACCTATCAAAGATAACGAAGGTCGATTTGATCGGTTGGTTGGATGACGGATTTGATCGTTTGGTTGGTTAACGAAGGTGGATTTTGATCGGTTTGTTTGATAGTGAAGCACTGTGGGTTTTTTTAACTGTGTGCTTATTTTATTAAACATATGTGTAGAAAATAAAATATATATATAAAAAAAAGTACAAACAAAATCTAGAAAAAGAGTAAACTGCCAAAAATGTCCTTAAACTTTGCGAAAATTGCTAAAGATGACGCAGAAGGTCTCTCCAACCGCATAGATTTTATTTATGACCAAAGCACACTCTACACGCCTTCGGCAATCACCCTCCAACAAAAAGCTATTGTCTGTCCAAAAAATGAAAGTGCTGACATTGTTAATACACAAGTTCTGTGTTACACCCCGTGACCGCTTAGACCAAAATTTAAAACTTTTAGAGCGGAAACGACTCAACTTTAACGTACATTCTGTTACTCTTTTGACCATTGACAAAAATCCATAAACATTCAGACTATTTTTAAATGAAACTAGACTCAATTACCTTCGAAACACCGGGTGGCGCGACCCGTGACGACTTACGGATTAAAAGATATGATTTTACAAAAATTTCCAAAGTCTGCCGAAAAACACTCCAACCGATCGGCTGGACCTCCAACCGATCGGTTGGAGGCTTCTGTCCCCCCAAATTCAGTTTTAAATCCCGTTCTTGAAAACCCGACCTCCCGAACTCAATAATTCACCAAACCTTCCAGATTTACTTGGTATATCAATAAGCTCATTTCCATATGAAAACATTTACCGTTTAACCCTCGGGATAGTACTTTACAAGATGACGGGTTTTACACCAAAACCCGTTTTGACCCATTTCATTACATACGACTCGTACGACTTCCCCAACACATCAAACTTACCCAAAACCATTAACATAACATATTAAATCTGTTTCATAACCAAATGACCCGTTCACAACCCAAAATGGTTTAAAACACACTTATGCCAAACACCCCTTTATTTATCACAATAAACACTTAAATCCATTTACAACACGAACCATTAGACATACTTGACTTTGACTTATTACATCATGACTTTGACACTTGACTATGACCACCAAAACCTTTAAACAACTCACGGGGCCTCAACGTTGACTCGAGCTCAGTGTTTCTAACTAAGCTCTAGCTTACTTACATAACCTCTAGCCTTCCGCATAATCACGCCTTAAACCTTATTCCAAGCCATCGTACTATGATGTTGTATATTTGTTTTTTTTTTTTTTTTTTTTTTTTTATTTTTGAATCCAAAGAAATTGTAACGAATACAATTTCCCCGGGTCGTTCTCCCAACGAAGGTTTGACGGCGAATAAGTCGAATCGGTGTGTGAATATGTGAAGTGAATAAGTGACGTGAAAGATTATTTTGGTGTTGTTTAAACTAAAATATGAAAATTTAAAAGCAATCTACAATTAACAAATAAAAGCACACAAAGAGAAATCAAATAATGCAAATCCCGGGCTAATCCCGAGATTTATAAAACTAATAGTGAAGAAATAAACCTAAAATACAAGACTAAAAACTCAAGGGACTGAAAATGTAATTAAACTAAACTCAATTATAAAAGAAAATTAAGAAAATAAAAGTTTATAAAAGCCGAGGGACTAGAATTGTAAAAAACTGAAACTAATATTAACTTTATAAAAGACAGGGACTGATTTGTACTTTTTTGAAACTTACACAAAACTAAAAACGGTTTTAAACAAAAACAAGGACTGGAGTGGACAAAAATGAAATCTAAGGACTGATTAGTAAAATCTGAAAACTAAAAATGTTTTAAACTGCAAAACCACCCAGGTTCGATTCCTAACTTAAGCTAACTTCTTAAACTATTTTTTTTTTATTTTTTTCTTTTTGCAAAACAACTACAAGCTAACAATAACTAACTTATGAAAAGAGAATAAGCTCAAACAAGCTTAAATAAGCTGGAAAACAGCTTATACACAAGACAGTCAAGCTTTGCACAAAAATTCATAAAACAGTTCACACAGGCACCAACTGGACTCAAATAAGCTATCCAAATAAGCTAAGAAATCAAAACCAAAAGCAGAATCTAATAGATAGCTGGTATGACTAGCTTTTGCCCCAATAATATCACTCTAAACTCAATTAAATTGCAAGAAAAATGCTCATGAATTAGAGCATATGACTGAGGAGCAGGGCAAACTTCCAGCAGCCAAGCAAACTTGAGCTTATTTTTAGTTAAGCTATAGAGCACCAAATTGAGATTTACTTTTTTGATCTAAACTCACAAGCTGGAAGGCTACTTAGAACAATAATCCAAATCCAATTCTAATCACTAATGATCATTCAAAAACACCCAAAAACTCAGCAGCCAGGTACAACATGCAACAGATTCATAGATTAAAATTTGACCAATTATATGCTACTCAAAGTTGACTAAAGTGAATTTCAGCACCTTAAATCCATAAGACAAATTGTAATTAGGCTGTTTAATTGATTATCTAACAATCCTAAACTAGATATCTAACAAATTATCCCAACTCAAGTCCTATTTAGCAACACATGACAGCAGATTAAGATATATCAACTGATTTTGACTTTTGTATTATAAACTACTAATATGAAGCTATATTAAGACTACTCTAAACCTGAGTGAACTAATGTTTTCAATTTCACAAGCCTTACTGATCCAAACTCCCTCTTAGTGACTGCTATGAAACTGATTTGAACTACCAGTGTGATCAAGACCAAAATTCCATCAAATAAACTGAAACTAGGAGCAAGCAACCTTAATCATACCCAAAAACAAGATCATAGACCACAAAGTACCACAGATTATCAATAAGCAAATATGAAGCAGCTATGAAACATAATGAAGCAGCAGTCAATTAAACTTATTCAAATTATGATTATCTAAAGCCAACAACCTCTATTAAGCAACAAACATACTGGAAAAGCAACAAAAAAACAGCAACAAACTAGCAAACTCAAATCTACTCTACTTTAAGCTACTTATGCAATAATTGAATAAAAATGAAATCTAGAACTCACAATGTAAAATCCCCTCAGCTCAACAGAGGGGTCTCACTAAGCTTGCCTATCTTTAGATAGGCTCAAACACTTCCAATTTGCTGTTTGAACTATCAAATTAACTCAGAATCATAACCTTCATACCATGGTTGACTTTCGTTGACCAGAGGATGTTTTGACTGAATCAATCAGTTTAAGCTACAATATAAACTCACAGAAGCTAGAAAGCTAAAATGAGCTTGAAACTTGTTGAAAATAGCTTGGATGCAAGCTGAGTTAAAAGTGTGAAAACATTTTTTTTTTTTTTTATTCTTTTTATTTTCTGATTTTTTATATTTTATAAACTTGAGATAAAAACAATTCAGAATTTATAAGCTAATGATTCAGGAAAAGAAATGAAACAACCAGATTAAAATGAACTTGAAGATTGAGAATAACTAAATGATACGAATTATATAAGTAAAAATTCTATTTCATTAAGTAAAAAAAAACTTGATTACATTAACAGAATACTTGAAATTACAAATTAGAAATGAAAATGGCAGAGTAACATTACACTAAAAACTACTTACAAAATAAGCTAGATTAGCCTCTATTTATAACCGTGAGGAGAGATGAGGGGTGAGGAGTCCACGCTGGCAATCCGTGTGCTAGTGTGCTTTCTCTGACATCATCTGAGCTTTCCAATCATTGCCTTTTGATATCAGCCCTTGGATTGAGGTGTAGTGAGGTGTTAGGACCAATGGAATGATGCCACATCATCGTCCGTGTGCTTCTTCGCTCTGACAAGGCCTGACAATCTTCTAGAAGCGTTTGATTTGACCAATTAGCCCTTAATTGGATGGGAGGGAAATTTAGGGTTCATGGAATCTGGGTTCATGGTGAAAAGGGGGCGGGAATGGGATTGTGGGTGTGTGGGTTTATTTTATTTATTTTTGACCGTGAGAAATAACTTTGACCCCGGTTAAAGTTGGGACGGGTCGGGTTGTAAGGTATTGGGTTGGGTCGGTTCATGGTTTGGGCTGTGTTTATTTTTAGGCGGGCTGGTGGGATTTAAGTTGGGTTGGGTTGTGTAAGTGTTGGATCCGGGTTTTATTTTCAAGGGATTTAAGGTGTAAAGTTTAAAGGACCAAAAATGTAATAATTTGAAAGTGCAAGGGCTGCTTCTGCCAACTTCATAAAAATAATCCAAGGGCTGAATAATCCAATCTTTGGATGTTTTGAGCTCTTCTTTGACTTTTAGATCACCAGCTTTGACTTTCGACACTCTTTCCACTCTCGTGCTCATTTTTGACGGTTTTTCTTGATTTTATGTCCATAAATGAAATATCCGTACCTGCACGATCACAAACACAAAAATACACAATCTTTGGCATTTGTTAGCAATAATAGTCTATTTGGGTCGATATTTGGCTATGAAAAAGGTATGTGAATTAACACATACCAAAATCCCCCAGACTAAGGTATTGTCGTGTCCTCACGCAATGTGATCAATTCACGCTCTTGAGATAAATAATTTCAAAACCTCTTTTTACTAACTTTGAAGAGTAGCAAATTGTTCAAAAGAGATACGAAATCATTTAATCCCGAAAACGCCCCGTTTTTCCATTTTATTACTTATACTAACTTTACACTAATATTTTTGAATTTTTCACACTTTATTCATGTGACGGTATGCCGACTTTCATTATCTTTCTATAACGTTTAGGGTCATAGAGTAGAAACACAACTTATAAAGAAGTGACCATAAGGATAAAATTCATCGTCCTTGATTTTTCACATGCTCCCAAACTAAGCTTATAAACGAGATCATAACCTACTTAGAAATCAGATTCCAACACTACTCATGGAAGTTACTTGTGTAAGAACCTCTCGCTCCCATTTTCTTATTTTTGTTTCTGCTTATTTTATTTTTGTGAGAGGAATGAATTTCTCCATAAGCTTCTCATTTTCATAATTTTTAGTCCGATAAAGATACCAAGTTTAAAACGCTAAGTAGTTTTCCATCTTCTTGCAAGAAAATTTGCCTTAAAAATGAGGTCCATATCAAGGTTATTACATACAACAAAGACTTAGGAACTCATACATACTCGTAGACATAAGTTGTGAAAAAAACATCACGTGCACCTCATGTGTCCGATCTAAGATTATTCACATGCACCTCACGTGCCATCAACTTGTCTAACACATTAAGCACAAAATCCATACATCTCAACATACATTTTATTTTATTTTATTTATTTATTTTTTTTTTACTCAAACTTTTCTTCACTCAATAACTTAATACCACGGGATTACCGGGTGTTTCCAAAACATCAAACACTCAATAGTAACCCTTAGAAAACGAACCTTCACGGTTTAAATCCAAGACCTTACCGCCTTTAGAAGTAAGGATCCAAGGTCCGATCTCAATCCGAAATCTAAGAGCACTTTACAACTTATTCACTCAATACAGGACCTTGATGTGTACCCAATCTTTAGAGCAAAAATTCTTTTAAGAAGATGGAGAACTAAATTTCGTTCTAAACCTAAATATCTTTAATTATTTATACAATATATGGGGTGAAACAATTTTACGGGAGCAAAAGGCCACAAGTACCTACGACGAGCTCTAAAGAGAACCAACTACTCCACGTTTGGCATCTAACTTCTAAATAAATTCTATCATTTCTCGCTCTTCGCTCATTTAAAAATCTCAAATAATGAAATTGGCGAATACTTAGCCGATAATCAGCCACGCATATATAAAGTCAGTTACAGAAACTTGCAAATTCTTGAAAAGAATTCGCGTTTTCTAGCTTCTTATGTAAAAGACTAGCGAAAGCTTTTAAAGCCATGCATGTATAAAGTCAAGTACGGGCACTTGCAAACTCTTAAGAAAGATTTCGCATTTTATAGCTCCTGGTGTACAAGACTAGCACAAGCTTATATGATTATCATTGGTTAAGGGAACAAGCTAGGGCTCAACACGCCCGGTCAAGTCAAAATTTTATTCCTACTCTACCCAGCGGAAAGTCAAACATGGTGTCAAAACACTTATTATTTTTCAACTTTTCTCTTTCTTTTTTTTTTTTTTTTTTTTTTTTTTTTTTTTTTTTTTTTTTTAATTTTTCACATTTTTCAATTTTTTATATTTTTGAGGAAAAACGAGGTTGCATGAGTAAACGACTGGGTGAAAGTGCAAGTAAAATCAAATCGAAGATTAACCCCCCCCCCCCCCCCCCAGACTAGAATGAAACATTGTCCTCAATGTTTAAAGGGTAAAGGTAATCCTAACATAAATCTAAGGCCGTTTATTAATTATGCCAAAGATAACGTTAAATGATAAGATTTTCGGATATAAGATTTCCATACGTATCGATGAATGAGACTCGAGTGGAGATGAGACAAAACCACGAGCACGAGAGTCATCATAAATCGTGAAATCCTGGACAAACAAAAACAACCAACCACGAAAACAAAACACAAGAATGGAAGAGGATCCCCTCCTCTTTATTAAGAAAATGGAAATAAGATAGATAAGCATGGGGTGCCTCCCACGAAGCACTTGTTTTTGTTAACCGAGTCACATGAGCTTGACTCGATCCCCGAATTTATTTGTCCATGGGGAAAGTTTGGAGATCCGGGACAACCATGGATGGTACGTCCCCTCCAAAATAGTGCTTCAACCTATGACCATTCACCTTAAAGTTTGGACCGTCATTTTGAGCTAACTCGACGGTTCCATATGGAAAAACTTGAGTGATGGTGAATGGCCCAGACCAGCGGGTTTTGAGTTTGCCCGAGAAAATATTTAGCCGAGAATTGAAAAGGAGGACTTGATCACCAACATTGAAAATGCGGTTTTTAATCTTAGAGTCATGAATCCTCTTTATTTTCTCTTTGTAGATCAAAGAATTCTCGTAGGCTTGATCCCAAAGCTCATTTAATTCATTAATTTGGAGCTTACGGTGATCACCCGCGGTCTTAAGGTCAAAATTGGCATGTTTCAAGGCCCAATATGCCTTATGCTCGAGTTCGATGGGCAGATGGCAGGCCTTTCCGTAAACCAGCTTGTAAGGAGTACACCCGATGGGTGTCTTGAAAGCGGTTTGGAAAGCCCATAAAGCATCATCCAATTTGTCGGCCCACGAGGTTCGATTTTCACCAACGGTTCTTTCAAGGATACGTTTCAATCCACGATTCGAAACCTCGACTTGTCCGCTTGTTTGCGGGTGATACGCGGTAGAGAGTCGGTGAGTGACACCATACTTGAGCATAACTTTTGCAAATTGATCATTGCAGAAGTGAGTACCGCGATCACTGATTATAGCACGAGGAGTTCCGAATCGGGAGAAGAGATTTTTTAAGAACTTAAGAACCACTCGAGCGTCATTAGTGGGGAGCGCTTTAGCTTCAACCCATTTTGACAAGTAGTCGACGGCCACGAGGATATACTTATTCCCTCGTGAAGACGGGAATGGCCCCATGAAATCGATGCCCCACACGTCAAAAATCTCACAGACTTGAATTGCATTTTGAGGCATTTCGTCTTTTTGCGAAATTTTTCCTTGACGTTGGCAAGAGTCACAAGACTTCACCAAGTCGTGGGCATCGTGGTAGATTGTCGGCCAATAGAATCCAGAATCAAAGATTTTTTTAGCGGTGTAGCTGGCACCATGATGTCCCCCTGTGGGTCCATTATGGCAAGCGTTGAGGATGTCAACGGCTTCTTGGCCATGCACACACCGTCTTATCACTTGATCGGCACATATCCGGAATAAGTAGGGATCGTCCCAGAAATAATGTTTAACATCTTTGAAAAACTTCTTTTTCTGCTGGGACGACATCCCTTTCACCACAAAATTCCCCGCATGGTAATTTGCGTAGTCAGCAAACCATGGGGTACTCGGATCATTTTTTGAAGATATTTTCCCAAGTGTCTCGAGAGGAAATGTTTCGGTTATTTCCTTATTCTCGAGAACACTTTGATGAGGATTTTCCAGTCTGGACAAATGATCAGCGGCTAGATTCTCTGCTCCTTTTTTATCACGGATGATAATATCAAATTCCCGGAGCAGAAGAATCCACCGAAGTAATCTCGGTTTAGCATCTTGTTTTGCTAAGAGATACTTTAGAGCAGAATGGTCCGTATACACTATGCTCTTTGATAAGACAAGATATGGTCTAAATTTCTCAAAAGCGTAGACAACGGCCAACAATTCTTTCTCAGTAGTAGTGTAATGAGATTGAGCATTGGTCATTGTCTTGCTAGCATAGTGTATCGGTTGGAAGTATTTGGACTTGCGTTGCCCCAGGACTGCACCGATAGCATAATCGCTTGCATCACACATTAGCTCAAAGGGCAAGTCCCAGTCGGGGGCAACCAAGATCGGTGCTTCGGTTAACTTCTTTTTGAGAACCTCGAATGCTTCGATGCATTCGGGAGAGAAGATGAACGGAGCATCTTTTTCAAGAAGATGGGTCGAAGGCCGGGCGATTTTTGAGAAGTCTTGAATAAATCGTCTGTAGAAACCGGCATGACCAAGGAAACTACGGATTCCTTTGACGGTAGTGGGATGAGGTAGCTTAGCGATAACATCGACTTTAGCTCGATCGACCTCAATCCCAGATTTGGAAATCTTATGGCCGAGGAATATGCCCTCTTTAACCATGAAATGGCACTTCTCCCAATTTAGAACGAGATTGGTGCTTTCACACCGTTCAAGCATTTTTTCTAAATGGGAGAGGCACGAGGAGAAAGAATTTCCATAAACCGAGAAGTCATCCATAAAGACCTCCATCGTCGTCTCGATCATATCATGGAATATGGCCATCATGCACCTTTGAAACGTGCCCGGAGCATTGCACAAGCCGAAAGGCATGCGTCGGTAGGCAAATGTTCCATAAGGACACGTGAAGGTGGTCTTTTCCTGATCTTGGGGATCAATTGGTATTTGAAAATACCCGGAAAAGCCATCGAGAAAACAATAGAACTCATTTCCCGCCAAACGCTCAAGCATTTGGTCAATAAATGGTAGAGGGAAATGGTCTTTACGGGTAGCATCGTTGAGTTTTCGGTAATCGATACACACTCTCCATCCGGTGACAAGACGTGTGGGGATTAACTCATTTTCTTCGTTTGTAATGACGGTCATTCCACCCTTTTTAGGCACACAGTGGACCGGACTAACCCATGAGCTATCCGAGATCGGATAAATCATCCCTGCGTCGAGGAGTTTAATAACTTCCTTTTTTATGACATCATGGATTTTTGGGTTAACCCGTCTCTGTTGCTGGACGGCGGGTTTGAAATTATCTTCCAATAAGATCTTATGGGTGCAGAATTTAGGGTCAATACCCTTTATGTCAGAGATCTGCCAAGCAATGGCACTTTTATGCTTTTTAAGCACGTCTAAGAGTTTTGTCTTCTCCTCATCTTTGAGAGCTTTTGAAATGATGACGGGAAATGTATCGGAATCTCCCAAGAAAGCATATTCAAGATGAGGACGTAAATCCTTGAGTTCAAGCTCCGGAGGATTTTCAATAGACGGCTTAATTTCCTTAATGTCGGCCATTTTAAGGTCCATCGGAGGGGAAAAAGGGGTAGGGTCTTCATTCAAAAGTTGTTCAAGCATAAGAATATCCCCCTCCGGATCATAATAAGAATCATCATCTTCCGGTGAAGAAGATGTGTCGGTAGCAAGAAACTCATTGACCTCTTCCAAAAAGAAATCACCTCCCTCAAACGGAGTGAGGGACGGGGAAGAGTCGGAGATGATCGGTGAAGAAATAGTAGACGGAGAAGAATCATCAATAGAGGTAGAAGAAGAATCCAAAGTGGGATTGCCACTAGAAAAACCGAGAATCTCTTGACCATACTCCTCCGTAGTAACGTCAATAATATCAATACGGTTGACGGACATGCAATTATCGTTGGAGGAGTATCTCGCGGTTTGATCCAAATCGAAAGTCACGGCTTCATTACCAACTCGCAAGGTAATTTCTTCATCATAAACATCAATCAACGCACGCCCGGTTCTTAAGAATCCTCTCCCGAGAATGAGAGGAACTCGTGGATCGGCATCAAAATCGACAATTACAAAATCTGCCGGAAAATGGAACTTTCCCACATTAACGTAGACATCTTCGGCGATTCCAATTGGTCGAGTAATTGATCGATCTGCGAGCTCGAGAGTCATTCGGGTCGGAGTGAGAGCGGGGAGAGATAATTTTTCCCAGACGGACTTAGGCATTAGGTTAATGCTAGCGCCAAGATCGGCCAAGGCGAAACATTGAACCATCCCCGGAAAATTGCACGGAATAAGGAACTTTCCGGGATCTCCAAGCTTTTCCGGAAGCTTTTTAAGGAGAACCGCGGAACATTGTTCATTCAACGGGGTTGTTTTTGCCATCTCAAACAATTTATCTTTGTTGCTCAACAAATTCTTCACCATCGATGCAAATTTCGGCATTAAGAGAGCTGCATCCGCAAAGCTAATTTCGAAACTCATATCTTGAAAGATTTGATAGAATTTCTCCATCTGATGCGTATTCTTATCATGGTGCTTTTGTTCATCAAGTCGCGACGGATACGGAAGTTTTATCTTAACGGGAACCTCTTGTTCAAAATCAACTTTCCCTTTTCCTTTTGACGATTGGACAACCGGAGGTTGGATGTCTTCGGTCCTTCCGTTATTAGTAGGAAGTGCCGTATCCGTTGTCACCTCGGTTTTACGGGCGACTACCTTGGGAGGGAGAGAAGAAGAGGTAGTCGGAGCCGTAGGTCCATCATAACAAACACCACTACGTGTTGTGATCGCTTTAACGTCTCCCCTCGGGTTTGCGATCATGTTGCTTGGAAGAGAAGTAGTACCCGAACCCGAGGGTTGATCATTTAAACGTTTCTTAATCTCACTCATTTCCTTAGTTAACAACTCTTGAGTTCTCATCAAATTTTGATTTTGAAGCATTAATTGTCGAAGAATCTCATCCGAGGGTGGCGGATTTGGAACAACATTTTGATTTTGATTAAAATTTTGCCCTCGGTTGTTGTTATTGAAACCTTGATTATGAAAATTTCCTTGATTCTGATTCATATTTCCTTGATTAGCATTGAAATTCCCATAAAAATTCCCTTGATTTTGATTTCCTTGAAAACCCCGGTTTTGATTTTGATTAAAACCATTGTTTTGAAAACCATTATTTGCACGATTTTGATTATTGTTCACTTGATTACGGTTTTGACCTTGATTTTGACTTTGATTATTGAATCCCGGTGGTGGTCCAAGTGAATTGTTTGAACGGTAGCTAAGGAGATTACGATCACCTTGGGGTTGGTAACCATTACCACCCGAATTAGTAGCATACACATTCTCGTGTCCATAAGCCCCGGTGGCCGGACACTCGAAATAAGAATGAGGACCACCACATATTTCACAACCATGGTTAATAACATTGACTTGATTGGGTGTTTTCTCAATAACAAATGAATCGAATCTCTTATTAAGTGCGGCGAGAGCATTCATAACTTCTTCATTGTTCTTACTACTAGCACTAGACGTTTGAAGCTTGCTCCTTGAATTTCTCACACGAGCTTTGTTTTCAATTATTCCGAATGCCTCTCGAGTATTACGGGCCAACAAATTTCCACCGGCCGCCGAATTGAGTGAATCTTGATCGGCAAGACTCAAACCATTATAAAAGGTATCGATTTGATGAAGCTCCGAAAAACCGTGGTTCGGACATTTCTCAATCAACTCTTTAAACCGATCCCAAGCCTCGCTGAACGATTCATCAAAGGCTTGTTGGAAACGTAAGATTTGAGCGCGGAGATTAGAAATCTTAGAAGGAGGATAGAAATGGTTCACGAACTTTGAAGCTAGGTCACCCCAAGTATAGATCGAGTTTGGGGGTTCCTTCTCAAGCCAAGTTCGAGCCGCTCCCTTAAGGGAGAAAGGAAATAACTTCATCTTGATCGCATCATATGATACTTGATTAAGCTTAATGGTCTCAACTATATCCGTGAAGTTCCTAATGTGAATATGAGGATCTTCACTCTCGAACCCATGGTAAGAGATACTAGTGATGAGGTTCAATAACCCGTGATTGATTTCAAATTGATTAGCAAGTATGTCGGGAATCACAATGGCCCTTCGCACACCATTAAATGGTATTTGAAGTTGTTCCTCCATCGGGCGGAGGTCGGGGCCCGGTTGTGCTCCTTGATTAGGCTCCACCGGAGGAGCTTGATTGTCGTTCATTTCCTCAATGTTTGGAAAATGAGCACGGTGTGTGTGTCGAATTACCCTTTCGGGATTTGATAATGGAGAAATAAGATTTTGAGAAGATGAGCGGGTGTTCATACACCAAAAAGGAAACAAAAATGAAAATCAAAAATCTTTTTGTATTTTTGGTTGGGAATTATTTTTGGCTTTTTTTAATATATTGAAAAACAAAAGATTTTATTTTCTTTTTGGTAACCGTTACGTTAACCGTAACCGTTTCCTTTAAAACTACGCGCAGCGTGGCGGGAAGGCAAAGGTAGCTCCGAAGATGCTTAAAAACCCGCCTTCTTCAGCTCGACAATTTAATGTCAAGCTTCCTTAAACCCCGTGATTAGGTTGTAGTAATAAAGTAATCCGATAACGATTAATTTCACGATTTATTTTGTTGTTATTTGGAATGGTTTACAACTGCCCTCCTTCAACGGAAGACCGAGGATGTTTATTAAGATGTATTTATGAAAACACTTTAGGAAAAGTGTTTTATTTATTGTATTTTTGTATTTTTTATTTTTTATAAAAAACAATAACTTCCAAGGAAGGATCTTCAAATCACAAAAACAACGGACGAAATCGACGCACTCGTTTCAAGCCTTCCCCGGCAGCGGCGCCATTTAATTGATGTTGTATATTTGTTTTTTTTTTTTTTTTTTTTTTGAATCCAAAGAAATTGTAACGAATACAATTTCCCCGGGTCGTTCTCCCAACGAAGGTTTGACGGCGAATAAGTCGAATCGGTGTGTGAATAAGTGACGTGAAAGATTATTTTGGTGTTGTTTAAACTAAAATATAAAAATTTAAAAGCAATCTACAATTAACAAATAAAAGCACACAAAGAGAAATCAAATAAAGCAAATCCCGGGCTAATCCCGAGATTTATAAAACTAATAGTGAAGAAATAAACCTAAAATACAAGACTAAAAACTCAAGGGACTGAAAATGTAATTAAACTAAACTCAATTATAAAAGAAAATTAAGAAAATAAAAGTTTATAAAAGCCGAGGGACTAGAATTGTAAAAAACTGAAACTAATATTAACTTTATAAAAGACAGGGACTGATTTGTACTTTTTTGAAACTTACACAAAACTAAAAACGGTTTTAAACAAAAACAAGGACTGGAGTGGACAAAAATGAAATCTAAGGACTGATTAGTAAAATCTGAAAACTAAAAATGTTTTAAACTGCAAAACCACCCAGGTTCGATTCCTAACTTAAGCTAACTTCTTAAACTATTTTTTTTTATCTTTTTCTTTTTGCAAAACAACTACAAGCTAACAATAACTAACTTATGAAAAGAGAATAAGCTCAAACAAGCTTAAATAAGCTGGAAAACAGCTTATACACAAGATAGTCAAGCTTTGCACAAAAATTCATAAAACAGTTCACACAGGCACCAACTGGACTCAAATAAGCTATCCAAATAAGCTAAGAAATCAAAACCAAAAGCAGAATCTAATAGACAGCTGGTATGACTAGCTTTTGCCCCAATAATATCACTCTAAACTCAATTAAATTGCAAGAAAAATGCTCATGAATTAGAGCATATGACTGAGGAGCAGGGCAAACTTCCAGCAGCCAAGCAAACTTGAGCTTATTTTTAGTTAAGCTATAGAGCACCAAATTGAGATTTACTTTTTTGATCTAAACTCACAAGCTGGAAGGCTACTTAGAACAATAATCCAAATCCAATTCTAATCACTAATGATCATTCAAAAACACCCAAAAACTCAGCAGCCAGGTACAACATGCAACAGATTCATAGATTAAAATTTGACCAATTATATGCTACTCAAAGTTGACTAAAGTGAATTTCAGCACCTTAAATCCATAAGACAAATTGTAATTAGGCTGTTTAATTGATTATCTAACAATCCTAAACTAGATATCTAACAAATTATCCCAACTCAAGTCCTATTTAGCAACACATGACAGCAGATTAAGATATATCAACTGATTTTGACTTTTGTATTATAAACTACTAATATGAAGCTATATTAAGACTACTCTAAACCTGAGTGAACTAATGTTTTCAATTTCACAAGCCTTACTGATCCAAACTCCCTCTTAGTGACTGCTATGAAACTGATTTGAACTACCAGTGTGATCAAGACCAAAATTCCATCAAATAAACTGAAACTAGGAGCAAGCAACCTTAATCATACCCAAAAACAAGATCATAGACCACAAAGTACCACAGATTATCAATAAGCAAATATGAAGCAGCTATGAAACATAATGAAGCAGCAGTCAATTAAACTTATTCAAATTATGATTATCTAAAGCCAACAACCTCTATTAAGCAACAAACATACTGGAAAAGCAACAAAAAAACAGCAACAAACTAGCAAACTCAAATCTACTCTACTTTAAGCTACTTATGCAATAATTGAATAAAAATGAAATCTAGAACTCACAATGTAAAATCCCCTCAGCTCAACAGAGGGGTCTCACTAAGCTTGCCTATCTTTAGATAGGCTCAAACACTTCCAATTTGCTGTTTGAACTATCAAATTAACTCAGAATCATAACCTTCATACCATGGTTGACTTTCGTTGACCAGAGGATGTTTTGACTGAATCAATCAGTTTAAGCTACAATATAAACTCACAGAAGCTAGAAAGCTAAAATGAGCTTGAAACTTGTTGAAAATAGCCTGGATGCAAGCTGAGTTAAAAGTGTGAAAACATTTTTTTTTTTTTTATTCTTTTTATTTTCTGATTTTTTATATTTTATAAACTTGAGATAAAAACAATTCAGAATTTATAAGCTAATGATTCAGGAAAAGAAATGAAACAGCCAGATTAAAATGAACTTGAAGATTGAGAATAACTAAATGATACGAATTATATAAGTAAAAATTCTATTTCATTAAGTAAAAAAAAACTTGATTACATTAACAGAATACTTGAAATTACAAATTAGAAATGAAAATGGCAGAGTAACATTACACTAAAAACTACTTACAAAATAAGCTAGATTAGCCTCTATTTATAACCGTGAGGAGAGATGAGGGGTGAGGAGTCCACGCTGGCAATCCGTGTGCTAGTGTGCTTTCTCTGACATCATCTGAGCTTTCCAATCATTGCCTTTTGATATCAGCCCTTGGATTGAGGTGTAGTGAGGTGTTAGGACCAATGGAATGATGCCACATCATCGTCCGTGTGCTTCTTCGCTCTGACAAGGCCTGACAATCTTCTAGAAGCGTTTGATTTGACCAATTAGCCCTTAATTGGATGGGAGGGAAATTTAGGGTTCATGGAATCTGGGTTCATGGTGAAAAGGGGGCGGGAATGGGATTGTGGGTGTGTGGGTTTATTTTATTTATTTTTGACCGTGAGAAATAACTTTGACCCCGGTTAAAGTTGGGACGGGTCGGGTTATAAGGTATTGGGTTGGGTCGGTTCATGGTTTAGGCTGTGTTTATTTTTAGGCGGGCTGGTGGGATTTAAGTTGGGTTGGGTTGTGTAAGTGTTGGATCCGGGTTTTATTTTCAAGGGATTTAAGGTGTAAAGTTTAAAGGACCAAAAAAGTAATAATTTGAAAGTGCAAGGGCTGCTTCTGCCAACTTCATAAAAATAATCCAAGGGCTGAATAATCCAATCTTTGGATGTTTTGAGCTCTTCTTTGACTTTTAGATCACCAGCTTTGACTTTCGACACTCTTTCCACTCTCGTGCTCGTTTTTGACGGTTTTTCTTGATTTTATGTCCATAAATGAAATATCCGTACCTGCACGATCACAAACACAAAAATACACAATCTTTGGCATTTGTTAGCAATAATAGTCTATTTGGGTCGATATTTGGCTATGAAAAAGGTATGTGAATTAACACATACCATACTATCACGTGAACCTACAAAACATTGAAACACTAACACAACAGCTTTCACTTAGTAAGTAACCCAACATAAAACACATACCATATACATACTTTCACATAAGCATTATGCCCACTTCAAGGGTTCCAATCTACAACATTCAATCCATATCACACATAACTTCATAACATAAACCAATACCAATTCACAAATACCATAATCAACTACATACCTTAATTAGTCCAAAGCCATCAAGCTAACATACCCTTAGTTAAAATCATTAGCCACAATTCCTAACTTATAACCAATCTAAAACCAAGTCTTATACTCTTATACAATCATAATACATATATGATAAATACACATATAACACATGTTTTAGTGTGAGTTACTTACCTTCAATCCAAGCTAATTACCATTCTAATATCACCATCATCATCCTCATCCTCTTCTTTACACCCTAGGTTAAATCATCATAAAATAACTACTTAATAATCATAATCAAATGACGATAATGATGGTTTATACAACCATCATCCTACCTCTAATCATCTTTAATCACCATATAACCATACCTTGATTATATGATGATCAATCCCCATAATTTACTAATTTAAACCCACAATAAACCATCTCATACTTATAATATCCTCTTGATTATCTTTAAACATCATTTACCCAATCTTTCCCAAATTAGGGTTCATGAACCCTAATCCTTGAATTAATAAATTAAACACTAATTAGAGGTTACTTACTTGCAAGGATCATTGCTAGGCTTAAACCCTTGATCTTCCCTTAATGCTTCATCAAGATTATCCAAGACTTATATTTCCCTCCCTTTTTTCTTCCCAAACCGTACCACACACACAACACACTTTAAAGAAAACATAAGAAATGCCTAGAGGATTCTAGGCTAAGATATTTTAGGTGACAAATTGGCCCAATTGGCAAGTATAGTCCCTCTAGTCCTTATTCTTCTATTTTAGCCACTCAACACTTATGACTTATTTAACACATTACACCTTAAGTCCCTCAAGTATATTTTCAATATATATGTAACACATGATACTTTCCATAACAACATTATGCAATACTTTGGCTATCGGGTTTGACTACAACGTAACTTTCATTGACTAACCAATCACAACAAGCCTCATTCAACTCATCTTGAGTGGGGTCTAGTTGTACTCGGGAAACGGGTCTAACATTCTGTCAATGGTTGAAGGTGAAATTACAACTTATGTAAGCCATGATATAGTTGTCCCAGTTAATAATAGCGGCCTTGAAACAGAGATGTTGTATCCTGCTGAATATATAAACACATTTAAGCTACCAGGGTTTCCACCATATCAGCTTGAACTTAAAGTTGGAGCACCGATAATGCTTCTAAGAAATGTTAGCCTCGCAGGTGGTTTGTGCAACGGGACACGCATGATAATCACACAACTAATGTCAAAACTTATTGAGATTCAAATCATCACAGGCACAAGAGTCGGCGAAAAATTTTTCATACACAGAATACCTTTGGTCCATAAAGATCCAAATCTTCCATTCCTTTTCAAACGCAACCAATTTCCAATTAAACTTTGTTATGCCATGACAATCAACAAAAGACAAGGGCAATCTCTCAACAAAATCGGTGTTTACCTTCCACAATCGGTTTTCAGTCATGGGCAGTTGTATGTCGCTCTTTCTAGGGCTACATCTCCTCACGGATTAAAAGTTCTCATCAAACAACCAGAAAATCGGAGGCCGAATGAGACTAAAAATATAGTTTACAAACACTTTTTAACAAAAATAGAGGATGCACATTCTTTTTCACAACGCAACTAAATCCTTTAATATTTCCCTTTTTAGGCTTCTTTACGCTTATTTTTTTCCCTATCTTCTACCTTTTTATATTTTTTTTTTCCCTTTCAATTTACTTTCTTTTGCTTTTGGGGTTTTCACTTGTAGTTAGCATCTAACTTTTCTCATTTCTTTTGACACCCCAACCCTTTTTTACGATACATAGCCAATTGCGTGCTATTATCATTTAAAAAAAAAAGTAAATGCAAACAATTTTTACCCTCAGCATTCTTGAATATGCCATGACAACTGCATATGACCATCTTTTGCTTTCATAAAACTATCATAAAAATGCTGACATACAGGTACATTTTGTAGATAGCCATCCTATTTAACATCTGCCATCATATTATTACTTAAATGGTTTGTGTAGACATCAGCTTCACTTACCAAAATTTTCTTATAACTCACTCTCATTTATTATGTCTTGACAGTTAAATGGAGGAGTGTGCACTTGCTGAGATACAACATCCATCTGCAGAAAAAATGGTTGAAACTAGCACCGATGCACTGGTTGAGGTCGGACATGTATCTGAAGACACAATGGTTGCAAGTAGCAATGCAACGCAGATTGCAGTAATTGCTGAGTTACAACCGAACTCTTTTGACAAAGTGCTTGAAGTTAGAGTATACAGAAAATGGATGTCAGTAAGCTACCCAAAGAAAGGTGGAAGTCAATTTTCACAAAAAAAAAATGAGACTGCATTCTGCTGCATATTAATAGACCGAGAGGTATGTCAAACCTCATGTAGTATAAACAATACATGTTAACTCCATCAATTTGTATAACGAGGAATTAATATCAACAGGGCAACGCTATACAAGCCAACATGAATGTGAAAGAGATCAACTACTTTGACCCAAAAATCAAAGTTGGATCCGTCTACAGGATTTCAGATTTCATGTGTGAACCCACCAACCCTTACCAACAAATAATTGACAACAGAACAAGCCTCAGATTTGGAAGAATCACAAAGTTTGACGCTATAACAGCACCAGAGATCCCATACCACTACTTTAGATTTGTTTCATACAACCAGCTTCAATCCAGACTCCCGGCAGAAGATGCAACAGGAAGAATGCAATACCCAATGCAGGACAGGTCGTGTTTTAAACCTTAAATTTTTTAGATCCAACAAAATACAGAAATTCTGATACTTATTTAGTTACAGATTACATTGGCTGTCTAAGGTCAGTTGGAGAACTAAAATGTAAAAACACCAACCAAGATGAGACTGTGTACAGAAAGCTTGACATTGAAAATTTAAGGTATGTAACGTTGCAGTAACAAATATTTGTTGAGAAATAAATACTCATCACATTTTTTCAGTTTTCTGACGGCTTACTCATGTTGACAGCGGTAATGTCATAGAATTCACGATGTGGGATGCGATGGCCGAAGAATTTGAGGCCAGGCTCGAAACAATGGAGCAGCCTGTTATAATTGCAGTAAGCTCCTGCCGTGTGACGCGATTTAGAGGTACTCAATCAATACTGTAACAGATATTTGTATACAAACGCCAAATTACTAACGCATTGTTAAATATTGACATGGTAGATTATCAATTGACAGCGACGTCGGCAACACACTTTTACCTAAAGCCAAAGATACCAGAGGCTGAAGAAGCAAGAGAATAGTAAAAGTCTTCGAACCGAAAATTAAAAATCACTTCATATTCACATAAAAGTTTGCTAAAACAGATTCGTTCTAACTTTTCAAAATGAAACAGATACAGAGAGAGGCACCAGGCAACTCCACCATTGCGCATTTGCAAAACCCCCTATGAAGATCCTAAAAAAAAGATTTCAGAAATAGGTTCCCTTTGAAAACACTTTTAAAACAGAATCCAGAAGCCTACAAGGTAAATTTCCCCACCATATAACAAACCTTGCTATAAAATTTTATCCGTACCTGACCATATGCACAAACATTGTTAGGGAGTAAAGTTTACTACTGAAGCAACAATAACAAGCATCAACATCAAAAGAGATTGGTTCTACATATCTTGCAACAAATGCCTTTTAAAAGCAAAAGAAGAAGATGGAATCTACCGGTGTTTGGATCATGGAAAACAAGAACAACCATGCTATAGGTACATGATATTCTAATTAAGATCTGTGCAGACTTAAATAAAACATAACAAATTTAATAATCCTTTCACTTGATTCATGATATACAGGTATAATTTCTAAAGTTTTATCACAGACCAATCTGCAACCGCTCTGATTACTTTCTTTACCCCTACACCAGATGATGTGACAGGGTATTCGTGTTCAGAGCTAATTGCACTGCACAAATCAGCAGACCTACAAGAAATACCATCGGAGATCTTTGCAGTTGAAGGTCAAAAGAATATTTTCCAGTTCCATTTCAATCAAACAGCCAGAACAGCAGATTTTACTCTCGATCAGGTTTTCATCAAAACAAACAGACAACAAGGAACAAGCTCAGCAATAGAAGGAAACCCAAGTCCCAACATTTTAGTTAACAGTTTCTCTTGTTTAAAGATGACATCTACAAATGCATATATTAACTATTTTGTTTATAAAAAGCAGGAACACCACCAACACCTCTGGCGATAACAAATCAAGAAGATCCATGCGAAGAAACTTTATTGGTGGCCAAATAGGAAAGCATACATAGCTATGTAGGTTAGCAAATGCCTTACTTGCGCTAAAGCAAAAGCCGAGTACCAGAAACCATCAGGATTACTTCAGCAACCAGAGATTTTCCAATGGAAATGGGAACGTATTACAATGGATTTTGTCACTAAACTTCCCAAGACAACAGGAGGTTACGGTGCTATTTGGATAATCGTTGATCGTCTCACTAAATCAGCCCATTTCATTCCAATCAAAGAGATTATTCTATGGATCAGCTCACCAGACTTCACGTCAAGGAAATAGTCTTAAAGCACGGTGCACCAATTTCTATCATTTCAGACCGAGATAGTCGCTTTACTTCAAACTTCTGGCAATCATTACAAGATTCATTTGGAAGCAAATTAGACATGAGCAATGCCTATCATCCTCAGACCGATGGTTAGAGCGAGAGAACGATTCAAACATTAGAAGATATGCTCAGGGCATGTGTGATTGATTTCAGAAATGGTTGGGCTAACCATTTGCCATTGATCGAGTTCTCTTATAACAACAGCTATTACACGAGCATAAAGGCTGCACCCTTTAAGGCACCCTATGGTTGAAGTACCGATCACCTATTGACAGACCAAAATCGGAAAGTCCAATTCACTAGTCTAGAACTCAATTATGAAACAACAAAGGAAATTGTACAAGTCAAGAATCAGTTACAAGCAACAGGAGAACAATAGAAAAGTTAGGTCAGTTCAAGATGCAAAATCATTGGGATTAGGTATCCCTAAGCAACAAATCATTAGGATTCGAGCTGGAGAACAAGCTATATTGAAAGCCTTGCCTTGGAAAGGCATAACACAATTGTGGAAACGCGAGAGATGGAACCCTAGATACATTGGACCATTTAAGATTCTGGAAAGGATAGGTCCCGTGGCAAACAGGCTTGAGCTTCCGTCAGAGCTTAGCAACGTACATAACACATTTCATGTCTCAAACCTCAAGAAGTGCCTTTCGGACGAATCGCTCATAATTCCATTGGAAGAAATTCAGCTCGATGATAAGCTCAATTTCATGAAGGAAACAACAGAAATCATGGACCGCGAGGTCAAACAGTTGAAGCAGAGTCAAATTCCTATCGTTAAAGTTCGCTGGAATTTAGCAGAGGTCCTGAGTTTACTCGGGAGAGGGAAGACCAGATGCGGCTCAAATATCCACATCTTTTCACCGAATCTGTGGAAAACTAGAAGGGGGGTTGAATAGTTTTACGTCTTTTTAATTTATAAAAACTTTTGTTTACTTTTTAAAAACTTTGATTCTATCTTATGTGAATTCAACTCTTGATCAATATAAAAAAATATAAATAAATATAGATAAGCAATGCAAGTAAAGTAAATATAATGAAATAAAAGATAGAGATGGAAAGATCAAACCACAACACGAAGATTTATAGTGGTTCGGCTACAAGGACACCTTCCTTGCCCTACTCCACTCCCCGAGTCACCTACTCGAGAGTTTTCTTCACTATGTCAATAAACTCCCTTATGGCGGAGAAACCTTACACAACTTTAGCTTACACTGGTTTAACGACACAAATCTAGATGTTGAGTTCTAATCGTAGCTAGAACCAATCTCACAACTTATACACAACTTCTACACAACTTAATCACGACTTCTTCACGACGGCTTCACGACTTCTTCACGACTTCTTCTTCACGACTACTTCACAACTACTTCTACACTACTTCTTTATAACACAACTAGTTACTTACACTTAGATCTACTTATCACAGCTATACAACACTTTACACAACTACAATGATGATATGAGTTAAGCTATAATACTTCTTCTCTAGTTGAAGGAGTATTCTTCTTTTGTACTTTGATGGTGGAAACTTGGATCACTTAGAAACCAATGCTTAAGAGAATATGATCAAAGCGTTTTTGGAAAGGATTTACAAGATTTAAAACAGAAGGTTTGGGGTGCAAAAGGTGAGTAAAAATCCAGGGGAAGACTGGTATTTATAGGCAGAAAAACTGGACAGCTGGGAGCTACTGGAGCGTGGCCGGCCCCCTTAAATAGGGGGCGGTCCCCTTAATTTTAAGGGGGCCGCCTAGTATAATTAAGGGGGCCGCCCCTCCCTAGCCGTTGCCCATATTTGTCTTTTTGTGGGGAAGGTTTTTCTGGAATATTTTTACTGATTTTGATTGAAAATTTGAATTCATAAATTTATAATGAATTAAACCTTTTTATTTATTACCAAAAATGTTTTTCTAAAAGATATAAAATGCTTTTGACATTTTATAAAAAATCTAGTGTTTAAGAAAATGTTCCTTTGATCATATAATGCATTAAGCATTAGTTCATTCATACCTTAAGTGATTTGAGTTGTAGAAATAGATATTAACAACTAAATACTTGTTTACGTCATAATTTTCTGATTAATGATTTTACATTTTGTTATTATCAAAACGTAGAGATATCAAAAAATATTAATAACGTGTTTAGGCATTATTTATATCAACAATCTCCCCCTTTTTGATGATTACAAAATCTAAACTCATTAAATCTAAAAATTAGTTTTTAGACAAGTATTTAGTGAGTTTACATCTATTTCTCCCCCTTTTTGTAGAATCAAAAAGGTTTAACCGACAAGTTTTAAGTGTAAAAGTGTCGTATGAGAACTCCCCCTTGATGTGTACTCCCCCTCGTTTGGGGGCACCAAGGAAACGAGCTATGGAACGCTTGCAAGAAAAATGTTAGAAGCACAAGTATATGTAACAACAATAAGCAAGCATGTATAATAAGAACATTCATTTAATAAAAGTGTTGTGTATAAATACACAACCAAGTAGATTACAACATAAGGCATGCAAATATTCAAACAAAAACAACTAATGATACTACATAATCGTCCTAGGAGTACATGATCATCCATGGAGCTTGCATACAAAAAGGTTTTAAAAATTATTTTTAAGCATTGCATATGCTTAATTGGGTGAAAATGGAGGTGGTGGTGGTGTAGTGGGTGAAGGTGGTGGAGGTGGTGGTGGTGGTGGGTTGGTAATCATGTGTTCAAGTGATGAAAACATGTAGTGTATCTCATCTCTAAGACCAAAGATTATGGTCCGGTTATGGATGCAACAAAGACAATTGTCACCATGGGCTTCAAGCAATGCCCAAGGTATAGGAAAGAATGGTTGTGGGGTTGGTGATGGTGAGAAATGAGCATCAAGAGGTGTAATGGGTGATAAGGAAATGGCAAGTTGGGTGTATGAAGGTTCTTGAGTGGATGGTGGTAGGTGAGTGTTGATGTAGTCATTGATGGATGAAGTGGATGGTATGGAGGAAGATGATGCTCCATGGGTAGAGGGTGTTTTAGATGGTGCATTTGGTGCACTTGGGGATGAACTTTGAGGTGGTGGTGATGGAGTTTTGGTGTCATCTTGGGTTAAGTCTATGAAAGGTTGTTTTGGTGGTATGATGACAAGTCTTTGCTTCCTTGGAGTCTTAGAGATGGAGGATTTTGGTGATAACATGGTGGTTTTGGATGGTGAAGGATGATGGAATGAGAGGTGATTATATGGAGGGAATTTATAATATGAAAATGTGGTTGGTTTAGGTTAATTTTTGAGGTTTTGTTGTAAGATTCCAATACCAGTTCGTCCATAAGGAGAAATGGTAGCTGGGGCTAGGTAAAAGTGGTCACAAGATGCAAAAGAAAACAGTAAATTTTACTGCCCAGATGGCCGGTCCCCTTAATTGCTGGCCGGCCCCCTTAAAATTAAAGGGACCGCCTAGGGAATTAAGGGGGCCGCCCATCTGCTGTTTTCCCAGGCGACCAAATTTGAAAAATTTCCAGAAAAGGGTCATTGTTAGGGTGTATTTGCAGCAAGCTTCATTTGGATCATGTACATGAAGAATGATTAAATAGTGGCATAAACATGTTTAAATAAGCATGTATACATTTAGGCTAAAAATAATCATATTATAGAATAAACATGTTATTAACCAAGCATATTAATTTTAAGCATAGCATTCAAGTTCTAATTAAGAAAATAGATACTAACATACTACAACATGCAAGAAATAAATAATTATCAAATACAAAACAAAATAAAATGTCTAAACACAATATTGTTCTAGTAAGCCAACATCCACATGTCATCTCTTCTTCTTTCCAAAAATATTCTTGAAAGCTTTCCCTATCGACTTGAAACCACCTCTAACTTCTTGATGCATCTGTTGAGTTGTGTTGAGTAATGCGGTTTGTCGTTCAAATAGGATTTGTTCGGTTTGTTCGGAAGGACGAGGAACTTGATAATCGGAATAGTTAAGTTCCGGGAGATTGTCCACGAACCTCGTGGGAGATGGAGTACTGACATGTGAGGTGCCTTCCTCCTCCTCATCATCATCTCCCCGATGACATGTGGAACTACAAGGTACGTAGATATTAGGGCGTCTGGATTTGCCCTTGTCACTACGAGATCGACGAAGTTGGCTACGAGATAGAGGGCGTAGGACGGGATGAACGAATAGGTAAGCATCACTCTCAAGATGAGGGAAATGTTCCATGACATAACGATAGAGACGGGTGAGGAACATGCCATAGGGAAGGTTGGCGTTAGGAGTGTTTTTGGCTGACATGATGCGATAGACAAAGAGGTAAGCCAAATTGTATTGTTCTTCTGCAACAATATAATACAACATGTGAGCAATGCTCGCCGTGAGATGATCACGGTGACCACCGGTACCGAACGCATTCTCACGAATGAGTTCTTCCCAACGCTTCATGTCGGGGCTTAGCTCTTTAAGAATGATTTGGTTTGCATGAATTTCGACATTTTTTTACTTGATCCTTCTACTAGTCGTACCACGTTCTAGCTCGAGAAGTCCACGAATCTCGTCAGGAGAAGGAATATCAGAATAGTACGGACCATTCTGAGGCCGATTTTTCTCAAGAGATGAGAGATCCCATTCATTTGAGAAAACGGCTTGACCGTTGTAAGGAATTTGGAGAATTCGACCAAACTGAGCTAGATCGAGAGTGATAAATTCGTTTTGGATCATAAAGGAAATAAGAATATAGCCATATGAATCGGTTTGCACCGTCACTTGGCTATAGAAGTCTAGAACGAAGCGAGGAATGATTGGCTCATTAATTTTGTAGAGACAATCGAGACAAACATTTGAGAACATTCACTCGATTTGATCGGATTGATAGAAAGATGGATCGACAACTCTACCTTCGTGAATGTTTCTATTTTCGATGGGTCGATAGAAACATGCAATAGAAGGAGATATTCCGGGAGTTTCGGAGACTTTTGGAATGTAGGTCTTGGTTTTGGAAAGATCACCGACTGTAGCTTTAGGCATTTTTACCTATACAAGAAAGCAACAAAAAAAATAAATAAATAAAAAATAAAAAAATAAAAAAATGACATGCATATATTATATATGCTACTTATGTGGGACGTAAACATACTTCGACTCTAAAACTTTAATCCTAAGAAGTAGTTTACAATGTTCCTTAGTTTTAATTTTTAACTCGCTTAAAATGTATTTTATGATGTTAAAGAATAGTTATAGGGATATTATGATAAGAAATCAAAAACATCCAAACGTTCCTTTATATATCCTAAGCTATTTTGAAATGTGGCTAGATAAACATTATATTGTATATCTAGCTATTTCTTACGAGTGTTTGTGTTAAGTGACTTATTGAAAAAGGTGAAAACTTAGATTTTGGCTCAAAAATCTCTTTTAAAATGTTATGCCAAACGCTCCCTTAATTATAAAAATAACTACTAATATTTCAATATACATATGAATTATGTATCTTGATGACTCAAAACGACTAATTGCGTGTTTATAAACTTGGCAAGTAGTTGTGAACTTAATTTTGATTAAATTTTGATGACTCTACCTCCTAATCCAAACACTCTTATATTTAACAAAAACATTTTTATGATTCGAAAAATATATTTTTAGTATTAAGAGGTTATGATGTAGCAATGTGATTAGTTTTAACAAGTGTTTATGGCATAATTCAACAATGTATAACAAGTATTGAATATGAGTGTTTGGTTTTTCAAAGTTTTGACATGAGGGTATCAAATTACTTAGTATTTAGGTTGATTAAGCATTCTAATCCTATGGGGAGCCTTTGATTATAACATTCCTAGACTCAATTTCAACAAAAATTCGGATTTTGAAAAATTAAGTAAAAGACCTAATTATGATTAGACTCAAAATTTGATGAAATTAGATAAAATGTGTATTGGAAAACTTACAAAATGTGTTGCTAATCGAAATATAGGTGTTTGCCCCTTGCGAAATTAGTCGGAAATGGTGATTTGGTGAATGGTTTTGGGTTTGCAGCTCGTTCACAGCAGAAGATAGGGAAGGAGTATTTGTAAAATGGAGTGTTTGGTAAAGAATTTTGGAAGAAAAACGAATTTGGTGGCAACAGTAGGCCGGTCCCCTTAATTATTAAGGGGACCGCCCCCGTTTACTAGCCGGTCTCCTTAAACATTAAGGGGGCCACCTGCCAAAAATTTGATTTTTGTCGGGTTTAGTTTCTGATAGCAAAATATTTTTATGTATATAGATAGATTTATTATATATCAAAAATACGTTGGGTTTTATTGGCACGAGGAAGGAATACTTGACATTTTAATAACATTTCGTTAAGAAAATATTTCTTGAGAATTTTGTATAAAATAATCAAGATGTCAAGTCGACAAAGGTTTTAGGGAGTGAGAGTAAATGTGCATATTTATATATATATATATATATTTATATTGTGTGTAAATGTGGGATGTTGAATGGAGTCGAGAAATGATGAGGTAATGACGGAGATAGGTGCTGAAGGCGATGGGAGTTTGTTTCATCCATAGTTTTCTTGACGCGACGGTCGAAGTGCTACTTCTACGTTTAATCCACTTAACTCACTTCTCTTCATCACCATGAGTTATGTGATAGTGGACACGAAGATTTTCGTGTTGAACGTTAAAGTTCAAAAGAGGCAAAGGGGGAAGAAAAGGTTCGAGGACGAACAATTTCTTTTAGTTCTAGATAGTCAACAAATGACGTATCTAGGTTATGTGCGGATATCTTTATATATGTATATAGTATATATAGTATAATGGATATATATATATATATATATATATATATATATATATATATATATATATATATATATATATATATATATATATATATAAGGGATTATCTACTAACTAACATACAAGAACTAACCAAACTAGGCATTAAAAACTTACGGGGGCATGCAATTGGCTAGTTCATTAATCTACACATATAATGATGATCATGAAAGTGAGGCGTACCTTTTAGTCTTCAACATGTGGTCTTCAAGCGCTTCAAAGCGATTATGTTTGACTTGTAGAAGTCAATCAAGGAAGAGATGCCAATAAACCAATGAGATAGCAATTTAGCCACTTGGTCTCCATTGTCTCATTGATCCAAAGTTGTTTGAACCAAAAATGGGTTGTAGTTGACTAGGATGCATGTATGGTGGAAGTATTCCCCAAGGATTGAAGCTTGGTGGATTCGGGTAATTCCACATTGGGTAACTATTATTATGACGGTTTGGTCTATTTTGGTTTCTTTTAGGTTGAGGAGTTTTAGGCCGAGGGTGAGGACTAGGTGGTCTTCTAGGAGGAGGTGGTGTTTTTGACCTTAACTTTGGTTTAGAGTATTCTACTTCATTTTTTAAAGATGGTTTATAAAAGGTTTTTACTTCCTCATCACTAGCTATGGGTATTTTTCTATCTTTCATAAGTATATACTTAGGTTTTGACTCTAAAGGTTTTTGCTCACTAGTTTCACATTCAAATTTTACATTTTTAGTTTTACTATTTGAATCCTCAGTTGAATTAAATCCTAATCCGGTTTTATCACTTGATACTCTTTGAATACTTATTATTTCCCTAAGTGAATTACTACTATTTTCGAATTTGTTAAGTTTACAAATTTCCTTCATAAGTATTTCGTTTTCATTTTTAGTTTCTTGACATATTTTACATTCAAAAATTTCTTTCCCTTTTTCTAAGTTATGCAGTTTAATTTTTAATTCTAGTATTTCCTTTTCTAAATGGTTATTTACATGTTTTAGTGATTTATTTTTACTCATTACTTTTTGACCTAGTTTGCATAGTCTATTATATTCATCACTATCACTCCATGCTCCTCCATGCATAGTCTATTAAATATTCATCACTAAAGTATTCGGTTTCAGAATGTACCTCACTTGATGTCTTAGCCATAAGACATTTCTCCTCCTTTGTAGTTTCTTTCTCGTCTTCGTCACTATCACTCCTTGCTCCTCCAATGAACGCCTTTTGGTTTTGCTCCTTTGACATCATAGGACATCTTCCGATAAGATGATTTGGATCACCGCATTTGAAGCACTTCCTCTCGCTCTTGCTACCTTTGTCGTCTTTGTTTCTTTGGAGTGTTTTCCTTTCGTCATGTGGTTGTCTAACGAATCTTCCTCGTCTTTTGAAAAACTTCTTGAAGTCTCTTACGGCCATGGCATATTCTTCATCATCACTTTCGGAGGCTGAGCTATCCTCGTCACTTGATGCTTTCCTAGTTTTCGACGCGATTGACTTGCTTTGCTCTTTCTTTGCTTTGACCATCTCGGAGTCTTTCTTGATTATTGCTTCGTAGACTTTCAAGTTGCCAATCAACTCGTCAAGTTGAAGAGTTGACAAGTTCTTCGATTCTTCAATCGCAGTAACTTTAGCTCGCCATTTTGGATGAAGAGCCCTAAGAAATTTTCTGACAAAATTCTTACTAGAAAAACTCTCATCAAGTGCCTTTAAACTTGTGATGATTGTGTTAAACCTAGCAAACGCATTATCAATTGATTCCTCTTCCGGAATCGTGAATTGTTCATATTGTTGAACAAGAAGATCTATTTCATTATCTTTGACTTGACTATTACCTTGGTGAGTTATTAGTAAAGAGTTCCAAATTTCTTTTGCGGTTTCGCACATAAAGATTCTTTCGTATTCTTTACGTGGTAACGCATTATAAATAACCATTTTAGCCTCATTATTTTTAGAAAGTTTTCTTTTTAAATCATCAATTTGTTTTTCAAAAGGTACAACTTCATCCTTTTTAGTTTCAAGATTATGTTGAATAGGTAAAAAATCACCATTAGTAATAACATGCCAAAGATCTAGATCTTTTGACTTCACATAAGTTTCGAATCGATTTTTCCAACATAAAAATCCATCACTTTCAAATAGTGGTGGTCTTTGCATAGATTGCCATTCTAAATATTTTTCAGATTCCATAGATCATTTCAAGTTTTAAAATACAGTTTATTTTAAAAATCTTTTTTGACGTGGCTCTTGATACCAATTGTGGAAAACTAGAAGGGGGGTTGAATAGTTTTACGTCTTTTTAATTTATGAAAACTTTTTTTTACTTTTTAAAAACTTCGATTCTATCTTATGTGAATTCAACTCTTGATCAATATAAACAAATATAAATAAATATAGATAAGCAATGCAAGTAAAGTAAATATAATGAAATAAAAGATAGAGATGGAAAGATCAAACCACAACACGAAGATTTATAGTGGTTCGGCTACAAGGACACCTTCCTTGCCCTACTCCACTCCCCGAGTCACCTACTCGAGAGTTTTCTTCACTATGTCAACAAACTCCCTTATGGCGGAGAAACCTTACACAACTTTAGCTTACACCGATTTAACGACACAAAGCTAGATGTCGAGTTCTAATCGTAGCTAGAACCAATCTCACAACTTATACACAACTTCTACACAACTTAATCACGACGGCTTCACGACTTCTTCACGACTTCTTCTTCACGACTACTTCACGACTACTTCACAACTACTTCTACACTACTTCTTTATAACACAACTAGTTACTTACACTTAGATCTACTTATCACAACTATACAACACTTTACACAACTACAATGATGATATGAGTTAAGCTATAGTACTTCTTCTCTAGTTGAAGGAGTATTCTTCTTTTGCACTTTGATGGTGGAAGCTTGGATCACTTAGAAACCAATGCTTAAGAGAATATGATCAAAGCGTTTTTTGAAAGGATTTACAAGATTTAAAACAGAAGGTTTGGGGTGCAAAAGGTGAGTAAAAATCCAGAGGAAGACTGGTATTTATAGGCAGAAAAACTGGACAGCTGGGAGCTACTGGAGCGTGGCCGGCCCCCTTAAATAGGGGGGCGGTCCCCTTAATTTTAAAGGGGCCGCCTAGTATAATTAAGGGGGCCGCCCCTCCCTAGCCGTTGCCCAGATTTGTCTTTTTGTTGGGAAGGTTTTTCTGGAACATTTTTACTGATTTTGGTTGAAAATTTGAATTCATAAATTTATAATGAATTAAACCTTTTTATTTATTACCAAAAATGTTTTTCTAAAAGATATAAAATGTTTTTGACATTTTATAAAAAATCTAGTGTTTAAGAAAATGTTCCTTTGATCATATAATGCATTAAGCATTAGTTCATTCATACCTTAAGTGATTTGAGTTGTAGAAATAGATATTAACAACTAAATACTTGTTTACGTCATAATTTTCCGATTAATGATTTTACATTTTGTTATTATCAAAACGTAGAGATATCGAAAAATATTTATAACGTGTTTAGGCATTATTTATATCAACAGAATCCACCCAGGAGACCAACATTAACTGAATTCAGGGACTGAATTCCTTTAACGGGTGGAGACTGTCACAACTGGTAATTTCAGGTCCTTTTTCAAGCTTCAAAATTTCACTATTTATCTCGGGAATTTACTATTCATAGGTTACTATTCATCATTTTTTAAGTCAGTTTGAGACTTTGAGAAGTCTTCAGAAATTTTTACTATTCACAAAACACTATTCATTCCTGGAGGAAAATCACTATTCATAGTTATCATTCATCATTTCGTAAACTAGGTTTACGGGTATTCAAATTCGCGTAACCAGTGAGGTTTAGCTGCATATTCATGGATCATCAATAAGGACACATCATATAGACTAGAGTAGTCTACATATCATCAGTAACATCAATATCATATTAAGTCATGCACGGGTTTGTGTGATTTTCATTAACGTATGTTCATTTATTTTCTAAACGTTACCACTCCGTTATTTCTACTAACATTATACCCGATACTTCCGTCAGTGATCATAACATATTTTCATCTCATTATAATAATATAAAGATTATATTATTACTTTACCCGGTATTTTTAAATCAACTGCTATACTTTCAGTTAGGAGCTTATAACTCCGTCGGTTTGCGATATTTCAACCCGATAAACATTCTAACACCCGATTCTTGCAAGGAATATGATTTTACAATTTTTACAACTTCGTCGTATTTTATTTTAACTAGTCAAGATTCGTTTCTAGTTAACTCGGTACCTGATAACACCTAATGTATACACTAAACAAACTACACATGCTTATTAGGGGAGACAAGTTCTTTAATTGCCAATCTTTTCTTGCTTTTTCATCCATGTGCCGCCCCCCCCCCCCCCCCCTAAACCCTTCCAACACTTGATTACTAGTACCCTTTCATTTAATGCAAAGTAGCTATATGTTTTCTAATTAATTAGACAAACACATACATAACCAAATCAACCAGCAAATAAAGATCATATTCTCTCTTTTCCTCTCTTCCTTGTTCGGACAACATAAGAACACCAACCATAATCCATCATTTTTTTGAAGAACAAGTGATAATCTAGTTCCATTTACATCCCTTGTTAGGATTTTGAAATAAAAATCCCAAGGTTCTTACTCATTTCTTTCCAAACTACCTCAAACCATCAAGTAAGTGTTTCATATGATTTTTCAACATCTCATCCTTTCATTTGATCTATTTTGTGATGTATTTTCAAGTATTAATTGTTAATCATGCAAGAACTTATGTTATATATACCATATTTCACACAAATAATCCCTAACAATAGATCTACAAGTTTTATTAATATTCTCATGAAATCCACCATGGTTGGTGATGTTTAGGACCCCATGACACCTTGAGAAGGTGTATGGTAGGATTAGAGTAGTTGTGGTGTTGAAAGGAAGTGGTATGATCAAGTCTTGAACCTTAAAAATGAGTTTTAACAAGTATAGAAAAGCTACTGTCCAAAAACGGGAAATCTGGAAATTTCAGTAAATATTGAGCTATTTTGGCCTTCATATTTAGAAAATACTTTCAAAAACGAAACCGTGGCCGCAAGAATGAGTAAAAACCGACTTACGATGAGAAAGTTATGATTTTTCAAAGTTGGACGACGAAAACTATTTTTCTGAAAAATACGCGCTGTCCCACGAATTTTGACGAGAAAAACGAGGCATTAGACATGATCTAGATGACCCGACCTACTGAAAATATGTTAGTTCATACTAATACGAAGCCGTGGATATAAAGAACGTAGAAAACGAGCTTATAACGACCAAGATACGCGTGTTTGAAACCCGACAATTCACAAACCATTTTGACAGCTTTTAATAGAAATATATTTCTAAGTGTAAAAACTGTTTTTGTAATACACCATGTTGAGAGCCATTTTTCTCATTGATCAAGACCCGTATGGTCAAAAGTTAAATGATATGACTTCAAGACATTGTTGCAAGGTTTTCAAAAACGTCAAGCTTATGTCCTAACACTTAATGTACACCATTTCGCGACTAGTTTTGCGAGGCCATTTAGGCATATTTTCAAGTAATGAAAAATGCTATTTTTACGACGAAAACACTATATTCACCAATAGACCATCAAACGAGGATCGTGGAGTATCATTTCAACATATTTACACGAAAAGTGTTTATTAACTTAACGAGACGTCAAAAATGTATTTTTCGACAATAAATGTTATTTTCAAAATTAACGAGTGGTATCGATAACATACGTATTTGCATGTGTAGCATCATTTCATTTGCTTACATTAGATCATATCCTCATATTAGGTCGTGGTTAGAGACCGAGCCTCATTTCAGCATATTCATATTTGTCATTGTTGCTATCGCATCAGGTGAGTTTATGGCCCCTTACTTTTACTTGTTTTGTAACTGTTTTGGGGGAGAATACATGCTCGTTTTTAATTAAACTCTATGCTCATTTTACATTTAAACTTCATGCTTGTTTACTTGAAGCGTGACTTGTCTTCAAACATTATTGATTGGCTAAAATACTTGAGTCGATGCTCGGAAGTATTTTGTGTTTACATTTTTCACCTTTGATCATTTTCTTATGGACACTAGTACATAAAGCTATTTCATATTACCTATACAAATGCTTTAAAAACCATTTTTGAGATTAGCGCACCATCATTTGTGTTGACCCGGTTAGGGCAAACAAGCGTTCCATCATTTGTGTTGACCCGGTTAGGGCAAACAAGCGTTCCATCATTTGTGTTGACCCGGTTAGGGCAAACAAGCGTTCCATCATTGTGTTGACCCGGTTAGGGCAAACAAACGTAACTATGGGTATATAATAACATAACCCGCGATATATTAAATATAACTCTTTACATATTTGGAATATATTGGTCATTTAATTTTTGTGGTCCATACATCATTTGACGTTCACTTAAACCAGATCTTATTTGGCAGTGGGTTGTAAACACACAGGTTGCAAGTCTTGTATGGGCGGGGCTTGGGACTGACTGGATTTACAATGCCTTTGCTGGGAAACCTTCATTCAAATGCTTTATTTTTTTTCAATAAACTCTATGAACTCACCAACCTCGTGTTGACACTTTTAGCATGTATTTTCAGGTATTAAGCAATAGCACGCTACAGGAGGCTTTTGGCAGGGCATGGCATGGTCATAAAAGACTCTGATATTCATTTGGGGACCGTTTTAATTGTTTTAAGGGCCTATTTCCACACTAGTTTTAACAATGAAAATTCAACACTTTTGTTAAACAATTTTATTCTAAATGTTTGAAGTGAAAACCGTTCTTTGTACTTGTGTTGTGATACCAATTGAGTTGCACCCCAGCGACATGTATGCTTCCGCTGGACCCGATTCTGGGGGTGTGACACTTAACGTAAATCATCGCTTTTATCCAATGAAATATCTTACAATCACATCACCTAGGCTTCAGCCAAACATTACAACAAGACTCATAGTAAAATTAAACACAACTACATAATTGGAAATGCAAACACCTACATAAATGACACATCATAACCAACAACAGTTTCGTACGACTCTAGGCACACAGTTAGAAATCCATCACACCCTTAAGCTTCTGAATAAACACATACTTATTAGGAGCATTTAGCTCCAACTCGGCTGTCATTATGCGCATCTGCATGACCTTTTGGTCATCTTTTTCCTGTACCTCTCTTAGGTACTCAGCCGTTTTCTGGGCATAAATGTTCCCAACAGTGTCTAGCTCTTGAATAAAATTTTCCCTTTCACGAATTACACCAACCAGCCTTCCACAGACTGCATTCATCTGTTGTGCCATTTGAATGTCTTCGATTGCATATTGACGACAATATAGAACTAGCATCTCAGACCAATTGTTAGAATTAGCCTCCACTCTAAGCTGGTCGCACTTAGGATGTCTAGACATTGTATTTTGTTACTTCTGTGTAAAAATTTGAAAAAGTAATTGTCAAAATAAATGTAGGGCAAAGCTGTCTTAAATAGACGAACCAAGCTCAAAAAAAAAACCCACAAATTTATCATTTGCACACATAAAAACAAACTATCCACATGTATATGGCATAGTTTAATATTGGGAAAATGCTAAAAAAATACATCGAAGTTGACCTTTTTTGCGATTGTATGGTGCCACCTTTTTTTTTCGTAAATGTATGACTAAAGTATTGAATTCAGGTCATTGTGTGCATCGAACTTGATACTTTTTGTTATTGTATGTATCCCGTTAGTTAAACGTCACATCATTAGTCCTTTATACTAACGGCCGTTAGTAAATAACTTACAATTCCGTTTTCTTACGTTTTTATACATTTTCAGACGTTTTCGTACGTGTTTTTACGTTTTCGTCTGTTTTTGCACGTTTTCGTCCGTTTCCATCAATTTTTTTTGCGTTTTCGTCATTTTTTTAATGTTTTCGTATGTTTATACGTTTTCGTCTGTTCTTACACGTTTTCGTCCGTTTTTACACGTTTTCGTCTTTTTTTTGCGTATTCGTCACACATTTTCGTCTGTTTTTGCACGTTTTCGTCCGTTTTTACACGTTTTCGTCCATTTTTACACGTTTTTGTTCCTTTTTACACATTTTCATCCATTTTTATCAATTGTTTTTTGCGTTTTCGTCCATTTTTTTATGTTTTCGTCTGTTTTCTTACGTTTTCGTCCGTTTTCTTACATTTTTGTATGTTTTTTACGTTTTTATCCTTTTTTTTTTGCGTTTTTATACGTTTTCTTCTATTTTTACACGTTTTCAATCGTTTTTATACATTTTCGCCCATTTTTGTCCATTTTTACACGGTTTAGGGTTTAGGGTTTTTATATGTTTTAGCATTTAGGGTTTAGGGTTTTATATGTTTTAGTCCGTTTTCATTTGCTTTTACACATTTTCGTCCGTTACCCTAAACCGTAAACCTTAAACACTAAACCCTAAACACTAAACCCTAAACCCTAAACCCTAAACCATGTAAAACCCTAAACCCTAAACCATGTAAAACCGTAAACCCTAAACCCTAAACCCTAAACCATGTAAAAATGGACAAAAAAGGGCAAAAACGTATAAAAACGATTGAAAACGTGTAAAAACGGACGAAAACGTATAAAACCGTATGAAAACGCAAAAAAAATGGATGAAAACATATGAAAACGTAAAAAACATACAAAAATGTAAGAAAACGGACAAAAACGTACGAAAACGGACGAAAACGTGTAAAAACGTGTGAAAACGCAAAAAAAGGGATGAAAACGGATGAAAACGTAAAAAATGGGTGAAAACGTATAAGAACGATCGAAAACGTGTAAAAACGGACAAAAACGTATAAAAAGGTGTGAAAACGTAAAAAACAGACGAAAACGAAAAAAAAAGGGACGAAAACATGTCAAAAGAGACGAAAACGTAAGAAAACGGACAAAAACGTAAAAAAGTGGACGAAAACGCAAAAAAACTGATGGAAACGGATGAAAACGTGTAAAAACAGACGAAAACGTAAAAAAAAAGGAAGAAAACGCAAAAAAAATTGATGAAAACGGACGAAAATGTGTAAAAACGGACGAAAACGGAATTGTAAGTTGTTTACTAACGGCCGTTAGTATAAAGGACTAATGATGTGACGTTTAACTAACGGGATACATACAATAACAAAAAGTATCAAGTTCGATGCACACAATGACCCGAATTCAATACTTTAGTCATACATTTACGGAAAAAAAGGTGGCACCATACAATCGCAAAAAATGTCAACTTCGATGTATTTTTTTAGCATTTGCCCTTTAATATTCAGTAAACCATTGCCTTTTTTGCATGAAAACAAAAATACACAAATGCAGTATTATTTTCTATATTTCCTTTCGACTAATTTTCACTGTACCTGCATTTTTTACACAAGCCATAATTGGATTGTGCTATTTTTGGCCGCCTGCCATTTATGGTCACTACAGATATTACAATTATATACACCAACTGCCACAACAATAAAGACCCTTTTAGTACAATAGCTTTGTATCTATGCACAAGTGTTCTCTATTATTGTCTTATCTCCTTTGACCTATTAGCATAATACAACCATTGAAAAAAACTTTAGCAATAGAGCATATCTGCCAATAATGCAAAAGCACCTTTTCTACACCCATTACAGTTGTTCAAAGTGGTGACACCTATTCTACTTTACTAGCATCCAAAATAAGCAGAAATTATTAACTTGAAGCCTTTAAAAGTTGCCATAAATAATGGACTAATAATTGTTTCTTTTAAATCATACAACCATTTAAAAAAATAAAAATAAAAAGGTTTATTCAAATGTCATCTAGAACTTTTGTATCTGTTGGTTATTAAAATACTTGATTATTACTTTTAGTATGCTTAAATGACATCTTATTACTCACTCATAACCTGCTTATTTTCACCTATGCAGCAACAGCAGAAGCCTCAACAGAACAGCAACCAAAACCCAGGAATGTTCAAAAGAAGAAGACTAAGTGAACGTCAACCAGTCATGCCAGCTAGATGCACCAGTCTTTTGTAAATATTCAAACTTTTTGCAGCCGTTGTTAACCAACAATATGTTTTGTTACATATCCGTGCTCCACCTGCACAAATATGTCTCAAAACATCTATGTACGACAAAACACCAATCTTTTGTATAACGGTTAAACTATAGCTGCACGCACACCTTAACCGTGCACACATGCTTTCTATAGCAGATGTACATTTGGGTCTCGCCCTCATTTTTTGTATAACATTCGGTCTAACCCTCATTTTTTGTATAACATTCATGCAACAAATGCCGCCCCTGCACAAACAATTTATGTGACTTAAAATATTTTATGTTATGTAATATCATCAAAAATGCTTCTACGACTATTGTTTTGTTCTGAGGTTATACAATCCTTCGTATGATAAGTTGTTAGTATACTCTATCATAAGAATCTGTTTATATATAAAGTTATAACAGTTGCCTAACAGATTTTTAAAATTTGAAAATCAAGTAGATGGATGTTTTGTCGCATATTTCTGCTCCAGATCTGCAGCTGCAAAAATATGTATAAAAACATATACAGCTTCTTTCTAGACCCTTTGTGACACAGCTGCTAAAACTGATGCATGCTTAATGTCAACCTCAAATGACCATAAACAAACCAAAAACAGCTTGAGTAACAATCATCGACAAACGAATAACGCAAACTAAACCAACTTTTTATTCATAACAACCATTGGTTTACAAAGACAACATACAGATGAACACCATCATCATCATTACCTAAAAACAAAACATAACAATGCAACTAACATAATAGCCAGCAACAACCAAACCAAAACACCCTAATCCTTAAGCTGCATCAAACCAACATGACATTGCTTTTCAAGCCTGCCTGCACGAGCTAAATCCAAAACGACGCTCAACCCAGCTAAAATCTCTTGCTCCCTCTGCTGTGTCTGAACCATGCATTCTAACCCATCAGTGGCCACATCATGAAAAAGACCAAAAGATTGCGCCTCTTGAATAAACTGTTCCCTCATTTCGATATTTGCTTCCAGATCAGAACATTTTTGTCCAAGATACGTGATAAGGCCCTCATTTTCTGTCCATTCTTGCACAAAAAGAAATTTAAAACAATGATGAAGCTGATTGGAACCACACTCCTGTTTTAGTTCATCAAGCTTTGGTGTTGTAGCCATTCAACTTCAATATATCGTAGCAAAAAATAATAATAATAAATAAATAAAAAATAGAAAAAAAAATGGACCCAAACCTTTCTCCTACCCATTCTTTTATACCCAAAAAGAAATAGGAAGCAAACAAAATGTGATAGTACCATTGCATTATAAATTAAAAAACAAATAATTAAAATAAATAAAAATCAACAAAAAAAAATTAAAAATAAGAATGCAAATAAAAACTAAACAATAGTAAAACATCAACCAACCTACCATTAGTATACCCACTCAAAATTAAACAATACTAAAACACCAACGAAATTACCACAACCTGTTTCGCACCCGTTATAGTAACACTTTTATTTGGCCTGTTTGGGACGTATCAACCTGTTACCGACTAATCCTACATGATCAGTTTGAAAAGCAACGCTACTTGCAGAATATGCAAAGTTGAAACCATAAATCACATAATAAGACACCAAATATTTCTATCAAACTTTCACTCTCCAAAAGCCTTAAAACTTTCAACAATGTAATTGATGTACACCTACGAAAACTGTAATTATCACGTACATTCACACATGTTTAGCCACACTCTACCTATGTCTTATGCTATTTGAAATCCATATCTAATGACTATTTGAAACGCCCATAAAAGCTGCATATCTGCAGCACACACAAATGACAGATAAAACAATGCAAAAAAACCGACGATTACTAAAGAGGAATTACTCGCTTCACTTACCCTGCATTCGCGCACGCATAACATTAACACCCATTTTCATAACAGTTTAGACTTTTTTTTTAATAATACTTATTTTTATTCATAAAACTATAACCAGTTCATCCATACATAAACCCGAGAAATATACACTGCCGTCACAAAATCTGTCCACAGGCCAACACCATACAACAAAATACCGACACCTAAACAACATACACAGCACTATACTACGACACGCTTCCATACCTTCAGTAGACCCGACGACTTTAACAGCAACTACACCTACACAAACGCTATTAACAATAGCCAACACAACAAACTACTAAAACAAAGTTCACCTACAACATTGCAAACATACTAACATTAAATCTTAACTGAAATCCAACATACCTAATTACAGACTATTTACTTAAGAAATGACATCATAACCTTCGTCTGTGCAGCCCAGCGTCGTTCACAAACCCTTACCAACAGGTTCAGATACCCAATCTGTTAGACCCGTATCCCGGTTACGAGTAGGACCCACCCTACATGGAATATGCTAAGGACTTTATGTGATTGGTTGGTCAACAAAGTTATGTGGAAGTCAAACCCGATAGTCAAACTAATAGTCAAAGTATGACTAATGTAGTAATATAAAATATGATGCATAACTTAAGGGACTAATGTTGCCTAGTATTAAAGAAGTTATAATATGTTGTGGCTAAAATAGAAGCAAGGAGACTTGAGGGGCTAATTATGTCAAAGGGCCAAAGTACCACCTAACTAGTTATATCTAGCTTATTCTTTTAGTTGTCAATGTTTTTGTAGGTTTATGTGCGGCGGAATGGAAGTACTTGGACTATAGCCTAAGGATTTGGAAGCGGATTGATAGATAGATTGCAATTAGGAGCTTAGTATAGAATACCGAGCTCAAGTGTCAAGGTTGTACCCCCGAGAGTCTTTCTTATGATTTGTATAACGTGTGTCAAGGTCGTCGTAAAGTTTGGGTGGTCAACGGTGTGTCCAAGTGTGTTATAGGTGTTTATAGTCAAAGTTAAGGGGGCGTTTGGCAAATGTGTAAATATACCCATTTTGGGTTGTGAACGGGTCAAGTGTTTATGGAACATGTTTAATATGTTAAAGTAATGATGTTGGCCAAGTTTGGTGGGTAAATGAAGTGTCATAGATGGTTTGTAGTGTAAATGGGTCAAAACGGGTATTTTGGCAAAACCCGTCGCTTTGTAAAGCATGTTTCCGCGGGTCGTTATGACCAAGTTTATTTATATATTTGATGTTTATAATGTCATAATGATTTCTGAAAGTTTTGGTGTTATGTCATGTTATAGAAGTCGTTTTCCGGAAAAAGGGGTTACGCAGAAAAAGGGGTGTTTGGGACAAGGTCTATTTTAACCCGTTTTGGGTCAAACGGGTTAAGAATTTTGGGAAACAATGTATATGGTGTATTTTAGTTCAATGTGTATTGAATGTGTTTAATTATATGTCTAAAGTGTCGACTTTTGTGTTTAAAGGCGTACGGGTCAATGTTAGGAAAATAGTGCACTTTAGGGGTCCATAGTGCACCGGAGGTGTCATAGTGCACTTTAGGGGTCCATAGTGCACCGGAGGTGTCATAGTGCACTTTAGGGGTCCATAGTGCACAAGAGGGGTAATAGTGCACAAGAGGGGTTTGTAGCTTTTGTCAATGTTCGAAAAATTATATCTTTTAAACCGTAAGTCGTCATGGGTCGTGCCACCCGTCGTTTTGAAGGTAATTGAGTCTACTTTCATTTAAAAATAGTCTCAAGGTCTGATTGTGTATAGATTTTTGTCAATTGTCAAAAGAGTTACAGAATGTGGGTAAAAGTCAAGCGTTTCTGCACAAAAAGTTTTAATTTTTGGTCTAAGTGTGCACGGGGTGTAACAACTTGGTATCAAAGCTTCGGTTTAAGTGAATTAGGTTCTCTTTAGGATTGCCTAGACTTAAATCATTCATAGATGCGTTAAGCTTAAGTATAAGTAATGCGGGCAAATAATGGTGTAAGTTATAGGATGTGATTGTCAAGTTATGAAATGGATTATGTGATTTCTATATGAGCTTAATAATGATAAATTATGAATCTGTTTTATTTGCTAGTGTATATGTGATATATTTCCGTGAAAGACTTGATGTGTTTAAGTGATAGGATTATCGTGCACCTCGGGTTGTATCGGTAATTATTATATGATTATGTGAATGTAGCAAAATATAGAAGTAATGAATTAGACGTGGAAAGTAGATGCCTTAGGTGTGCGATGTGAAAGTGCTTATAGCAATAGTGGGATTAGGCTTTGGTTGGATATAATGTGAATATTGAGAATGTGGAATTACTAATGGTAGAATTAATGAGTTAAACTCAAGTCATTGATTGTCTAAGTTATGAGGTGGAATACGTGATATGTTGTATGAGCGTAAGGTGTTAGGAGTTGTTCATGTTTATAGTATTGGTGTGAACGTAATGTAAGTCCATGGTGGACTAGACGTGCTTAAATGATAGATTACCGTACACTCGGATATTTTCGGTGATTGTTATATGATTATGTGATTGTGTGCTATGGTAGTTTAGCGAGGGCGAATGGATGTAATAAGTTGTGTGGTGGTTTATAGGAAATGTGACTAAAAATGAAAGTGCGTGGCTTGTGTGATAGTGATGACCAAAGCATGGTCTTATGAGTAATTATATTTAGTGTGATGATCATTAATGGGGTATTAGAGATGGGTTAGCGGAAAGTCAAAGTATTAGGAGCATAATTATGAACGTGTGGTAATGTTGAATGTGTGTTATAGTATAGCGTGGTGAAGAAATGATATAAATTTATACATAATAAGTCCGTGATGAACTTAGTAGAGTTATAAAATGAGAAAAGGCATAGGGATTGAGTAAATGATGAAATAGAGCGAAATTTCCTAAGTACTAATAGCTATAATGAGATGGGCATGTATGAGGTTAAGGTATTGCCATGAAATAATTATATTACGGCTAAGGCGATTAGCGGTAATTATTAATAATGAATGAATGTGTTATAGTTGACGATCTATGTAAGGCCTACATGTAAAGGAAGCGAGTGATACTAAAAGAGTAATGGTAAAGATGCGGAATTAGTTAACGAGGATTAAATAATGTAAGTTGTGGTAAGACGTGTAAACACATAGAAGTGTGTAATTATAATATGCAGGCTCATACGCTATATGCGCTTGCGTTCACTAAAATATATGAATGTAATGATGTATGTGAGGTGCTTATGACTTGGATCCATTGCTAAGGTGATAAAGGGTGAATGTTAATGATCCTTCGGGATGAATGTTAAAAGTGGTATCCTTCGGGATGACCAAGTAAATGAATGTTAAGGAATCCTTCGGGATGAATGTTAAAGATCCTTCGGGATGAAAAGTATTGCCTTCATCGGCAAATGGGGTTGCCTACATCCTTGGCAATAAAAGTATCCCCATAATGAATGTGTTAATGATATGGATCCAAGTCTAAAAAGGAAATATGAAGTATAAACATGATGAAATAATAAAAGTTAAATTGGGAAATAGGAGTAGTAGTGTTATGTCGGGAGTACATAACCATGAGTTTATATTTCTTGATTTACATCGATTGGGACGCCTCTCCATGTAAATGAGGAAGTTTAAATGAGTGGGCTTATGTGTTGCCGACACGGCACGAGTAGGGTTAGAGAAGTAGGAAGCAGAAGTTTAGAATTAGTTAAAAAATTATAGAGACTAAGATAGGAGGGTTAGAATTAGACCATGGCTTTTAGTTGAGACTTAGGAGAAACCTTGATGAGATGAAGAAATTGTAATGATGATATGATGTGCCTTGCGGCGTAGTACAAAATATGATGAATGAAAATAATAGAATGTGCACGTATTGGTCGAGTGTAATTATGTAAAGTCAAATAGTACGAGTTTCTTAAGTATCAAGTAGTCAAAGAATGAGAGTAGAGGATGAAGCAAGTGAGATGGTGATGTTACGGTAATAGAGCGGATTAGAATGATGACTAGTTATAGTAAGTATGTCTTGTATTACGTAAAATCTAAGCAAGAGTTGGATGGTATAGAAGTAAACGGGAAGTAATGGGGATTAAGGATATGTGATATGTTATAGTATGCATAAAGTTGCAAGATCACTTAGATCGTTGCACTAAATAAACTAGGAATTAAGGTGCTAGGAATGAAATGAGTTATGTGACTAAGTGTAGGTTAGTAATGAAAGATAGATTTCGGGGACGAAATCTAAATAAGGGGGTAGAATTGTTAGACCCGTATCCCGGTTACGAGTAGGCCCCACCCTAGATGGAATATGCTAAGGACTTTATGTGATTGGTTGGTCAACAAAGTTATGTGGAAGTCAAACCCGATAGTCAAACTAATAGTCAAAGTATGACTAATGTAGTAATATAAAATATGATGCATAACTTAAGGGACTAATGTTGCCTAGTATTAAAGAAGTTATAATATGATGTGGCTAAAATAGAAGCAAGGAGACTTGAGGGGCTAATTATGTCAAAGGGCCAAAGTACCACCTAACTAGTTATATCTAGCTTATTCTTTTAGTTTTCAATGTTTTTGTAGGTTTATGTGCGGCGGAATGGAAGTACTTGGACTATAGCCTAAGGATTTGGAAGCGGATTGATAGATAGATTGCAATTAGGAGCTTAGTATAGAATACCGAGCTCAAGTGTCAAGGTTGTACCCCAGAGAGTCTTTCTTATGATTTTTATAACGTCTGTCAAGGTCGTCGTAAAGTTTGGGTGGTCAACGGTGTGTCCAAGTGTGTTATAGGTGTTTATAGTCAAAGTTAAGGGGGCGTTTGGCAAATGTGTAAATATACCCATTTTGGGTTGTGAACGGGTCAAGTGTTTATGGAACATGTTTAATATGTTAAATTAATGATGTTGGCCAATTTTGGTGGGTAAATGAAGTGTCATAGATGGTTTGTAGTGTAAATGGGTCAAAACGGGTATTTTGGCAAAACCAGTCGCTTTGTAAAGCATGTTTCCGCGGGTCATTATGACCAAGTTTATTTATATATGATGTGCGTGATGTGTCGTTGCGGTTTAGCAGTATTAATGTCTACTCAAGTTTTAAATTTATATTTAGCCGACTTATCAATAACACACACACTTAACGAGCAGTGTACCTGGTCAGTATGAATATAATAGTAAGTAGAGTGTCGATTACTAAGAGTGGAACGTATTATCTAGTTATTCTAATCAGTATTTTAATATCCTAAGTTAGCTATACAACCTAATCTAGCGCAAGGGGGTTCTGCCTGAGAGACTGGCACGGTTTGGTTATGATTAAATAGTAAACTAAACTAATGAGCACGAATCAGCGATTAGCACACACGTACACAGATAGATACTTGAGACAATAAGAAGACCTGTCCTGATAATTAAGTAGCTTGTCACTTGTTTTATTGCTAGTTTTATATGAAGTGTATATAATTAACCCTTTCTCGTTGGCTCTAATCTTATCGGCGAGTAAAGCCTTAATGATCACTTATGTCTATCCTACTATCCTAGAAACGATAGAATAAATAGGCGAGGAAGGGGCATGGCGACCCAAGCAATGCTCAGCTAGACACAGAGGTTATCAATGCACTAATAAAAGTCACCAAAGACATCAACATATAAACTTTAATTAATGGGAAAGTAATTTTAAGGGGTGCGCATGATATTCCGTAGTCACATGACATCAGCCCATTAATCCTGATGAATTAAAGTGTACTAATACAATAAAACAAAACTACTTAATGAATTGAATACATGCAGGACCTTCTTACAGCTCTTGTATCTTCGTTCAGGGTGTGTCTTGTGCTGCTAATACATCTGAATTCGTCTCTGGTTTGGTACTCGTACGTATGGTATCTTGCACACAAAATTCGTCTGACTTTGGGGTATTTATAGTTTCTGTCTGAGGGTTAGATGCGGCGCATAGGATAAGTAGATGCGGCGCATTGACTTAACTTCGCGTGGGGTCCAAGATTAATATATTCAGGAATATTCGTACACCGCCTTAAGATGCGGCGTAACTCCATTTCTCTATGCGGCGCATGTCCTTTGCTGTCTTGGATTGTAACTTGTGAAATCTTGATAGTGATACGCCGTATGTAAGAAGTATGTTGCGGCGTATCTGGAGCAGAATGATCTTGATCTTGTACATTTCAGTAGACTCTTAACATCTTGCTTGTTTTGCTCCATAATTAGTCCAAAATCGCCAAGTTTCACATAATACTTGTTTTTACCTGAGAATTACAAAAGTAAACATTAACGTATCAATTCTCATATATAATATAATAAAACAAGTCAAATAAATGGGATAAATGATGATAATAAAATGTACTTATTTGAGTTCATCAAATATCCCCCCACTTGAACTTTACTTGTCCCCAAGTAAACCTTAGAATAAATCTTATGAAAATGTATCCTAAAAGATATTAGGATTTATTTTTATATTTAAGCGTGTATTCGTTTTGTCATAATTGCACAACCAAACACTTAACGAATTAGAAATCAAATAAAATATTTCGATAAAAGCAAATCTAATCGTTTAACTGTCCAGTCGTGACGAATATTCCATCATAAGTTTGGCAAGTATACGCATCTCCCCCACTAAAGCCAAGGAATAACAAGTCTAAAGCGGTAAAAAGGGTTTGTTGGTTAAGGGTTGATCATTCTTCTTAATCTCTATCGATCTCACATTCCAGAAAAGGCGAAAAAATCACAAATACATGATCGAATCCACGACCACGATACTTGTAATTGCTCAAATCCTTAACTCGAATGGGCTAAAGATAGGACCAAGTAATCTTTACCAATAATATTATATCAAAAAGGGCGAAAAAATCATAAATACATAGCCGAATCCACGACTACGATACTTTAGATTGCTCAAATCCTTAATCTCAATAAATCAAAGGTTTGGATAAAGAATGATGTAGGGTATGGATAATATTTGGGATACAAATTGGTGTAAAATGAAAAATAAACAAAACAGATAAATTAAAATCCTAAGTGTGGTAAATTACTTTCCCAACCATCCCATGAATAAGACTCATATCATTGAATAACTCACGCTTTAACACTTGAAACACACGCTTTAGGTAGACACGAATTATACTCAACAAGATCTCAATCAAAGAATAACCTTAGTTGGCGTTCCCATAACGGCCAACTCCCATTCAATCCATAAATATAATATAAAACAACAATTAGTGATGATATCTCCCACTTAATACAAAACTTTACATAAGTTGGTTAAAACAAACTTCCAACTTTTCCTTTTTCTTTTTCATTTCTATTTTTTCGATTTTTTTTTTTTTTTTTTTTTTTTTTTAACATCAACATATATGTGTAAAATTTCACAACTTTTCTATCACTATTTTTCCGGATAATTTTTCATACTCTTCATACTTTCAGAAATAACTGTAATAGCGAAAGTAGTAAACACACGAAAAATAAACTCAAAGTTATACAATATTTACTTTCATACCAATTGCGTTGTACAATTTCCCGACCTAACCAAAGATAATGAATTACGCACGCGAACACAGGTAATGTAAGGAAACACACTTTGCCTAAAGCAATTAACCACGGATTTTAATCTACAGAGTAGGCTAAGGTGTAAGGGTGTATCGAAACATTATAACAAAGGTGTAAGAAACGAAAGGAATGGCTCTGAGTGTTTTTCTAGGGGTATCTTACTCTAAAAGTGAGAGTAACAAGGGGTTTATACGGGGGTTAACTAACCAGTGTAGTTAGTTAATATCACATAACATATAAAGGCTATTTGGGTGTAATCCTAGAAATTTACCAATTTAGACAAGTCATTCCAATTATATAGATAATACTTATTATGGTGGTCTCGAATAGTATATAAGCCAAGTTCTAAAGTTTACAAGTCACCGGCACACTCATAGATTTGTGAATTTTGATAAGTTCACAATTTTTGGAAATAATGTTATGTGTGCAGTTATGTAATTTAGACTTTAAACAAAAACATGCTATAAAAATGTTAAAATTTAAGCATATTAAGTGTATTTTAAGCATATTTTGAAAAAGTTTAGGACAAGTAAGTCTTCTAATTCTCCAATCCCCCCACTTAAGTTAAACAACGTCCTCGTTGTTTGTGTCAAAGGTTAAAAACTGGAAAATAAAAGAATTAGAACAGAATAACTCCCCTGAGATTTGCTCGGTATGATCGTCCATTATTCGTATAAGAGCAAAAAATCAACTTTCTTGTGGATGAGAACGTTTAAGCTTCATCAATGATGTATCCACAAAAAATGCAGGAATCTATAATACCATTCAGACTTTAACACACCTGAGTTAAGAAGGTTCAAACTTGCATAATACATTAGTAGTTAGTAAAAATAAAACTAAAAAATTAAAATGAAAATCATCAGGTCAGTCGATACGCCGTATCTTATGGAAAAAGATACGCCGTATCGAGCCTGGAATAAATACGAATCAGAATAAAAGATGCGTCGCATCCTTAACCAGGGATGCGCCGTATTAAATAAACTGACAGAAAGTTTTAAAGTCAAAAATAAAAATGCATAAAATTAAATAAGATATGACCAGTGCAGGCGATGCGTCGCATCTTAGGATTGAGATGCGCCGCATCTTCTGCAGGTCTGACAGACTCGACACAGAACAGAAAAGTAAAAATTTTTCTTCCGGGTTGTCTCCCGGTCAGCACTTGTCTTTATTCCAGAGTCTTCAAGTTAGACTCACGTTCAGCTCTTTTTTTTTTTTTTTTTTTTTTTTTTTTTTTTTTTTTTTCTAGCGAGATCTTCCATCTCAATCTCTCTCTTAGTTCCATATTCAAGTAACCAAACATTCTTTCCGCTAATTGGAACATCCTTGACACTAATCCGCCTCTAGTAGTTATTCCATTCTGGTCGTGCCTTCGGAACAAAACTCCTTTAATCACTTTCGACAATTGGTGCACCTCAATCGTCAATTCTCTAATCATATAGTTTTGTTCTTTCAGCAACAGTCCATTGATGAAAGTTTCGATCTCATGATGCTCCTTATCACATTCGTGGGCGAACTTAGATACAATCTCATCGGTTGTAAGTATAATCCATGGTCCTCCGAACCAGCGAGGGAAAATATCAATCATGATTCCTGAAACACAAAACAAACAGGCTTCGAAGTAAAAAAATTTTTAAGAGACAGGAAAGATGATTAGAATTTTCTCCGTTCGGGATAAATAAACGTTACTGATATCTGAAGACGATGCGCCGTATCCTATAAATAGGATGCGCCGTATCTTATAATCGTTAAAAATAAGTCAGACTTTTATTCAGAAAACAGATACGCCACTTATGAATTAGAATGCGCCGTATCAGTTTTAAATTATCAAAAATCGTTTATATTTATTAAAATTAAATGCGTCGTATTAACAGAAGCTAATGCGCCGTATTTTCGTTACGTTTCAAAATACAAGATTTTTGATTCAGAAGATGCGCTGTATCGACAGGGATCGATGCGTCGTATCTGTTTAATAATTCGAAAACTGTTTTTAATTTAAATAATAAATACGCCGTATCTGCAAAAACATATGCGTCGTATGGCGTTATCGTTTAGAAAAATTTCTTATTAAAAACAGAATACGCCGTATCTTCGGGAAAGATGCGTCGTACTCGAATTTATTAATCGCGTTGTATTTTATAAAAATTAAACGCAATACGCCGTATCTGTGAAAACAGATGTGCCGTATCGTTTGTATCAGCACAAAACAACGATAGCAGAATGCAGAAAAATACAGAAAAGAAAAACAAAAATAAAATCAAACAAAAAGAAACAAAAATTACAGAAAATAAAAACACACAAAAACAGAAAATATGCAAATTATACAATGAATGCAATCTATCTAATATAAAACGGGTTAGTGGTTAGAATCTAAAAAGAAAAACCTAAATAAAATACTAATCAAATTAACAGATAATAAGAATTCACTCCCCGGCAGCGGCGCCAAAAACTTGATGCGCGTGATGTGTCATTGCGGTTTAGCAGTATTAATGCCTACTCAAGTTTTAAATTTATATTTAGCCGACTTATCAATAACACACACACTTAACGAGCAGTGTACCCGGTCAGTATGAATATAATGGTAAGTAGAGTGTCGATCACTAAGAGTGGAACGTATTATCTAGTTATTCTAATCAGTATTTTAATATCCTAAGTTAGCTATACAACCTAATCTAGCGCAAGGGGGTTCTGCCTGAGAGACTGGCACGGTTTGGTTATGATTAAATAGTAAACTAAACTAATGAGCACGAATCAGCGATTAGCACACACGTACACAGATAGATACTTGAGACAATAAGAAGACCTGTCCTAATAATTAAGTAGCTTGTCACTTGTTTTATTGCTAGTTTTATATGAAGTGTATATAATTAACCCTTTCTCGTTGGCTCTAATCTTATCGGCGAGTAAAGCCTTAATGATCACTTATGTCTATCCTACTATCCTAGAAACGATAGAATAAATAGGCGAGGAAGGGGCATGGCGACCCAAGCAATGCTCAGCTAGACACAGAGGTTATCAATGCACTAATAAAAGTCACCAAAGTCATCAACATATAAACTTTAATTAATGGGAAAGCAATTTTAAGGGGTGCGAATCATATTCCGTAGTCACATGACATCAGCCCATCAATCCTGATGAATTAAAGTGTATTAATACTATAAAACAAAACTACTTAATGAATTGAATACATGCAGGACCTTCTTACAGCTCTTGTATCTTCGTTCAGGGTGTGTCTTGTGCTGCTAATACATCTGAATTCGTCTCTGGTTTGGTAATCGTACGTATGGTATCTTGCACACAAAATTCGTCTGACTTTGGGGTATTTATAGTTTCTGTCTGAGGGTTAGATGCGGCGCATAGGATAAGTAGATGCGGCACATTGAATTAACTTCGCGTGGGGTCCAAGATTAATATATTCAGGAATATTCGTACACCGCCTTAATATGCAGCGTAACTCCATTTCTCTATGCGGCGCATGTCCTTTGCTGTCTTGGATTGTAACTTGTGAAATCTTGATAGTGATACGCCGTATGTAAGAAGTATGTTGCGGCGTATCTGGAGCAGAATGATCTTGATCTTGTACATTTCAGTAGACTCTTAACATCTTGCTTGTTTTGCTCCATAATTAGTCCAAAATCGCCAAGTTTCACATAATACTTGTTTTTACCTGAGAATTACAAAAGTAAACATTAACGTATCAATTCTCATATATAATATAATAAAACAAGTCAAATAAATAGGATAAATGACGATAATAAAATGTACTTATTTGAGTTCATCAATATATTTGATGTTTATAATGTCATAATGATTTCTGAAAGTTTTGGTGTTATGTCATGTTATAGAAGTCGTTTTCCGGAAAAAGGGGTTATGCAGAAAAAGGGGTGTTTGTGTTAGCTTTAATTTTAGTTTAAATTGATGGTCATTCACCTTTGTTAGAACTTTGTATAATTTGGGCTTGTGTTAGAATTAGTATTATTTGTAAAAGACCAATCCAATGGACTCAAGCCCAAGAGCTCACAAAAAGCCCACAAGAGTCTTATCTCTTGTAGTATTTAAAGCTCACAACACCTCATTTGTGAGGTGGTTCAATGTGTGTAATGTGTGTGCTTAATAGATAAAGCTTTAACATCTATCCACTCTCTTAATATAGATTGATCCAATACACATCCATTGTCCCATCATTCTCTAGTGCATAACGAGCAACATAGTGTGTGATAAAGAGTGATTTCATGCAATAACAAGTGGTATCAACGAGCCTAGCTTTGAGGTAGGAGTTCTTTGTGTTCGATTCTTTTTGAACAAGACATTTGTGTTGCGTTTTATTTTCTGGAAAACGTGGCCCCTTGTGTTTTATGTGGCTACTATACGCAACATCCAAGACCAAAGTTAGTATTTTTGTGTTTGTTCCTAAAGATTAAAACACCCATTGTTATCTTTCTTTCACTAGAAAAATTACACTTTGTGTTTTCTTCTATTTCGATCTACACAAAAAAAATCACGAAAAGTTGTGTTTGTTTTATGTCCTATCGACTTGGTCATGAAGGTTTATTAGTTTATCACTTGGTTTGGAAGAATAAATGTTTGTTGTTCTTGGCTCCTAGATCGAATTTTATTCAAAATCTTGTATAAGATTTGTGTTTTGTGGATAAGATTATGATAAATGTGATTGAAAGGAGTTAGCAGAAGAAAGTCCTACTAGTTGGTGAAAGTTGTCAGGAAAAATCTTCCAAGATAAGGCATCAAGTGGGCAAGTGACACAAAAGGAAAAAAAGTGGTTGAAAAGCTGAAATTTATCGAAATTGCATTCTGCAGTCGTTTTATCGGAATTCAATCACTTTGTCGAAATTCAGTCAAGTTTTCGGAATTCAGAATTTCTATCGGAATTGCAAGCTTCTTTCGGAATTGAGCTGTTTTACCACAATTCATGCAAAGTTTCGAAATTACCACAAAGTTTCGAAATTGACCACAGTTTCGCAATTGCTATAACTTCGCAATTCCTGTATTCTTTCGCAATTGGGGCAGAATTTCGAAATTGGAGAAAAGTTTCGAAATTGGAGCAAAGTTTCGCAATTGGAGCAAAGTTTCGCAATTGGGGCAGAATTTCACAATTCCAGCTGTTTTGTTGGAAGTTTCGGAATTGACAGTTGTGAAACGATTTCAAAATTAAATAACTTTTAAGGATTTGATTCGAACGTAATTTCGTCAACTCAAAAGTGTACTCGGTATTTTAGCACTTGTATAAGTGAGTAAAATACTTCGACAAACGGATATCTACCCTCTTGTATAAGAGTGTTAGATTTTTTATATAAATTAGATATATTTCTATCTAAATTGATATTTTGCCATAATTTGTATAAATTCTGGTCAAATTGAAATTTCTATAGAAATTGTCGTGTTTATCTAAATTGTAATTTACATAACTTTTGTCGAAATTGTAAACTTTTGACTTTGTCTTAATTATAATCTAATCAAATTTCGTAACTTTATTTAAATTTGTTTCGTTTATTTATCTTACAACTTCAACGATCATCAACAACAAACCAACGCTTCACAACAACAACAACAAAGTTTAACCTTCAACAACAACAACTTCTATTTCGTTGCAACGATCCTGAATCAACTTTATCGCACACCTCAAGAAAATGGAATCGACTTCTCAAGCGGGACAGATGTCTCCAGTTGTGCAAAATATTATTCATACGAAGGAACGTTGTCTCATACTCTTTAAAGGAATTAAGAGTCAATGTGTAACACTCTCTGAAGCAAGGTCACCAATGACGAATCCATATTCATTGCAGCGAATTTTTGGAAAACTCTTCGGATCTGAAATGGATTTTTCAACCTTCAGAGGGAAACTCTTGCACAACATACTTCAAATAGAGAACCAAATTGAACAAGGAAGTGACTGCATTGTAGCCTATCAAGCACTCCAGACGCAGTTTAAATGGTTTCTCGACTTTAACTTCAGAAAGTTCAAAATTCTCCAGATTATGAATCAACGAACCAAATATGGAGTGAATGCATCAGCAGATACGTGGACGTGGAATCATTTAGAAATCAGTTGTTTAGTCGAATGAGAACACTGGAATTGGTGCTTACTAAAAGATCACTTCATCTGAGTGAGATGCGGGAAGAGAAGCAAGAGATTGAACGGGAAAGAATTGAAATGGAGAAGCAGAAACAGGAAAGAGTGCGAATTGAAAAAGAACGTCTTTTAAAGGGATTAGAGGGAAATGAGAAAGAGGCAAACAAAGATGAAGAAACAGTCGATGAGGGTACAACATCTGATGTTAGCTCGGTTTTAACGGGAAGTGACACATCGTCAGAACAGCAGGTTGAAAGCAGTACTCCAAGGTACGATTCGGATGCTGATGGTACACACATGAATGAAGCTGTTTGGAATACTGAAGCTGACCATATCAGATCTTCATCTAACATAGCAATATTGGAAACGGTACAACATTCACACGATAATGATAATGTTGTTTTATTCGATAATGTGTTTGCTCATGACAAGACACATCCTGCGCATCCTGAGTCCATCAGTGACACATATGTGGTGAATCGGTTTGATAGTAATATCACTCCCTCAACCCCAGATATGGATCCTAATGGAGGTGAGCCTGTCCAGGATGGATCTTCTCATGATCAAGATCATGCCATATTTGCTTCTTTAATCGATAATTTCAAAAATGAACTTGAAAAGTGCAAAGAGGACAATCGCAAAGCTAAGCAAACAAACGTCTTATTGTCCAAAGAGCTTGAGGGATTTAAAGTAATGGAAAAAGATTTTGAAAAAATAACAAAAAACAAAGACATTGAAATCTCAAACCTTAAATCTCAAGCTCGGAAATTAAATGAAGAAGTTCTCACACCAACCTTAAAACGAAATAAAGAACTTCAAGTTGAGTGTAGCAAAGCCCTGTCACGTGAAAAACTTTCCATTAAAAAACTGGATACAAATATGGGCCTCGCTAACACAAGGATCCAAGAGCTTTTAAAAGAGAACGTTGAACTAAAAGTTAAATACTCAGCACTTCAAGAAACCACATCAAATATTAAGATTTTTAACTCAAAACTTGAGAATGAGAATAAACAGCTTTTGAAATAAGCAAACAATCTTGAATCTAAACTTCGTAAAACAGGACAAAGTGCTCAAACTCATCAAATGATGCTTCCTAAAGATGAGAACACTCATCAAGGAAAATCCGGAATTGGTTTTGAAAATACCGGTCATGGGGAAAATAATTTTTTGTCAACTGATGTTCTGTTCATGTCAGAAGAGGAAGAAAATTGGAAAAGGAAAAACGCTTAAAAGTCAAACAAAGAAAAAGCCCACTCTCGTATCAAGGCTTTGTGTATGGTTGTATACAATTGTCAGAAATACCAAAAGCACCTTTGAAAAGAAAAGACACAAATGTGAAAAGATTTTTCAAAGAAGCTCAACTTGCTACTTATGATGCTAATTTATGGCAAAATAAAGCAAGGAAACAGTTTTGTAATCTTAAAAATCACATTGAGCACACGTTAAAGGTCATTTGGTCGAAACAACAATACACCATTAGTGACTACAATAGACTCATGTCATCAGACGCTTGGCTAAAAAGGGAAGTCTGTAAGTTTTTAAAAGATGAGATTGAACCTCTTGTGAAAAATATCAATTTAAGTTTTGAATACTTTGAAAAATTTCTTGTCACGGAAATGAGAGAAGATTTATAGTACGTTCATTCACTTGAAGATGAATTTGATGGAAAATGCTTAAATCTTGATATTCAAAAAGAATTTTTCACAAATCAAATTGAGTCATTCAAATCGGTGTCTGTCAGCCTTGAGTATGAGAATGTGGATTTTGAACAAACATCTTCTTTGAAATCTGAAAATCTTTGTCTCAAAAAGAAAATCACTGAACTTTCAAAAGAAGTAGCTGAAGTCAAAGAAGAATTATCAAAAAGAATTGCTTCTTATGAAAACCCTTTGACAACAGTGCTTAAAGAAAAGGAAAAGATTGTTGAAGAAAATTGTGATGATGCCAATATCAAGTTTGATTTAGATGAACTTGATACAAAAAATATTGAATTGGAACATGCTGTGGCATCATTACAAAAAGAAAATGAGCATTTGAAACAGACTTACAAAAACCTATTTGATTCAATCAAACGTTCACGAGTTCAGACTCAAAAATCAATCATGAAACAAAAAGAGACTGAAGTTTTAAAGTCTCAAATGTCTGAATCCGCTGATGAAAAGTTTGAAAAGGTTTTGCAAAAGACTGAGTCAATGAAGCAGAAAAACGATGAGTCTCTAATCACAAAAGTTTCCTATCCAAATCCCCTGTTTGATTCTGATACTCCAGTTTTTAAAAAGGAAAATGCAAATCATGTGCTTCAAACAAAAGTACTTGAGCTTGAAACGCTTTTAGCTCAACGCACAAACGATCTTGAGGATGCCAAAACTGATCTTTTCAACAAAACAAACAAATTCGAAACATATTTTGAAAGACTTGAAAAAGAAAATATTGTTTTCGAACGGAAATTGGCACGTATAATGGATGATTCAAAAGATGAAAAAGATCAATTTTTGAAACAAATTTCTTCTTTGGAATCTAAATTGGCATCTCAAGATCTTCTTCAAAAAGAATACAATGATTTGCGAATGTCATACAATGCCTTAAAAGCAAAGTTTGATGTTCTCCATCGATCAAAAGGCAAATCTCCCATATCAAATCTTTCAACACCAAAAGTGAGTGTTTCAAAGAAGGTTTACACGGGTGAATCTTCAAAACCATTTTCGAAAAAGGTTTCCCAGTTTACAACCTACTCTTTGCAAAAAGGAAGGAAGTTTTCTAAGAAACCAAGATTTTCTTAAACACTTACTCCTCAAAAGCTTTCAAGGTCAAACATGTCTCATGAAGAGACTCCAAGATTCCAAACTCCACACTCTCGCTTTACACGGGTAAAGCAAGTGTGGAAACCAAAGCAAAGTCCTTCAAACTGTGAAATGCTTCCGCTACAACACAAAAATGACTCTGCTTTAAAAAAGGATTTTAAATCACCGTTGATTCCGCGAGTGTTATTTCCAGATGAAACACCGGTTTTCAGTCCTCATTGGAATTCAACTTCTTTGAATCAGATTGACACAACTTACAAATGGATTGCAAAACATGCTAAACCCGTTGGTGCTGTGCTCAAATGGGTTCCAAAGGTTGTTGTCTAATTTGGTTTTAATGGCTTCTAATCATATCGGATTAGGACCCGCGCTTAACCCAATGGCTTCGGAACAACTCAGTTTCGGACCCGAGCTTCAAAGAAAGGAAAGTGCTTCATCAAAAAATTTCGAGCACTTATCCTAAAAATCAATGGCTTGTAAGTATTTCAGCTTACAACCCGGGCTTCAACGTTTTGGCTTATGCGCACATAACAGTGCATAACCCGTTTTTTGAAGAAAGGACCCTGTTGTACACTTTATTGCAACAATCCTAAATGATAAGAAGTTTTCATGCAAAGTTTATCAAACCAAACTTCTTCATCTTAAGCAAAATTTTATTCAAAATTCATCAAATGGTTTTCAAATCCTTTCAAAAATTTTGCTTAAGATTTTCAAATCGTTACTCCCCACTTGCTCTAAAGTTTTCAAAAATGTCAAAACCAATGCAAGTCTTGAGGGGGAGTATTCCAAAAAGAAATTTGTTCCAAAAAGTTCATGCAAAACCGTTTCTCCCTATTAGCTTTCCAAAAACAATGATTTCTATAAAACGGTATCAAAAATACCATCGAAATGCTATTTTTGAGGGGGAGAAATGTGATTATAATGTGATCATTGTTCGAATCTCAAAGACAGACTCAGTGTTAACCCTCGAATTGACGAAATCAACTGCTTGTTATCGAAAAGACTTGTCCGGGACGGGTAATAATTTCAAGCTGGTTTACCAGTGATGTAAGCGTGTCTCGCAAATGACTTGTCTGAGTAGAATGTACCAATTCGAGAGATGATCATTGAATATGACCGGGACGGGTAATAATTTCAAGCTAGTCTAACTAGTGATGTAAGCGTGTCTCGCGAAGGTCATGTTCATTGAAAATTGATCATTTCAAATGTGCGATCTCTACCCAACATGTGCAATTTATTTCAAAATGCATGAGCACATGTGAAGGGGGAGTATTTCAGAAAATGCAAAACTCTTGAAGTGTTAACCAAAATGTGTTTTATACATAAACGCTTTGAGAGATTTTCACAAAATGGTTTTATGGCATGCGATCAACAAATCTAGGATAATCATGGAGTAATAAGGTGATTATGGTTAGGTAATGTCTAATGATCCGCCAGAACAGGAGGGATCTACCCAAGGACAATTCCAATAGATTAGAATTAGAAGTCCTTAGGTAAGATTGAAAAAGGAGCAAATGAGAAAGGAGAAAGAAGGGTTGAAGAATGAAAAAGAAAAGTTTAATGATAGGGTGAAAAGAAATAGCCCTCCATGAAAACTTAGGGCAGAAAACGGGTCAATACATCTGCTATCGGTTATTACAAAGATGATACTGATATTGAAGACAAGACGTCATGGACCCAGTGACGCGTTGCACAAACCCCTCCTAGCCACTCAGATATCTCTTAAAAGATATTTGTTTTATTTCTCACGGAGATCAATGCATAATCTATCGACCTCTCACTCCGAGAAGTGTTGATATTGAAAAGGTGGCACTCTGCTCCATGCCTCCGACGACTAAAACCAAAACGCACATTATTGAGTCTAGAGCCATGAGATTCATCAAAGATCTCTTAGGAACACTTCCTATGCAATACACTTTTGTTCATCAAAAAGGAAACAAGTTGTATGAGTCTTAACGAGATCTGAACCTGGAAGAGCTGGTCGATTTATTGCTAACTGTTTTATGCAGGTACTGAAGAAAGTCCATCAATCATCGTATGTCTCAACATCTACATTGGAAGAAACGACGCTGTGAATACATGAAGATGTTGATCAAGGCAAAGAACAATCCAAAAGACGATACGATGAAGATCAAAATGCATGAAGGAACAAAGAATCACAAAGTTCAAGACCCTGAAGTCTAAAGACTTAATCACGTGGTGCATCTTTTGAATGACCATCCCTTAGGGGGAGATTGTTAGCTTTAACTTTAGTTTAAAGTGATGGTCATTCACCTTTGTTAGAACTTTGTATAATTTGGGCTTGTGTTAGAATTAGTATTATTTGTAAAAGACCAATCCAATGGACTCAAGCCCAAGAGCTCACAAAAAGCCCACAAGAGTCTTATCTCTTGTAGTATTTAAAGCTCACAACACCTCATTTGTGAGGTGGTTCAATGTGTGTAATGTATGTGCTTAATACATAAAGCTTTAACATCTATCCACTCTCTTAATATACATTGATCCAATACACATCCATTGTCCCATCATTCTCTAGTGCATAACGAGCAACATAGTGTGTGATAAAGAGTGATTTCATGCAATAACAGTTTGGGACAAGGTCTATTTTAACCCATTTTGGGTCAAACGGGTTAAGAATTTTGGGAAACAATGTATATGGTTTATTTTAGTTCAATGTGTATTGAATGTGTTTAATTATATGTCTAAAGTGTCGACTTTTGTGTTTAAAGGCGTACGGGTCAATGTTAGAAAAATATTGCACTTTAGGGGTCCATAGTGCACCGGATGTGTCATAGTGCACTTTAGGGGTCCATAGTGCACCGGAGGTATCATAGTGCACTTTAGGGGTCCATAGTGCACCGGAGGTGTCATAGTGCACTTTAGGGGTCCATAGTGCACAAGAGGGGTTTGTAGCTTTTGTCAATGTTCGAAAAATCATATCTTTTAAACCGTAAGTCGTCATGGGTCGTGCCACCCGTCGTTTTGAAGGTAATTGAGTCTACTTTCATTTAAAAATAGTCTCAAGGTCTGATTGTGTATAGATTTTTTTCAGTTGTCAAAAGAATTACAGAATGTGGGTAAAAGTCAAGCGTTTCCGCACAAAAAAATTTAATTTTTGGTCTAAGTGGGCACGGGGTGTAACACAATCTCCTCAATGTCTTCTTCCTCTGCCACCGTTAATCCTTCAATAGTACGAACAAACACATCCCTTTCCCCAAAACAATCAAACTCCTTTATAACCCTTCGCCTAAAAGCCATACGATTTTCAATCATTGACATCATGTCTTTGTAATACTTTACTGCATAAGTATTGCCTTTCCACTCTTGCTTAAGAAGCTCCCCCAAGATATCATGTAAACACTTAGAACCTCCAGCCATCTTAAAAAGTAGAGTGCACATGGGAAATCGAGATGCCATAATTGAAAAATCATAGTGTCTAACTTCCAATACAAATACGCCTTCACCAATAAGAAAATCGAAGAACTGATTTGCCCTCAATTTTAAACAATCGATTTAGGCCAAAACCCTAATGTTGAGTCGGTTTGAGAAAAATGAGAAGACCATACAAATTAGCCCCTTCATACCCTAAAAACTTTTAATATATACGTATATTTTCTTTTTAATACAAAAGATATGTTACTTCTTTTATTTATTGCCTAAAAAACACCAATGCTATGCAAACGGTATATGCTTTATGACACATTCTTTAACTATTATGTAACCTTAATATCGTGTTCTATTTATGTTACTTATTCATTATTAAACATACATACATTTCATAACACATTATACACTACTACACAAAAGGTTATATAGATCACTTCATATAGATCGGTTATGTTAAAAACTGATCTATGTAAGGGAAAAGAGGGGAAATTATAATAAATAGATCGGTTTTTTGGTTAATAACCGATCTATATAGTTTCAAAATTTAATAGATCGGTTATTAACGAAAAAACCGATCTATATACTTCTCAAAATTCACCAAATATTTTTAGCGGGATACAAATTTTGGTTTGCCGCTACACCAATATTCCCCAAAATTTGGACAGTACACCTCATTTCCCCAAATTTCCCCAAAATCAAATACCCTCACCAAAAAAAAACCCTAATAAGCACCAATATTCCCCAAAATTTAGACACACAAAACCCAATACCATTTCCCCAAAATCACACACCAGCGCCTCACAACTCTCACCAAACAAATCCTAACCCATGTTTCTGTCAATTTCTTAAAAGCTGTGTGTAGATCAATCACTCATCAGGTACAGTTTTAAGGTTAGGTTTTTATTTATTTCAATCTTTTTTTATCTATCTGTTAAGATTTGGGTTTACTTTTAGTAATTTTTTACACCTTGATTGCTTAACAATGTCTGGTAGTAAACTTAAGGTTTAGGCATGCTTTAGGGAGTGTTTGGGGGAGCTTTTCAAAAGAGCTTATTGTGGCTTTAGCAAAAAAAAAAGCATTTATAATTTTGCAGAAAACAATCATTGTTCCCATCATTGTCGGACACTCTCCTAAGCGAGCTGCTGAGTCAGTCACGAGCATTAGCAACACCCATATTGTCCTCGTAGTTTCTAGTGTTTGGGGATAATGAGACTAATTTCTAATATTTATGTTTAGGGGGCATATAATGATTTTAGAATTAGCTGCATTATTTAGGATCACTTTACATTCTAGAGTGGGTGTTTGGAATTGTTTATTAAGACTACTTATCAGTACAAGCACTTCGGAATAACCAACTCTAAAACAACTTATATCTTTGTATAACTGCTGTTACAGATCTTTGAATTCTAGTGTAATCGGATGTGTTCTATCTTCAGTGAGGAACCTAGGGTGTTGCTCATGCTTTTTGTGACTGCAGTGGAGGAATTTGTGTTCTCGTGACGAACTTTCCAGCGAATCTTCATGCTTTATTATTATAAGTTGTGAGGAGGCTAGAGATCTTATATATGACTACCGTTTATGCCTTTGATCGTAAGGATTTGTTTATTGTTTACTCGATTACTCTCAAGTTATTAAAAAAAACTTTTAAAATTGCTAATCCAACACTTAATTTGATGTGCAGTAGATAGTCCTCTTAGTTGGGACAAAATTGCAAGTGATCGTGATCAAGATGGGATTGAAGATTACAGGAAAGAGGAACAGTGATCAAGGGTAAACCACTTGCTCAACTTATCGATGATCTTTTCGTAGTTTAAATTCCCTCGTCGCCTTCTTAATTTCATTCACTTTTTCCTCTTTCAGGTTCGTATATATTCGTATATATGAGATTATAGGAAAGAGGAACACTGATCAAGGTTAAACCATTGGTTCAACCTTTCGATGATCTTTTCGGGTTTAAACTCCATCATCTCCTCAATCTCATTCTCTCTTTTCTCTTTCAGGTTCGTATATATTTTAAGATGGGCAGGCAGGGTAATGGGTCAGTAATGAAATTGTGATACATCACAGATACTTGTAATTACGCATTGTTATGTTCTGTGCTGGTGCAGAAACTTGCTAACAATTTTACTAATTTTGTTAGTAATTTATCAATGTAACATGAAGTCTTTACTAGAAACGTCGAGTCTACTGTTTTTGGGGTTTGTGATCCACATGTTGAGTTAATCTCAAATAAACATTCTTATTCACAGCTATACTAACATGCATGCGATTTGATCAATTGCTAGACGTTATTGACAAGATAAAGAACAATCCAGATGATCGTCGAATCATTCTTTCAGCATGGAACTCTTCAGGTCTCAAGCAGATGGCACTTCCGCCTTGTCACATGTTTGCACAGGTTTGCGTAGTAACGACTTGGTGTTTCTAATGTTCTAACCCTCTTATTGATGTCTAACTAACATATGTGTTGTTCTCTGCTGCAGTTCTATGTAAATCAAGGAGAGTTATCATGTCAGATGTATCAGCTGTCTGCAGACCAGCTTCAGAAGACACCCAAACCTTTTCATGTAAGCTTAACATTTAGCTTTACTAGCAAAATTATTAGAGGTGGCAATTTTGAGCTATTTACTTCTAAATGGTTAGATTTGGGTTGTGTTCTATCTCAAATGGTTCACACTGAAACACTTGGATAAAAGAGGAATGGACCAAACGGGTTGAAAATGGGCCAAAGTTCCAAGTTTATTTAATATGCTTAAAACCTCCGAAGGTTTTTTTTTCAAAAAGTTAGGAATGTGGTTTTTATCCTAATGATATTGTTTTTGTAATCGTAATTAACACATCAAATTCTATATGAAACAAATAAAAATAGACAAACATGTGTTTGTGGGTCGATATAAACCGTCCTTTTTAGAACCGTTTGAACCAGAACTGCATCGACCTGTCAAATGTCAATCTACCCATGTGACCCACACATCTTGCCACCTACAGTAATTGTATTTGTGTCAGTTATTATACTTGGCCACCTCAACATTTTTTTAGTATGTCTATGAAGAGGGCTCAAATATGCAAACCTACTGGGATAGCTTGAAAAGTTCTTGGATATGGGAAGAACTTCGGCGTGCGCGAAATTATCGCCCAGTTAAGTACTGTTTACTTATTTCAAATGGTGGTGGTGGTGGTGGTGTTGTCTTGTTAAATATGAAACTTTTCAAAAGCTGCACACAATTTATTTAATGGCTTATAAACATCTAATCACTTTATTAGGAAAAATAGATTATTATTCTAGTGGTATAGCTTTTGTAATCGTAGTTAATTCATGTTTTTTATTCAAGAAGTTCAAAGAAATGGAAAAGAGTGTTGCCGGGTCAACCCAATCCCGCTTGTAACTTGTTTTGACCCATATTCAAAAATCCCCTTTTTGGCAGGCATTTGAGTATGGGCTTCTTCCCGGCATGACTATAAGTGGTCTCGAACAGTAAGATTTCATCCTTTTTTCCTTGCCGATACAATTCTTGAAAATATTTTGATGGGAAAGGAGAATGCGACCAAGGACGAGGCAATCAAGGCTTGCATCGATGTGAATGTGCATAAGTTCATAAGCGATCTACCACTAGGCTATGACACTCAGGTCTACAACATTTTGATTATTTCATTTTCATGTAATGTAACAAACGGTGTTCTTGTCAAACACTAAACATAATTATGTGAGTAACCTTTTTGGAGTTTATAACTTTGATTATTATATACTTTATGTTACAGGTAGGAGATAAAGGAACCCAGCTTTCGGGGGGTCAAAAGCAAGGGCTTGCATTAGCTCGTGCAATGATCAAAGACCCCAAGATTCTTCTCTTAGACGAGCCCAAGGTACTGCCAAGAGTCTGCTAGCTTTACAAGGTACTGCCAATGAGTCTGTTGGCTATACAAGCTCATGGACGGTGAAACATAAACACGAGTTCAAACTCAGTCACTCACAGATTTCACACTGATGATCAGAGTGAGGATGGAACTTTCTATTGCTCAACCAGATGATTGGCATCTTCATCTTCGTGATGGTGAACTTCTTGAAGCTGTTGTCTCTCACAGTGCAAAACAATTTGGAAAGGCAATTTATGCCGAATCTAAATCCACCGGTTACAACAACTGCTGCTGCTGTGGAATATCTTGATTCTATTCTGAAAGCACTGCAAGGCAACACTGACTTCACGCCATTAATGACACTATATTGACGGATAAAACAAGTTCACATGAAATCAAACTAGCTAGAGAGAATGGGGCTGTTTATGGTGTGAAGTTGTACCCTGCTGGTGCTACTACAAATTCTCAAGATGGTGTCACAGATCTGGTTGGGACATGTGTACCTGTGCTCGAAGAAATGGTCAATCAGAATATGCCTCTTCTGGTCCACGGAGAAGTTACTGATCCAGAAATTGACATATTCTTTCTGCTGCTATTATGTTCACGGGTTATATGGCTGTTTTATGTGATATGTGACTTAAGACTTGGCGTTCGTTTCTGGATGATTGGATCAAGTTACAACCCACATATGCTGATTTGATTGCTCATGGGCTGTGATATACGGAGCATTGGTCTATGTATTATGAGATTTCAGATAATTCGTTTTCTAGTGTATTGAGATTTCAGATAATTGGTTTTCTAGTGTGATGGGCTGTGATATACGGAGCATTGGTCTATGTATTATTTATATTTTTTTTTTTTGAAAATGGACTTAATAGATCGGTTATTTGGTATCAACCGATCTATATATGTTATCATATAGATCGGTTATTGGGTATCAACCGATCTATATGTGGTGTCATATAGATCAGTTATTGGGTATCAACCGATCTATATGTGGTTCATATAGATCGGTTCTCAACCGATCTATATGTGACTCGCTCATAAAGATCACTTTTGTATAGAGCGGTTCAAAACCGATCTATATGTGGGTTTTCCACCGATCTATATAAGCTTTTGTGTAGTAGTGATAACACTCTAACGCAACATACTCACTCTTTACCTCCTTTTTTAAAGCTAACTTACATATATAAACACCCCGCCGCAACGCGCGGGTAACCAATCTCGTTTGTATACATGTGCCGATGTGCGTGTAAGTAAATGTAATTATTCTGGTGAAGCATGATTATATAATGTATGGTCCCAGTTACATGTGATATACACATACCTTGTTTCATGTTGATAATTACACATTTAATTTGGGATCCATTTATCTTAAACACTACACAACATCCATGCTACCAATCTCCCCAAAAGAAAAAAGGAGCAACATTCAGCCCACACCATATATTTCATGAAATAACATGGTCGCTATTTTCTTAACTAATTAAATGTCAAGTCGAATGAATCGAGAACCAACTGACCGCAGTTTTCACCCTGTGCCGCTGTTAATTGATCATTTTGCCCATCTTTTGCTAGCACGCGTTGAAATAATGCACGATGCATGTAAAGATGGTTAGATCTTGCAACATATATATGCTTTGCTTGCTTGAAACATATTTGAATTGAAAGTAAAACGGATCGTACATGTATTTAAATTGCGGATCTACAAGTATTCTATGATCAAATACATAAAATTGATGTGTTTTACATAACAAGTCATCGATCTTTTAATCTCTGATATATTTTTCTTAGCAAAATGAACATTTCAACAAATGTGTTACTAATAATTGATAACGTAAACTTATCATAAGTCATAAGAATGAGACAAAATTATTATTTCAAAAATTAACTTGCCAAACCAAATCATATTCAAAGTTTCAAAACCATTATAATGTATTTTAAGTTACTCAAAAAAGTAATAAAACAATGTAACAAACCCACTTTGACGATGACATCAAACGTTATTTTGGTAATAAAAAAGGAATAAAAGAAATGATTATATTAAAGGGGCAAAAGTTTATTTAAGCCATATGTACAGAAGCGAACAATATCTTTAAGAATAAATAAATGCGAAACGTAAATGAGAATTGCCGGTAACTTGTCTGCCACTGACACAATAGTACCGGTAACACATCACTTTGCCACGCACTAGGTGGGGACAGTCGTGACCGACGATAACTTTGTCACATCAGCTTTCTCTTTCCGACGATCTAATGACGATTAAGTTGCCAAAGTCGTGACTAAATATTTTTTTTAATTTTATTTTTTTATTATTTATTTTTTCTTTTACTTCCAAATGGTCAAAACATCAAAATTTGAAAATTGTGTGGTTTAATAATCGATCAATATTTCGGCCGACTTATGTTTTCGAGTGCCCCGCGACCGACCATGACTAAAGTGTCACAATGGACACGATGGACCGAAATATCGGTCGACCGACCCCTCGTGGCCGACGAGTGTGACCACCCTTACTGGCTGATAATACATACATTATTACGTAATAAAATGATATATTTTTTTTTATCCTCTAAAGCATAATTGAAATTGCTCTCATAGCAAAAAAAAAAATTACAAATCTCAAAATATTACTCCATCTGTCCCAAATTATAAGTCCACTTCAACTTTGCACAAAGTTTAAGAAATTTTCACTAACTACCCTACTAACCAATCAAATATCATCTATCTCCACTAAAGTCTTTTTTTATTGGTTGGAATATAAAAGTGGACAAATATTTTGAGACAACCAAAAATAGCAATATGGACTTATAATTTGAGACGGAAGGAGTATTATAAAGGATTTAAACTCCTATCAATTTTCACAATAAGCTTTTAGACTTGTTGTAATAAGAACCTCATGTGACCTATATTTTTCTTGTTATTTCAGTTTTCTCTTTCTAAAACTATTTCGTGACCAACTTAATGTAACAAGAAGACCGATACCATAAAAATCCAACCCAACAAAAATACATTTAAATAAACACCATACACACACAAACAAGCACACAAGTAGGTCAGTCGGGCAACCCTCACCTCCATTTTGGTGAGACCAATCGAGATGGGGACCAACCTAGTGTAATAAGCTCGACCGACTAAAACTAGTTAAAAACATTGGTAGGTATAAACATTAAGAGATGCGATCCACTAAAAAGTGGAAGAAATTATAAAGTCTAGAAAGCCTATCATCTAGTGTCACGTGTCCCCTAGCCACTTCCTCCCTTTTTTCTTATTAAATTCGGTTATGGGACATTTTGGTCCTTTAACCTATTTTTTTATTCCACCCCAAAACTTCAAATGTAAATAACTTTCCAATAACAAACTTTTATGAAAAAACAATTTCACCATAATTTTTTAAAACTTAATTCTGTTTAATTTGGTATGCATTATGATATATGAATCACAATTTTTTTTCAACTTTTTAAGTAGGTGTTGATTTTCTTGAACTTTTCAGCATTTTCGGCTCTAATTGTAACACCCTCAAAATCTGATTTAGCGGAAGCATACATGGTTGGGTGCTACTAAATTGGTATCTCAACACAAGGTACAAAGAACGGTTTTACCTCAACCGTTTAAAATTGATTTCATATTCAAAAGTGATTTGTTTACAACATTTCAAAACGATGCGGAAATATAGCCCATAAAGAAATCAAGCGGTCCCAAATACATCAGAGTCTTCTATGACCATGCCATACCATGCCAAAAGCCTCTAATAGTGTGCTATCGCTTTACACCTGAAAATACATGCTAAAGTGTCAACACGAGGTTGGTGAGTTCATAGGTTTATGATAAAGCAGTAAAGATACTGTGAGTTTAATACAAGTTTTGTGATCATTGTGTTGCTCACAATGTCATAATAATAGAGTTTACCTTACAGCAAAATTTGAGTTGTGGACCGAGTGTAGGGTATGCAACCCAAAATAAAATAGTTTATTACGCTAGCTCTAAGTTCATGTAACCGAAGCTATAACTTGTGTGCATGCTCTAGAAGCATGTTAAACATCAGGGCCCGGCAAGTGTGTATCCCAGGCACTTGTGGTTTCGCAGATTTCAAATAAACAGTCATTGAGTTTAGTTAAAACGAGCATGTATTCTCCCCCAAGAACACTTTAAAAACCAGTAAAAGTAGGGGCCATGAACTCACCTTAGCTTGCAGCAACGCAAAAATATCACAATGATCACAACTGGCATCAAGAGCAAATCATAACGATATCGGGGGTACAGGCACAACGGTGCCGGCTTGGCACAACCTAATATATATGAAGTTATCTCAGAATACGTCTCTTAAAGTAAAAGAGTTTTAGAAAGACAAGCATCTTAGTTTTCGTGGATTATTCGTATCAAAGTTTGTAAAAAGTTTAGCGTTAACGTTTCGTGTAGTGGTAAGACAACATAGACTCAAGAATACTCATGCCAAATTGGAATAGAAAATCGACACAGTCGAGCAAAAATACGGACGAGAACTTAATTCGAGAAGGGAATGACAAACGAAGTCAAGGAAAACGATGACAAAGGAAAAAGTCAACAAAATAAGTCAATTAGTACATTTTCGGTGTTTTCCCACTGATCCCAAATAGTTCAGCAATAATCAATAAAGTTTTGGAAAAGTAATTTAAGTTTCAAAAGAAAACTTAAATCAGTATATTACATTTTTCGACATCAAAGTATAAGTCTAGTGAGTTTTATAAAATTTGGCACGACACGTTCATTTATATAACTTTTCACAAGTCGTCGTGACTTCAATAAAACTTAGTTTTTCTCAAAATAATGTTCTAAACAATTTATAATTACCCATTCGTTACTGGCCAATTGGATATTTAGGTCTGGTATGAATCCACTGAGTCCAAATATAATAGCCACAATTTAAGTATTTATTCCGTTATGTATCCGTATTCTCTAATATCAATTATCAATTTCAAGTTAAATTTTCCGAAGCTTACCAAGAACACCGATGTCAAAACAAGTGGACAAGTTAGTTCGTAAATTGGGTGATTCGTAAAATTACTAAACCATTTTACTATAATTCAACCCACTCTTTTATTTATACTTGGGTTCTTACAATTTACTTTTAATAGACACCATGGGCTTGAGGCCTGTGGATTTGACAATCCTGGTAACCCAAAACGCACTCAGATTGAGTGAAAGACAATTATAGGTTCAAACATACTCTTGTGCTTTGGCAGTAAAACAAACGTGCCCTTTCTTTTTCGCTTGGGCGTTGGCCCATAAACCACACAATTATAACAGGTTTCTCAAAATGCACTGCCTTTCTTATATACAAAACAATTTCAACTTTTGTTACTCACACCGAGCCCTCGAACATCCAGGTGGTGTTTTCTGAGTCGAGGCACAAACAATTGAGCTAAGAGGAATTAATAAGCAGTTTCAATACCACCTCGAGACCAAGTAAAACAAGAGTGTATACACCTTACGTAGGTGTTATTGTCGGACCAAGCTTATACACACCCTAGACAAACTAAACCGAAATCAATTAAGCTAACCACAATAAACCAAAAGAAGTTCATCAATCCCCAGCCGAGACCAAGCTAACCAAACAGCAATCTCAACGGACCGAGACTAACATTCACAAAACAAGCATAAAAGAATTTAAAAGGGAGTGAACAAATCGAACTCGAAACCCACACGGGTTTAATCTGACTCTTACCACTACTGAACCAAACGAACACTCGTTTAATCAAAGATTTATCACACGAAGAGATTTTAAAACAGGTTTTTATACAGGTTTCGGCCACAAATACGTATTCAAGATTTCGTATCCGGTTAAGAGGGGTAATCAAGATGAGTCCAAACCAATAAATAAGCAAATTCGATACCCTTGAGAGCTATATTTTACTGAGACTTAAATAAAAAATGCAAGTCGACATCGAAACCATAGTCGATTATAACTCGCCCCGTGACTAGCAGTTATGATTTCTACCCTAACCGAGTTGACTCAGTGAGTCGAGTCTGTTAATTAACAAACACCCCTCAATCTCAAACAGAAGTGTATATAATCAACTCAAACAAATCTAAAACGCAAGCATGACCAGGAAATTTCTACACGATCCGAGACCCCAAACGGATCTGACCCGTTTTAAATTCCTAAACGGGTTGTTAACCCGACCCGGTAACAAGCAAGTCAGTGACAACATCTTACCACACGAAATCAAAAACAAACACCACATGAAATCTGTATCAAAACAAATTTAGCCGAGTTTTTATCCACGAATTAATCAAGATTAAATTAGTTTCCCATGAAAACAATTTGTAATAATGAATCAAAAGAGGAACTTCGAATAGGACCTTACAGTAGAATAGTTCGACCAACAAAGGAGGCCAAAAGATGTTGAACACGGAACAAGCCCATTCCGATTCGATCAGGAAAACCCACCACAGCCGCACAGCGTACTCTTTTGATTTTTGATACAATTCGAGTTGTGGTTTTTCCTGTGAATCTTGGGTAGAATATAAAGAAGGAGGAGAGGAAAAGTTTGACTCGTCTTTCTTGCTCTCGATTTTTGGGGAGGCTGTTTTTGAGCCAAGGTCACCATTAATTGGTCTCTTTTAAGCAAAGGCGTGCTCTTCCCATGAGAAAGGAGATATTAGACAATCACCAAAAAGGGAGATTGACCGAATCTACACACACTCCTTGTGTTAGATGTGATACTAAGAATTATACTTAGTCTAGCAAGCGGAATTTACTTGCTAGCACTTCGAAGACTTTATGTGTTTGTGTTTTGTATGGTTTGAATGTAACAATGAATGAACACAGAATAATGAACTTCAACTTCAACGATTCAATATTATTAGAACAATAATACGAGTGATCTCCTATCACTAGGGTTTACAACCTTGAATCTTAACGTATGAACTCTTATCGTATATATATAACTTTAACCTAGGCAATCCTTTTATAGACCAAGGATTCCTTCACAAGAAAACTATCAACTTAATTCTAGACGATATACACAAAATCTATTCCATATTTATCTTTACACAGTTTTATCATAAACAGTACAAACTTCTTCACTCAGCAGTCCTAACTGCTTATGTCTTCAAAACTCTTCAGCAGTACTAACTTCCATCTTCAACAGTACTAACTGCTTAAGCTTAATTCCTAACAATCCTCCCCTAAACTTATGATTTCTCCCAAATCACTAAGTTTCTTCAATTAAGCTTTTCCTTCCAAATGAGGATTCTTCCAAACACTATCATCAGTTTCTTCGTTTGGGCTTTCCTTAGCTTTTGCACTATCTACTATTCAGTTAGTGCTTCTTCTCCGGTCTTTATTTTCTTTGCAACATCTAATTCCATAGTTTCTGATTCTCTTTTCTTGCCTGTTTTGAAACTTCTTCTTGGAGTGTTCAAAATAGCATAAGTTTCATAGAATTCCCTTTCAATTATAGCATAAGATTTTCCCTTGAAGTCATTCATAGTGTAATTTGCTGAGTTCTTCAATTAATGTTTCATAGACTCAACTTGTTCCTTCTTTTTTGGCAACTTTATCTTGTATCCTGACTTCTGTCTTTCTCTTATTCTTTGAATCAGATCTTCCCATGTTGCAACTCCATTCTTTTTGAGTATGAACTCTTTAAGCTCCTCTGTCTTTTCTTCTTTATTCAACTGTTTATCTTTGAGAACCATTGAAGCTTGAGCTCTTACAATCAAATCAGAATCCAATAAATATTGTAGCTGTTCATTGAACTCCTCTTGATTTACCTCTTTTGAACTTGTTCTTTCCATGAATTCAGCTATGTTTCGTACATCATCAGCAGCCATTTTTCTTGCAAATTCCTCATCTTGAGCTATTTGAGCTTCTTCAGCTTGTTTGTCAGCCAATTCTTTTTCTTGAATCTGCTTTGCTACATCTGCATCAAAGGCTATCTGTTCTTGAGTTTTTGGTTTTGATTTCTTTAGCCTTTCCAATTCTTGAACATCATCAACTTCTTCAGATGTCATTGGCTTCTTTCCCTTATCTTCCCTTTGAACTGCTTCATGCTCTGTCTCAGCAGTCTGAACTGCTACAATAGTTTGAACTTCTTTAGCAGTCTGAACTGTTTCTTCAACATAACCAGAACCTGAACCAATATCTAATTGTTCTTCTTCCTCTTCATTAAGCCTCCCCTGAGAACTTGATCTATCCTTCTCTTTATCAAATTTCCTCCCCTGTTTGGAAGAATTTTCATCATCCCCTTCTGAACCATCTGAATCATCATCAGAAGAAGAATCATCCAATACCACTCTTGCTCTATTCTTCTTTAACTGATCTTCAAGCTTCTTCACCCTTTTAGTTAGCTTGGTGTAGACTTTGGAAAACATTGCTTTATGAGATTTCAGCTCCTCCTCCAAGGTCTTTACTTTGTCAACTAACTTGGTACATATTTCCATCAATTCAGTTTGTGAAGAGCTACCCTCATCACTTCTAGCTGTGTGACCTGCTAGGAGAGGTAAATCTTTGGGCAAGGATCTAGTCACAACCCTAGTTAGACTAGGTTTAGACCTTCTCCTATAAGTGATGGGTGGTGGTTGGGTTGTTGCAAGTACTTGAGTAGGTGTGTGATGGGGATCAGTTGGAACTGCTGAACCTTCACCCAACTTAGTTTGAAGCATTTGAGGAAACAATGGAACTGGTTCCCCTTGAAAAAGCCTACTAGCCATAGCCATATTTTGAAAAAACTTTGATTGAAGGCTAGGCATAGCAAAAATCCTAGTTGGTTTTGTAAGCAGGTATGTCTTTTTATTTAAAATTGTTTGAACAAACCTGGGATACATTAAAAACTTTGTTTTACTGCCAACATTTGATGCCATGCCCTCAAAAATAAATTTTGAGAAATTAAAAACTCTGTTTGTAGACAAGCAAATGAGAGCAATAGCAATATTGCTACTGAACTGCTCCCAAGCAGTCTTTTTAGGACTTAAATAACATAAAAGAGTATGTATCAAAAATCTCCATTGAGGTGAGAAACATCCTTTTTGAAAAGTCAATTTGTGTTCAGATGTATCATACCCCATTTTAGTAAGTTCTTCCCATATTTCAGTATTTAGCATAGTGTGGATACCATCTGAGTCATTTAATTTAAGATGTCTCCTAATTATAGACTCGGTAACAACAAACTTAATACCATCTACTTCAGAATGAGTTTCTATGTCTCCGTCATCACTTGTCAAGATAGATGAATTCTGCCAGAACTGTGTGATGTGCGAGACATAAAGAGTAGGAGAAACGGTTAGAGCATACCTTATGTGAGAGTGGTTGAGAAAGTCCACAATCTCATAAAACTTTGGTCCATCTCCATGCTCTGTTTTCTCTAAGAACGCAACCTGGTTGTGACGCTTAACAAATTCCAAATCAGCCATTCTACTTGGTAAATTTTAAGTTAACAGCCGTGAATAGTAATAATTTTGAGAGAAAAGATAGAAGATGAAAGCAAAATTGAGATTTTATGGAGAGAGTTGTAGGGTTTCAATTAACCGACTTAAGAATATGGTAACTTTTATATTAGAATAGGAATATAATAGAATAAAAGTTAAAATATCTATAAAAGGATCCCTCGAAATCCGTAATTCAATTAGTAAAAATCACAACAAACCACCAACGGCTAGTTTTTACCCCAAAATTAATTACTGACTCGTCAGTCATAACGGCTAGTTGAACCGTACCAATTTGTTAAACTAACAGTTTCAACTGTTGGAAAAATTTTGTTGAGCCGTATGAACTTATTGAAAAGGATTTTAAAATACCATGGCTCAAACATAGTTTTTGGCAAACTATCAGCTATCAACGGATTTGTTATGTCTTTACCAATAGCCGTTTGCTTTGGACTAGCCAACTCTTCACACTTAGATATGGTGAGCTGATAACCATACAATTTTTGGTAAATTGTCAACCATCAACGGAATTGATTAGTCTTTACCAGATACCGTTTGCTCTGGACTAGTTGGTTCTTATGTGGGTAAGACATGGTGAACCAATTACCATTTGTTGTATGCAAAGATCACATACTAATCTTCAGAACACCATTTAGTCCAAAACATCAAGCATTCATAATCCCTTGGTGTTTTCCATCCAATCCTGCAATTGTTAGTCCAAAAACAAAGTAACAAGATACAAGCATATGACTAACAATGCATATAACAAGAAAAATTAATTTCCTTGTGGAACCCAAGCCAAAAAAGACTTAGGCTTTCCTCTAGCATCAACATAATTCATTCTTTTCAAAACAATCTTAGCACCATTGGGTTTAACAGGTCTCCATACCCAAAATGCTGATGCATTCACTCCTTTACCCATGTTTCCTTTAGCAGTGTTTTTATTCATACCAGTACCAACTACTCTGCTAGCAGTTGGAACTGCTGGCTTGGTAGTTGTCACCTTTGGTTTCCAAACTTGGTTTTTCACCACTGCTTTCTCATAAAAAGTTCTTTTACCAGTTTTATATGATGGTTTAAAAACAGTTATTTCATTTTGAACTGGTGGCCTTAGGTGAATTGTTCTCATAGGTCTGACAGTCTGAACTGCTGGTCTAGCAGTTTAAACTGCTTTAGGTCCAGACCTTAAAAGAACTGATCTGGGTATCATTCTATCATTCCTAAGAAAAGATTGAGGTCTTGCTATGCTCAACCTATGATTTGTATATCCAGATACCCATTTATCACAATAATCTGCAAGATGGTCAAAGCTACCACAAGAGTAACAAGCTTTCCTATAGCAAACAAAATCCTCCCCTAATTGGTGAGATTTGAGGTCATTCCAATTCCTTTGGTTACCTCTTAGCTTGTTTGTGGTTCTATGCATTTCTGCATACCTAACTGTTAGTCTAAAAGGTTTGGCATTTGATCTAGGCCTAACAGTCTCAGGTTTAACCATCTTTGGAACTTTTTGTTCCTCTACTTTAGCACTAACAGGCTTAACCACAGCCTGATCATCCTCATCATTAGAAGTCCATTCCTCAATGGTTGGAGCATCTGAGTCCTTAGCTGAGGACCTATCAGAAGACACCTTGTCCTCAGATAGTGATTTATCACTTGCACTTTCATACACAGGTTTATCAACTACATCCTTCTTGGGTTGAGGACCATAGTTAAGTACAGGTAATTGAAATTCAGGGAGTCCTGTGTGTTCTAAGTCTATGCCTGGGGGTGTTGGAATTCCTCTATAGGGAGGTGGAACTGACTTATATCCTAGGCCTGACTTAGCTTTATTAAGGATCTGACACTCAATTATCTTTTGAACACCTTTTGATGTGTATTCTAGTGTGTCTACACTCATCTGAATGTTCTCCTTAGCTTTCTTAACCTGTTCTAGCTCATGTTTTAACAAAGTAATCTCATTCTCTCTAAACATTAAGTCTCTCTTAACAATAATCATATCATCAGAAAACTTAGACTAATTACTTTTATAATGAACAATTTGTTCTTCTAATACAGCTAAAGCTCTCTTATAATTTGCTAAGCTAAAAGCAGTTTCAACTAGCTCTTTTCTCTGATTCGCATATCTTGTTTTAAGTGTTTCTAGATCTTTTAAAGCTTCACAAGATTTAGAACATTTTGAAACTTGTACCTCAGAATCTGAGAATGCCATGAGAGCAACCTCTGTAGATGCTTCTGCTTCCTCCTCTGCAATGTAGCTCCAGTCAAATCCTAAGCCATCAATGGCAACCATGGCTTTCGAGCTTGAATCAGTAACCTCCACAACCCTTGACTTGTTACCATATCCTCTGCTCTTTCCATCTTGTTGGCTTGGTAATTTGCACTCCCTTGAATAATGACCTTTCTTTTGGAAGTTGAAACACTCAATCTTGGACTTGTCATACCCTGCAACATCATTGCTGTTTATGACAATCTTCTTGCCAGTCTTCTTTAAGAATCTTCTAGCTCTTAAACTGAGAAGAGAGAGCTGCCACTTGATATCCATCTCTTCAATATCATCTTCATCAATCTCTTGAAGATCTGAATGAGTCAACATACTTCCATTGTGCTGAGTAGTCAAGAAAGCACAATAAGTATCATCATTCAAAAGTCCACTAGTACTGCTTGAGGTGCTAGCAGTACCAAGGTTTGCACTAGCAGTACCAACTGCTCCACCAACTTGCACTTCTTCATCTGGACTTGAGGAACTGGGAGTTGATACAAAGGCCAAATTCCCTGAGCTTAAGCTTGAGCTTGATCCAGCAGACTTCTTAACATCATGTTCAACTATCTTGAAGTTGCTATAGAGATCCATTAAGCTCATGGAGTCTATATCAGGCTTGTTTTTCCATACTACCACATGCATAGCCCATTCAGCTGGTAGACTCCTCAGAAATTTGGAGTTGAGATCTTCCTGAGGCATTTTAATTCATAGAACAGCCAATTGACTCACCAGCTTTTGAAGCCTATTGAACATATGATCCAACGACTCATTGCTTGTTGCTGTAAAGTTCTCAAACTGATGCTTAAGAAGGGTCTTCTGGGTTTTCTTGGTGGCTTTATTCCCACCATATCTTGCAACAATAGCTTCAAAAAGAGATTTAGCACACTTAAACTTGCTAAAATTCAGCAACTGGTCATTGGGAATAGTCATCAGAAGCAAACTTCTAGACTTAACATCATTCTTGTGCCTTGCCTTCTCTTCATTAGTGGTTGGCTTTGTCTGCACTGTAGTCTCAGTTTTTCCTTCAACAAGAGTTGTTGTTGTTACAGGTGTAAAAGAGTTTCCTTCTTCAATGATCTCCCAAAGTGCATAATCTTGCACTTGGAAAAACTGCTCAATACGAAGTCTCCACATGTCGAACTCATTAGGTTTAAGCATAGGAAGCTTAGCAGCAATGTTAGTTGTGGATGGTGTTGTTTCCATGTCCATATTTGTTCTTCTCAGATCTTCTAAATCTAAGTATCAGCAACCTGGCTCTGATACCACTTGACCGGATCTACACACACTCCTTGTGTTAGATGTGATACTAAGAATTATACTTAGTCTAGCAAGCGGAATTTACTAGCTAGCACTTAGAAGACTTTATGTGTTTGTGTTTTGTATGGTTTGAATGTAACAATGAATGAACACAGAATAATGAACTTCAACTTCAACGATTCAATATTATTAGAACAATAATACGAGTGATCTCCTATCACTAGGGTTTACAACTTTGAATCTTAACGTATGAACTCTTATCGTATATATATAACTTTAACCTAGGCAATCCTTTTATAGACCAAGGATTCCTTCACAAGATAACTATCAACTTAATTCTAGACGATATACACAAAATCTATTCCATATTTATCTTTACACAGTTTTATCATAAACAGTACAAACTTCTTCACTCAGCAGTTCTAACTGCTTATGTCTTCAAAACTCTTCAGCAGTACTAACTTCTATCTTCAACAGTACTAACTGCTTAAGATTAATTCCCAACAGAGACGGCGATAGATCGATACTGTTGCTATAGATAAGGGTACAGAGAAAAGAGGAGGCAATTAAAAAAAGAAGAAGATAAGAAAGAACAGTAGGGGCGGCTAAAGTTAGGTTAAAAAGGGATAAGTTTTGTTTTATTATTACTCCGTGTACCCCGTGTCCCGTTGAGCTAAAATATAATCGTGGCAACCTGGTTTGGTGCTTTCGAGCAACAATGCGAAAATTAAATTTTCGTGAACGTTCTTACAAAAAAAACAATACCATTGACTCCAAAAAATAATTAAAAAATTTAAGTCATTTCTTTGGTGGTGTCGGTACGCGTGTGGTGTCGCGTTGTTCAGAAAAGCGAGATGACTTCTCGGTTTTGTAAATTAATTGTCAGTAAGTGTCAGGAAGTGATTACTTCACTTTTCTTGAAAAAAATTAAGTAGCTTGAAGGGTTACTGTAGGCTACAGTGTGCGAGATAACTTCCCGAATTAATTATGTAAGCTCAAAAATGCTCGAATAAATTGCCAGATAATATTAAATAATTTTTTATTATTAAAATAATATTTGGAAAATTACAGGTGGTTACAGTCTACCCTCCTTAAGCGAAATCCATCCCGGATTTCCGTTTATGTTATCCGATAAATTGGTGTCTTAGAAGAGATGTTGGTACTCACGACAGATTTGAGTCTCACCAGGCTGTTTAGGGGTTTATTTTTGTTTGTGAGAGGGTACCCAGGTTGTCTACCATTGGTTTTCCCATTTTTGTGAGTTGGTGAGATATATGTTCTGATTTAGAGTAATAAGATAGCATGATGACTGGTTGTCAAGGTTTGGTCGGAAGTGGTGTGTTTTTCCTCCTCATAGGGTTGGATAGAAATCTTGTTCGAAAACTTTATTTGAGTAGGTCTTTATATGAATTTGACCAAAATAACTTTCCAGCTAATACACATTCCTTTGTTAGAGGTCAATAGATACGTAGGGTGACACGGTTTCAAAAGATTCAAAATTTCGTAAAATGGTTCTTAGTCACGGTGTGGATGGGATAATTTCCACAAAAGTTGGTGTTTGACATTCCTTAACAAGAGTTTGATAAAGTTTGAGCAGAAAAATTTTCACGCATCCAATTCAGTGTTTTAGAAGAATATCACTACAGATTTCCATAAGTATTCAATTTACTTTAACTGTACCAAGAGTTAGTAATATAAATGTTTTCCAGGTGGGTGGATAATTCACCGGGTGATTGCAAAAGAGTTTATAAAACGATTTGTGAAGCAGTTTATAGAGTATTGGGGAACAATTTATTATTGGCCCAAATAATGGCAAACTGCAGTTTAGTTTGTGATAAGGCAACAAATCGGTTTATAAAATAACTTGTGAAATGATTTGTAAAACAGTTTATAGAACGAGAACCATTCGTTGTTTACAAAATAGTTGTAAGGTCGAAATTTTGATTTCATAAGTAACAGTAAAACATTTGTAGGGTGACCGCAATATGGTCTATAGGATAATCGAAAATAGTCGGTATGGTATTAGCGACACGGTTTTTTATTTTATGAGAGGGTAGCAAAAATAACTGATATCCCCGAGACGCGAGAGGGGGATTAGGTGATTGTCCCAAGGAACGCAGTTCAGGTTATTCCTTAGGGTCTTAGGGTTTCTGTCAGGCATAAAATATCTGCCGAATGGGAAGTTTATCAGTTCAGGGTACGACCCCGAAGAAGGGTGTTTATTGCTACTAGCAATCGGTTGGCTGTCTCGATAGTGTACTTAGTACTTAACGCGGAAAGTATAACATCATTTGAGTGTAGGGTTTGAGGTGGAGGCGACTGTAACGAAACCACAATAAAACAAAGCTGGATAACAAATCCAAATTCAGAATGAGGTCCAAAATCGCAAAATCCAGCGATCCAAATTTCAAACATAGCTCAAAACCAATTCCAAACGTAGCCAAATTCAATTACAAATGTAGCTAGAATCAAATCCGAACGCTCCGATAAGCTCAACTGGCATATTACAATCTTGAGAAGTTACAAATAAGCAACTTGGGTTCAAAAGGTGCCAATCGGATCTAACCGACCCGATGCAAATTTATGGTCAGACGGCGACAAACAGAATTTCCATATAAATGGAGAAGTATAGCGGTGCCGGGTGTATTACGGTTTATGAGGTGTTGTGATGCCAGTGTGTTGTGTGTAGATGTGAACGTTCATGTTAAGAAATGATTATGTACACACACAGAGTTTTGAGTCTTTCAAAAATCAAGTAATAAATCAATCTGGACATAATTTTAGTATAACTACTAGGAGTATTGCAAAATTTACCTCTGAGTCGGACATAGGTTATCAGGCTATGTCCCACTGTCCCTGGTCAATATAGGTGATCAGTCTATATTGCACCGAGGTTCAATAAATTTTGGAATACTCAGCTCAGTTACACCAATAATATGTCCCTTTCTTTTAAAAGTTGCTTAAATAATTAAGGTGGATGTCCACGCTCGAGGACGATTGATGAGATTGCGTAGAGAAAAGGCGTAATGCTACGACGAGTATGATGCGTGTGTATAAGTATGTCGAGGATACTTATAGTAGATAGTGAAAATAGATGGATATACTTATCCAATAACAGTGTGCACATCTCATCAATTATATTAGCAATAAAATCACAAATGAGGTATTAGCTTGGCAGGCAGGCATGTGACAGTCATAGGGTTTTGTTTTTGTAAAAGTGGTTATAGTCTAGGTTTGAAAAATACCCAGTTCTCTATAACCTGGCTCTGATGCCAATCTGTAACACCCCTAAAATCTAATTTAGCGGAAGCATACATGTTTGGGTGCTACTAAATTGGTATCTCAACACAAGGTACAAAGAACGGTTTTACCTCAACCGTGCAAAATTGATTTCATATTCAAAATTGATTTGTTTACAACATTTCAAAACGGTGCGGAAATATAGCCCATAAAGAAATTAAGCGGTCCCAAATACATCAGAGTCTTCTATGACCATGCCATACCATGCCAAAAGCCTCCAATAGTGTGCTATCGCTTTACAACTGAAAATACATGCTAAAGTGTCAACACGAGGTTGCTGAGTTCGTATGTTTATGATAAAGCAGTAAAGATACTGTGAGTTTAATACAAGTTTTGTGATCATTGTGTTGCCCACAGTGTCATAATAATAGAGTTTACCTTACAGCAAAATTTGAGTTGTGGACCGAGTGTAGGGTATGCAACCCAAAATAAAATAGTTCATTATGCTAGCTCTAAGTTCATGTAACCGAAGCTATAACTTGTGTGCATGCTCTAGAAGCATGTTAAACATCAGGGCCCGGCAAGTGTGTATCCCAGACACTTGTGGTTTTGACATGGTATACGTTTGTTTGCCTTTCCGGTTAACCCGAACGGGGACGTTACTCCCAATAGATCTATTTATAACATTCGCGCTTCCCAGCAGGAATTAACGGTTCATGAGTTGGTAAAATTTGAGACATAATAGTGCTTAGGCTAATCCACGTAATAGTTTGATAACAAGAGTGTTGGTCAATAAAATAGTTTTGCATGTTTCTTACCCCGATTGTAAAACAAGTTTAAATAGAGTGGGGTTATATATCAGTCAATCACATAATGCCTTCAAATAACCAATTCAAATAATTCAATTCAACAGTAAGATATTGAGTAAATAGTTCGTAGATTTCAAATAAACAGTCATTGTGTTTAGTTAAAAGGAGCATGTATTCTCCCCCAAGAACAGTTTAAAAACCATTAAAAGTAGGGGCCATGAACTCACCTTAGCTTGCAGCAACGCATAAATATCACAATGATCACAACTGGCATCAAGAGCAAATCATAACGATATCAGGGGTACAGGCACAACGGTGCCGGCTCGGCACAACCTAATATATATGTTGTTATCTCATAATACTTATCTTAAAGTAAAAGAGTTTTAGAAATACAAGCGTCTTATTTTTCGTGGATTACTCGTATCAAAGTTTGTAAAAAGTTTAGCGTTAACGTTTTGTGTGTTGGTAAGACAGCATAGACTCAAGAATACTCACGCCAAATTGGAATAGAAAATCGACACAGTCGAGCAAAAATACGGACGAGAACTTGAGTCGAGAAGGGATTGACAAACGAAGTCAAGGAAAACGATGACAAAGGAAAAAGTCAACAAAATGAGTCAATTAGTACGTTTTCAGGGTTTTCCCACTGATCCCAAATAGTTCAGCAATAATCAATAAAGTTTTGGAAAAGTAATTTAAGTTTCAAAAGAAAACTTAAATCAGTATATTACATTTTTCGACATCAAAGTATAAGTCTAGTGAGTTTTACAAAATTTGCAACGACACGTCCATTTATATAACTTTTCACAAGCCGTCGTGACTTCAATAAAACTCGGTTTCTCAAAATAATGTTCTAGACAATTTATTATTACCCATTCGTTACTAGTTTAATACTGGCCAATTGGATATTTAGGTCTGGTATGAATCCACTGAGTCCAAATATAATAGCCACAATTTAAGTATTTATTCCGTTATGTATCCGTATTCTCTAATATCAATTATCAATTTCAAGTTAAATTTTCCGAAGCATACCAAGAACAAGTGGACAAGTTAGTTCGTAAATTGGGTGATTCGTAAAATTACTAAACCATTTTACTATAATTCAACCCACTCTTTTATTTATACTTGGGTTCTTACAATTTACTTTCAATAGACTCCATGGGCTTGAGGCCCGTGGATTTGACAATCCTGGTAACCCAAAATGCACTCAGATTGAGTGAAAGACAAGTATAGGTTCAAACATACTCTTGTGCTTTGGCAGTAAAACAAACGTACCCTTTCTTTTTCGCTTGGGCCTTAGCCCATGAACCACACAATTATAACAGGTTTCTCAAAATGCACTGCCTTTCTTATATACAAAACAATTTCAACTTTTGTTACTCACACCGAGCCCTCGAACATCCAGGTGGTGTTTTCTGAGGCGAGGCACAAACAATTGAGCTAAGAGGAATTAATAAGCAGTTTCAATACCACCTCGAGACCAAGTAAAACAAGAGTGTATACACCCTACGTGGGTTTTATTGTCGGACCAAGCTTATACACACCCTAGACAAACTAAGCCGAAATCAATTAAGCTAACCACAATAAACCAAAAGAAGTTCATCAATCCCCAACCGAGACCAAGCTAACCAAACAGCAATCTAAACGGACCGAGACTAACATTCACAAAACAAGCATACACGAATTCAAAATGGAGTGAACAAATCGAACCCGAAACCCACACGGGTTTAATCCGACTCGTACCACTACTGAACCAAACGAACACTCGTTTAATCAAAGATTTATCACACGAAGAGATTTCAAAACATGTTTTTATACAAGTTTCGACCACAAATACATATTCAAAATTTCGTATCCGGTTAAGAGGGGTAATCAAGATGAGTCTAAACCAATAAATAAGCAAATTCGACACCCTTGAGAGCTATATTTTACTGAGACTTAAATCAAAAATGCAAGTCGACATCGAAACCATAGTCGATTATAACTCGCCCCGTGACTAGCAGTTATGATTTCTACCCTAACCGAGTTGACTTAGTGAGTCGAGTCTGTTTAATTAACAAACAAACACCCCTCAATCTCAAACAGAAGTGTATATAATCAACTCAAACAAATCTAAAACGCAGGTATGACCAGGAAATTTTTACACGATCTGAGAATCCAAACGGATCTGACCCGTTTTAAATTCCTAAACGGGTTGTTAACCCGACCCGGTAACAAGCAAGTCAGTGACAACATCTTACCACACGAAATCAAAAACAAACACCACACGAAATCTTTATCAAAACAAATTTAGCCGGGTTTTTATCCACGAATTAATCATGATTGTTAACCCGACCCGTTTTCCACGAACCGAGACCCCAAACGGATCTGACCCGTTTTAAATTTCTAAACGGGTTGTTAACCCGACCCGGTAACAAGCAAGTTAGTGACAACATCTTACCACACGAAATCAAAAACAAACACCACACAAAATCTTTATCAAAACAAATTTAGCCGAGTTTTTATCCACGAATTAATCAAGATTAAATTAGTTTCCCGTGAAAACAATTTGTAATAATGAATCAAAAGAGGAACTTCGAATAGGACCTTACAGTAGAACAGTTCGACCAACAAAAGAGGCCAAAAGATGTTGAACACGGAACAAGCCCATTCCGATTCGAGCAGGAAAACCCACCACAGTCGCACAGCGTACTCTTTTGATTTTTGATACAATTCGAGTTGTGGTTTTTCCTGTGAATCTTGGGTAGAATATAAAGAAGGATGAGAGGAAAAGTTTGACTCCTCTTTCTTGCTCTCGATTTTTGGGGAGGCTGTTTTTGAGCCAAGGTCACCATTAATTGGTCTCTTTTAAGCAAAGGCGTGCTCTTCCCATGAGAAAGGAGATATTGGACAATCACCAAAAAGGGAGATGGCGATAGATCGATACTGTTGCTATAGAGAAGGGTACAGAGAAAAGAGGAGGCAATTAAAAAAAGAAGAAGATAAGAAAGAATAGTAGGGGGCGGCTAAAGTTAGGTTAAAAAGGGATAAGTTTTGTTTTATTATTACTCCGTGTACCCCGTGTCCCGTTGAGCTAAAATATAATCGTGGCAACCTGGTTTGGTGCTTTCGAGCAACAATGCGAAAATTAAATTTTTGTGAACGTTCATACAAAAAAAACAATACCATTGACTCCGAAAAATAATTATAAAATTTAAGTCATTTCTTCGGTGGTGTCGGTACGCGTGTGGTGTCGCGTTGTTCAGAAAAGCGAGATGACTTCTCGGTTTTGTAAATTAATTGTCAGTAAGTGTCAGGAAGTGATTACTTCACTTTTCTTGATAAAATTAAGTAGCTTGAAGGGTTACGGTAGGCTACAGTGTGCGAGATAACTTCCCGAATTAATCATGTAAGCTCAAAAATACTCAATAATTGCAGATAATATTAAATAAATTTTTATTATTAAAATAATATTTGGAAAATTACATGTGGATACAGTCTACCTTCCTTAAGCAAAATCCGTCCCGGATTTCAGTTTATGTTATCCGATAAATTGGTGTCTTAGAAGAGATGTTGGTACTCACGACAGATTTGAGTCTCACCAGGCTGTTTAGGGGTTTATTTTTGTTTGTGGGAGGGTACCCAGGTTGTCTACCATTGGTTTTCCCATTTTTGTGAGTTGGTGAGATATATGTTCTGATTTAGAGTGATAAGATAGCATGATGACTGGTTGTCAAGGTTTGGTCGGAAGTGGTGTGTTTTTCCTCCTCATAGGGTTGGATAAAAATCTTGTTCGAAAACTTATTTGAGTAGGTCTTTATACGAATTTGACCAGAATAACTTTCCAGCTAATACACATTCCTTTGTTAGAGGTCAATAGATACGTAGGTACGTAGGGTGACACGGTTTCAAAAGATTCAAAATTTCGTAAAACGGTTCTTAGTCACGGTGTGGATGGAATAATTTCCACAAAAGTTGGTGTTTGACATTCCTTAACAAGAGTTTGATAAAGTTTGAGCAGAAAAATTTTCACGCATCCAAGTCAGTGTTTTAGAAGAATATCACTACAGATTTCCATAAGTATTCAATTTACTTTAACTGTACCAAGAGGTAGTAATATAAATGTTTTCCAGGTGGGTGGATAGTTCACCGGGTGATTGCAAAAGAGTTTATAAAACGATTTGTGAAGCAGTTTATAGAGTATTGGGGAACAATTTATTATTGGCCCAAATAATGGCAAACTGCAGTTTAGTTTGTGATAAGGCAACAAATCGGTTTATAAAATAACTTGTGAAATGATTTGTAAAACAGTTTATAGAACGAGAACCATTCGTTGTTTACAAAATAGTTGTAAGGTCGAAATTTTGATTTCATAAGTAGCAGTAAAACATTTGTAGGGTGACCGCAATATGGTCTGTAGGATAATCGAAAATAGTCTGTATGGTATTAGCGACACGGTTTATTATTTTATGAGAGGGTAGCAAAAATAACTGATATCCCCGAGAGACGAGAGGGGGATTAGGTGATTGTCCCAAGGAATGCAGTTCAGGTTATTCCTTAGGGTCTTAGGGTTTCTGTCGGGCATAAAATCTCTGCCGAATGGGAAGTTTATCAGTTCAGGGTACGACCCCGAAGAAGGGTGTTTATTGCTACTAGCAATTGGTTGGCTGTCTCGGTAGTGTACTTAGTACATAACGCGGAAAGTACAACATCATTTGAGTGTAGGGCTTGAGGTGGAGGCGACTGTAACGAAACTCCAATAAAACAAAGCTGGATAACAAATCCAAATTCAGAATGAGGTCCAAAATCGCAAAATCCAGCGATCCAAATGTAACACCCCAACCCGGCAAGGGTAGAAGTATTACGCAAATGATGACATATCAAAGGCAAGCATAACATACGACTTACATAATATAAATGGTTTACAATGTTACAAAGGAAATATGCCAAATCTACGTAGTCATACATAAATGAATACTAAAACTAAGGTATCGTCTTCAAAAGCTAATCTCTCATCCCAAAGCAAACCCAAGCTCCTGGCTTCCTACTAAAACCTGCCGCAGGAAAAGAAATGCGGCTGAGCTTAAAAAGCCCAGTGAACAGATATATAATAAACGGAAACCAAAATCAAATGGAAATGAACAGACATATCATAATGAATGAGATATAGGAAAAGGAAATAAAGAGTAAGGTTTAGGACAGTCATCCACCACGAGCCCATATCATAACATATCACATATCATATCATATCATATCTTCATAATCATATAGAGGGGAGACCTCTCAGATAATCAGATAATATGAGGGGTGTCCTCATTCTTCAGGTGGAGTAGCTAGCTCCCATATTTTGTGAAAGGAGTGGATTGCACCTAGCCCCAGACACCATATCATATCATATCAAAGCATATCATACCATAACATATCTAGGATGCATCCATACGCCCCCCAAACAAATCATATTGGCCATAACAAATCATAGTGAGCTCATATCAAATCAAAATGGGGACGGTGTACAACATCACTCGAGTACACTAGAGTCATGCCACTGGTGCATCAATGACATGGCCATGTTACCTTCATGGCTAAGAAACATATTTTGGCTCGTAGTATCAAACTGGGGTCAAGGTCAAAGGTCAAAGGTTCATATCATAGCAAAGGTTCATATGTCATAATCATAGTCCAAATCTCAAGGTTCATATCAATGGGTTCATATGAGAGGTTCAGAAATCAAAGGTTCATATCAAAGTGTAGGGAACATAGCAATGGTATAGGGAAACCCTAATACGAATCAAAATAGAGACCGAAGGCTCCTTATACAAAGAGCAGAATATCTGTACCTTATTCCAAAGCAAAGCACAAACCAAAAGAATAAGATGCAAAGGATCATGTCCTCTCCTTCTTCACACCTAGAGGGGTAGAAAAGAATTACAAACCTTTCCATTTTAAGTAACTTTCCATTTTTAGCAGGTTTCCATATTTAGTAAGTTTCCATAATTAGTAAGATTTCCATATTCTCATTTAGGTTAAGTTATTATTGAATCATAATATGGCTTTAGGGTGCATTTAAACAAGTCACAAAAGTTTAGGGTTAAATATGACAAGTTTTCATAGTTCAGGGTTATAAACGTAACTTTACCAAAATTCAAGGTTTAAATTAGAAATCTCATAATTTACCATTTGAATACTTTAATTTCCAGAATTACACATTTAGTCTTCACGTTTCCATGTTTACAAGTTACACCCCTTTAATTACTTAATTTACACATTACACCTTATAATTACATAAATTACAATTTAAACCTTATTAATATTACATTTGCACCTCAAGCCCTTCATTACACATATTTACAGAAAAATACCCTTTAATTTAATTATGGCATGACAAGCCCTTCAAGTTTCATAATTTACACATTACCTCCTTCTAGTTAATTAATTTACATTTTAAACCTTATAATTATATAATTTACACTTTAACACTTATTATGCTTACGTTCCTCATCAAGCCCTTTTTATTTCATTAATTCACAGAAATTATCCTTCAATATTCACATGTACACAACAGCCCCTTAACTTTTGGTAAATTACATATTTAGTCCTTGTACTTTATTACATTACAAATCTATTTACATAATTAACCATAATTACATATTAAGCCCGTAATTTCTCAATTTTACACAATGAACACTTATTTTAACATGTTATCCGAACAGACACTTAAACATTCACAATTATCACATCAAGTCCCTCTAGTTATCAAAGTTACATATTTAGTCCCTTAATTTACAATTTCAACCTTTAATTATTAACAATTACATATTAAGCCATTAAATCACCAAAATTACACATAACCCCCTGAATATAATTTATTACTCAAAACAGCACCAAGTTTCCAGAAATTACATATTTAGTCCCTCATTTTTATTTATTTTTAATTCGACATTAATATTACAATTTAAATCCTTTTCTTGCCTAATTTACATATAAGACCCTCATGTTATAATTTTTACACATTCTCCCAGGTCCATAAAATATTACAAAAATATCCCACAAGTTTTAATAATTACAAAACAGCCCCTTAACATTTAATTATTCAATCGGTACACAAACTATTTATCAAAAATCAAACCCTAATAATCCCAATCATTATCCAATAATTTTACCATCATTATAACACTATTATTTCCAGATTTCATCACTAAAAACCCTAGGTCGATTTGTTCTTAGGGTTTTCCACGATTTTCCCTTTTTATTCTTAAATCCGGTTTTAATCATAAATCCATAAATCACGATTTCGACTCAAAAAAATCAAGAAACCATTTTTCTCATGTTATAAGAAGCCTATAGAACCCAGGAAAAATAAGTATACACCTCAGAAAAATCGCATGAATTAAATAGAATCGATTATTCAAAATTAGGGTTTTAAGCTATTTATTTTTCATTCGATCAATACATGAAGCATGGTTCGATTTCAATATTTTTCCCATGTTATATGTGATTGAGAGAGAGCTAGAAAAATACCATAAATAATTTAGATCAAGGGATTCACACGCTTCGAATTATTGTTGCTCGGTTAGGGTTTTTCGAACCAATTAATTCACCAAGAACACACGATCGACTCCAGGACTTTGTGGATATTTTTCTCACCTTTCTTGTATCATGAAGAACTCCAGAAAAATAGGTTTTTGATTTCTAAAAATCGGATGTGGTGTGAGGTTTTTTTGAGGTTGGCGGCTCATTTAATTTTAGGGTTTAGAGGTGAAAATAAATTAGGGATTTGGTATAACTTGGTTAGACCGAGTATTTTGGGGGAGGGTTAGGCCAAATAACCGGCCTTCACAAGGCCCAAATTAATTTACCCTCTTTTATGTATTTTTCCTTAATTACTTTGTAATTTAAATGGTTTTTAATTAATAATAATTGTGCATTTAAATTTTTGGTACACACAAGGGTATTTTGGTCATTTCACAACTTGTATAAATATTAATCGAAGTCGTCAAAATTATTTTGTATCATATCTTGCTCGTTTCCAGAAGTTTGGGATCGATTCGGAACTTTAATTAAGCTTTAATTAAATTTTAAAGTTTCAGGGGCATTTTGGTAATTTTTGCATGTTTTAGATTTTCGGGTTTTACAACTCTTCCCCTCTAACAGAAAAATTTCGTCTTCGAAATTTGCAAAGAATCAGAAGTGAAAGGATCGAAAACAAAATAGGGACGTACCAGATCAGAATACAAAATGTGGATAACTAGCTCGTATTGATTCCTCGGTCTCCCAGGTAGCCTCCCGCTCTGGGTGGTTCTTCCAAAGAATCTTTACGAACGGAGATGAAACAAAACAGAAGACACAACGGACGGCGAACGGAAATATAAAAAGACTTGTTTCTCATGACTCTTCATTGCCGATCCAAAAGTAACTTCAGTTCCCAGAAATGACATATCATACGGAATTCAGATTGCAAGGATCATATTCAAACATGACGAATGGTTATCATATTCTCTCAGAAGAGATACAAGGATACGCAAGATTGTGACGGATATGCCGTCCATAGCATTCCATTAGACAATTCAGATGAGATCGTACAGAAAATAAATTGTAGGTGATATCAAATGGAAGAAACTTATAGCAGAACTTAAGATTCTTATCGGAATTAAAAAGGTCAACAACCGCGTACCGAGAATCCAAACGTATCAAATCGTATAACGGCGAAACAAATTAAGCGTATAGGTGGAACGAACCTAAATCTTACAAATGCGAAATTTCTCACATCTCTAATCAAAATTCTAAGGTTTCTAAAGTACTCCTCGAAATATCCTATGAACACAATGAGGGTACGTCATATGACGTAAGTATTATCACGTTCGCGAACCGTCATAATACCAGCATCATATGAGTATACCATCATGATGGTCATACTTTATCTCAAGTCGCGAACAGAACTACTTATCTTAACCACCTATCAGTCTTTCTACCTCCTAAGGTTGGTCCAAAACAACCATCACTACGGATTCTAAATCGGAGGAATTTGGACGTACCAATAGTGTAACGAAATGTGTACACCTCAAAATGAAACTCGTCGTCGAGACGTTAGGTCTTCCACAATTCATCATCCTTCTCATAACGAACCAACGTCCAACACATGCATAATGAACATCGAACGGAATTTCTAATAGGGAAAAGGCTCATTCAAGATCTTATCGAAAGGTAACGGAAACTTGAGTGGTCTAAGAGGAAATGAATTACGTCTTCAATATCTTCATCCTTTACAAAAATCAAATCTTCCGAATCCAAACGTTTACTACAAAATTTCATCCCTTCAATTTCATGATCTCGAATCCTTTCAAATTCCAAGTAGCCGCTCTCTTGTCTAATCATACGATCATAGGGTGAAAAGGAAACCATAAACTTGAGTCTGGTTCCTCAAGTCTTCGACACTTCTTCTGGACACTTCGGTGTGGTAGCATGAATCTCTTACGTGATCACCGTGCATTCCTCCATTGGCGAGTCTGCTTCAGCTCTCAATTCATCTTAGTACAACTAAAATGACTAGAGAAACAAGGTTGCGTGCCTCCTACAGGTCTTCTAACATGATTCAAAATTCACCAACTCAAACTGCTGTGGACTTCCTGGTTTATGTGCTGAAGCTCATCTCCTGCGGTCTGGTAGTCTTGATGCCCAACTGAAGTCTCCACGTGCTGCTTGGGGTATAATCGAGTCTCATCTCAGTCTGTCTTCTTCTCACCTGCTTCTCTCTTGGTAATGCCTGTCACGAACCTCTTCTGCACATCTTCTACAAGGTTTCTAACTCTGACAATGGTCTTCAGACCTGGTCCTTTTTGTGGAAGCTCTTTAGTCATCGGATACCTGGTGGTGTTATTTGCTACAATCTCTGATCATCAAGTGAATCTATTCTTCTAGAGCAAAGGGTCGGTTCACTTCATACTAAAAATGGTCGACGTGTTCCTCAAACATACTGTCATACTATGACAATTGTCCGAATACTTACGAAGACATGAATCTTCTAGTCAATACAATTGACATCATTCAAAACTCACAGTGGTCACACGGGTACTAAAGCAACTTCAGGAAATCTTCTTAGGGAGAAACTTCATATCACAAATCTTTCTCTTCACAAATCAAATTGTAATGCTTCGCGGAATTTAATCTCAACTAGTCAACTTCCTTCTCAGATGTTCTTGTGGTTGCTTCTTCCGTCTTTCAAACTCAAATGAGGTCGTCTGCTACGAAGTTTCAAAATAGAACAAATCAAATATTGATACGCGGAAATGGAATAATGATTACGGTTACATTCACGATGGTCGGTGTGCCGCCGCACACTCCTCTCTTTCTTCTTCATAAACCAACAGGAGCATTCAAGAGATCACTGAAGTGAACAATCTCATATTCCATCAGTTCCTACAATCTCTTAACTTCTTCAGGTCAAATGCAACTTCATTTCCCAACGGATCTCAAAAGGTTCATCAGAACACCAGAAATTCGAACAACATCTTTCAAATGCCGGAGCTTTCTAAGAGTGGATATTCAGTCGTTAGGAGAAAATTGGAAATCAAAGAGATCGGAGTATGTGCTTCATAGCAACAATAATTTTAACAGATTCAAATGATTGAGAATATCATATCAAAATATGGTGAAGCAGATTGTTAAAGGTCGCAAATATTGCAGTCCATGATAGCTTTACAAAAACCACCACTCCATAGTCAAGAGACCTCAAAGTCAAATACATCCAAAGGGAAACGGATTCTCAGAGCGAATGTGGTTGTCAAATCATACGGATAGTTTACATATCAAATTTAGGTACATGATTCATCAAAGTGTAGGATGGGAGAGTATTTGAATATATCAAGGTCAAATATATCAAATTTAGAATCGTGAACAGTTCAAAGGATTGAAATCTTGTTTAGCTTATAACATAGGAATGGTAGGGTGTGCACCGATAGTAATACGAACATCGTTTAACTGTCAGAGTTAAGATGTATGGAATATCAGTTATTAGCATCAGCATGCTTAGATAACAATTCCGTACTGGACAAACATCAACATCAAATCCTTCTAAAGGAAAAGTTGGTTAACATACAACGTCCATCATTCAAATGACGGAAGGTAAGACTTCCTCGTCTTCTGCGACAAACGTTCTTATAAGGCATGACTAAAGGCAAAGGCAAGATTCAGAGTGATGCGGAAGCAAATACTACTCACACGTATGTCCTAGTCTACCCATTCCTCACCGGTTGTGACTTATATTCCTATGGGAAAATTCTACGCAACTTCGCAAAGGTTATCCTACGGGCGCCTACAGTGGAAACTTAGGGGTCCTAACTTACACAGGCCAAGGGTAGATGTACTACAAGTCGTAAACCTGGCTCTGATACCATAATTGTAACACCCCAACCCGGCAAGGGTAGAAGTATTACGCAAATGATGACATATCAAAGGCAAGCATAACATACGACTTACATAATATAAATGGTTTACAATGTTACAAAGGAAATATGCCAAATCTACGTAGTCATACATAAATGAATACTAAAACTAAGGTATCGTCTTCAAAAGCTAATCTCTCATCCCAAAGCAAACCCAAGCTCCTGGCTTCCTACTAAAACCTGCCGCAGGAAAAGAAATGCGGCTGAGCTTAAAAAGCCCAGTGAACAGATATATAATAAACGGAAACCAAAATCAAATGGAAATGAACAGACATATCATAATGAATGAGATATAGGAAAAGGAAATAAAGAGTAAGGTTTAGGACAGTCATCCACCACGAGCCCATATCATAACATATCACATGTCATATCATATCATATCTTCATAATCATATAGAGGGGAGACCTCTCAGATAATCAGATAATATGAGGGGTGTCCTCATTCTTCAGGTGGAGTAGCTAGCTCCCATACTTTGTGAAAGGAGTGGATTGCACCCAGCCCCAGACACCATATCATATCATATCAAAGCATATCATACCATAACATATCTAGGATGCATCCATACGCCCCCCAAACAAATCATATTGGCCATAACAAATCATAGTGAGCTCATATCAAATCAAAATGGGGACGGTGTACAACATCACTCGAGTACACTAGAGTCATGCCACTGGTGCATCAATGACATGGCCATGTTACCTTCATGGCTAGGAAACATATTTTGGCTCGTAGTATCAAACTGGGGTCAAGGTCAAAGGTCAAAGGTTCATATCATAGCAAAGGTTCATATGTCATAATCATAGTCCAAATCTCAAGGTTCATATCAATGGGTTCATATGAGAGGTTCAGAAATCAAAGGTTCATATCAAAGTGTAGGGAACATAGCAATGGTATAGGGAAACCCTAATACGAATCAAAATAGAGACCGAAGGCTCCTTATACAAAGAGCAGAATATCTGTACCTTATTCCAAAGCAAAGCACACACCAAAAGAATAAGATGCAAAGGATCATGTCCTCTCCTTCTTCACACCTAGAGGGGTAGAAAAGAATTACAAACCTTTCCATTTTAAGTAACTTTCTATTTTTAGCAGGTTTCCATATTTAGTAAGTTTCCATAATTAGTAAGATTTCCATATTCTCATTTAGGTTAAGTTATTATTGAATCATAATATGGCTTTAGGGTGCATTTAAACAAGTCACAAAAGTTTAGGGTTAAATATGACAAGTTTTCATAGTTCAGGGTTATAAACGTAACTTTACCAAAATTCAAGGTTTAAATTAGAAATCTCATAATTTACCATTTGAATACTTTAATTTCCAGAATTACACATTTAGTCTTCACGTTTCCATGTTTACAAGTTACACCCCTTTAATTACTTAATTTACACATTACACCTTATAATTACATAAATTACAATTTAAACCTTATTAATATTACATTTGCACCTCAAGCCCTTCATTACACATATTTACAGAAAAATACCCTTTAATTTAATTATGGCATGACAAGCCCTTCAAGTTTCATAATTTACACATTACCTCCTTCTAGTTAATTAATTTACATTTTAAACCTTATAATTATATAATTTACACTTTAACACTTATTATGCTTACGTTCCTCATCAAGCCCTTTTTATTTCATAAATTCACAGAAATTATCCTTCAATATTCACATGTACACAACAGCCCCTTAACTTTTGGTAAATTACATCTTTAGTCCTTGTACTTTATTACATTACAAATCTATTTACATAATTAACCATAATTACATATTAAGCCCGTAATTTCTCAATTTTACACAATGAACACTTATTTTAACATGTTATCCGAACACACCCTTAAACATTCACAATTATCACATCAAGTCCCTCTAGTTATCAAAGTTACATATTTAGTCCCTTAATTTACAATTTCAACCTTTAATTATTAACAATTACATATTAAGCCTTTAAATCACCAAAATTACACATAACCCCCTGAATATAATTTATTACTCAAAACAGCACCAAGTTTCCAGAAATTACATATTTAGTCCCTCATTTTTATTTATTTTTAATTCGACATTAATATTACAATTTAAATCCTTTTCTTGCCTAATTTACATATAAGACCCTCATGTTATAATTTTTACACATTCTCCCAGGTCCATAAAATATTACAAAAATATCCCACAAGTTTTAATAATTACAAAACAGCCCCTTAACATTTAATTATTCAATCGGTACACAAACTATTTATCAAAAATCAAACCCTAATAATCCCAATCATTATCCAATAATTTTACCATCATTATAACACTATTATTTCCAGATTTCATCACTAAAAACCCTAGGTCAATTTGTTCTTAGGGTTTTCCACGATTTTCCCTTTTTATTCTTAAATCCGGTTTTAATCATAAATCCATAAATCATGATTTCGACTCAAACAAATCAAGACACCATTTTTCTCATGTTATAAGAAGCCTATAGAACCCAGGAAAAATAAGTATACACCTCAGAAAAATTGCATGAATTAAATAGAACCGATTATTTAAAATTAGGGTTTTAAGCTATTTATTTTTCATTCGATCAATGCATGAAGCATGGTTCGATTTAAATATTTTCCCATGTTATATGTGATTGAGAGAGAGCTAGAAAAATACCAGAAATAATTTAGATCAAGGGATTCACACGCTTCGAATTATTGTTGCTCGGTTAGGGTTTTTCGAACCAATTAATTCACCAAGAACACACGATCGACTCCAGGACTTTGTGGCTATTTTTCTCACCTTCCTTGAATCATGAAGAACTCCAGAAAAATAGGTTTTTGATTTCTAAAAATCGGATGTGGTGTGAGGGATTTTTGAGGTTGGCGGCTCATTTGATTTTAGGGTTTAGAGGTGAAAATAAATTAGGGATTTGGTATAACTTGGTTAGACCGAGTATTTTGGGGGAGGGTTAGGCCAAATAACCGGCCTTCACAAGGCCCAAATTAATTTACCCTCTTTTATGTATTTTTCCTTAATTACTTTGTAATTTAAATGGTTTTTAATTAATAATAATTGTGCATTTAAATTTTTGGTACACACAAGGGTATTTTGGTCATTTCACAACTTGTATAAATATTAATCGAAGTCGTCAAAATTATTTTGTATCATATCTTGCTCGTTTCCAGAAGTTTGGGATCGATTCGGAACTTTAATTAAGCTTTAATTAAATTTTAAAGTTTCAGGGGCATTTTGGTAATTTTTGCATGTTTTAGATTTTCGGGTTTTACACCAAATTTCAAACATAGCTCAAAACCAATTCCAAACGTAGCCAAATTCAATTACAAATGTAGCTAGAATCAAATCCGAACGCTCCGATAAGCTCAACTGGCTTATTACAATCTTGAGAAGTTACAAATAAGCAACTCGGGTTCAAACGGTGCCAATCGGATCTAACCGAGCCGATGCAAATTTACGGTTAGACGGCGACAAACAGAATTTCCATATAAATGGAGAAGTATAGCGGTGCCGGGTGTATTACGGTTTATGAGGTGTTGTGATGCCAGTGTGTTGTGTGTAGATGTGAACGTTCATGTTAAGCAATGATTATGTACACACAAAGAGTTTTGAGTCTTTAAAAAATCAAGTAATAAATCAATCTGGACATAATTTTAGTATAACTACTATGAGTATTGCAAAATTTACCTCTGAGTCGGACATAGGTGATCAGGCTATGTCCCACTGTCCCTAGTCGAATATAGGTGATCAGTCTATATTGCACCGAGGTTCAATAAATTTTGGAATACTCCGCTCAGTTACACCAATAATATGTCCCTTTCTTTTAAAAGTTGCTTAAATAATTAAGGTGGATGTCCACGCTCGAGGACGATTGATGAGAATGCGTAGAGAAAAGGCATAATGCTACGACGAGTATGATGCGTGTGTATAAGTATGTCGAGGATACTTATAATAGATAGTGAAAATAGATGGATATACTTATCCAATAACAGTGTGCACATCTCATCAATTATATTAGCAATAAAATCACAAATGAGGCATCGGCTTGGCAGGCAGGCATGTGGCGGTCATAGGGTTTTGTTTTTGTAAAAGTGGTTATAGTCTAGGTTTGAAAAATACCCAGTTCTCTATAACCTGGCTCTGATGCCAATCTGTAACACCCCCAAAATCTAATTTAGCGGAAGCATACATGTTTGGGTGCTACTAAATTGGTATCTCAACACAAGGTACAAAGAATGGTTTTACCTCAACCGTTTAAAATTGATTTCATATTCAAAAGTGATTTGTTTACAACATTTCAAAACGGTGCGGAAATATAGCCCATAAAGAAAACAAGCGGTCCCAAATACATCAGAGTCTTCTATGACCATGCCATACCTTGCCAAAAGCCTCCAATAGTGTGCTATCGCTTTACACCTGAAAATACATGCTAAAGTGTCAACACGAGGTTGGTTAGTTCGTAGGTTTATGATAAAGCAGTAAAGATACTGTGAGTTTAATACAAGTTTTGTGATCATTGTGTTGCTCACAATGTCATAATAATAGAGTTTACCTTACAGCAAAATTTGAGTTGTGGACCGAGTGTAGGGTATGCAACCCAAATTAAAATAGTTTATTACGCTAGCTCTAAGTTCATGTAACTGAAGCTATAACTTGTATGCATGCTCTAGAAGCATGTTAAACATCAGGGACCGGCAAGTGTGTATCCCAGACACTTGTGGTTTCGACATGGTATACGTTTGTTTGCCTATCCGGTCAACCCGAATGGGGACGTTACTCCCAATAGATCTATTTATAACATTCGCGCTTCCCAACAGGAATTGACGGTTCATGAGTTGGGCAAATTTGAGACATAATAGTGCTTAGGCTAATCCACGTAATAGTTTGATAACAACAGTGTTAGTCCATAAAATAGTTTTGCATGTTTCTCACCCCGATTGTAAAACAAGTTTAAATAGAGTGGGGTTATATATCAGTCAATCACATAATGCCTTCAAATAACCAATTCAAATAATTCAGCTCAACAGTCAGATATTGAGTAAACAGTTCGCAGATTTCAAATAAACAGTCATTGAGTTTAGTTAAAACGAGCATGTATTCTCCCCCAAGAACAGTTTAAAAACCATTAAAAGTAGGGGCCATGAACTCACCTTAGCTTGCAGCAACGCATAAATATCACAATGATCACAACTGGCATCAAGAGCAAATCATAACGATATCAGGGGTACAGGCACAACGTTGCCGGCTCGGCACAACCTAATATATATATGTAGTTATCTCATAATACGTCTCTTAAAGTAAAAGAGTTATAGAAAGACAAGCGTCTTAGTTTTCGTGGATTACTCGTATCAAAGTTTTTAAAAAGTTTAGCGTTAACGTTTCGTGTGGTGGTAAGACAACATAGACTCAAGAATACTCACGCCAAATTGGAATAGAAAATCGACACAGTCGAGCAAAAATACGGACGAGAACTTGAGTCGAGAAGGGTACCAAAAATACGATCCGTTATATATCCGTATTCTCTAATATCAATTATCAATTTCAAGTTAAATTTTCCGAAGCGTACCAAGAACACCGATGTCAAAACAAGTGGACAAGTTAGTTCGTAAATTGGGTGATTCGTAAAATTACTAAACCATTTTACTATAATTCAACCCACTCTTTTATTTATACTTGGGTTCTTACAATTTATTTGTAATAGACTCCATGGGCTTGAGGCCTGTGGATTTGACAATCCTGGTAACCCAAAACGCACTCAGATTGAGTGAAAGACAATTATAGGTTCAAACATACTCTTGTGCTTTGGCAGTAAGACAAACGTGCCCTTTCTTTTTGGCTTTGGCCTTAGCCCATGAACCACACAATTATAACAGGTTTCTCAAAATGCACTGCCTTTCTTATATACAAAACAATTTCAACTTTTGTTACTCACACCGAGCCCTCGAACATCCAGGTGGTGTTTTCTAAGGCGAGGCACAAACAATTGAGCTAAGAGGAATTAATAAGCAGTTTCAATACCACCTCGAGACCAAGTAAAACAAGAGTGTATACACCCTACGTGGGTGTTATTGTCGGACCAAGCTTATACACACCCTAGAAAAACTAAGCCGAAATCAAATAAGCTAACCACAATAAACCAAAAGAAGTTCATAAATCCCCAGCCGAGACCAAGCTAACCAAACAGCAATCTAAACGCACCGAGACTAACATCCACAAAACAAGCATAAACGAATTCAAAAGGGAGTGAACAAATCGAACCCGAAACCCACACGGGTTTAATCTGACTCGTACCACTACTGAACCAAACAAACACTCGTTTAATCAAAGATTTATCACACGAAGAGATTTTAAAACAGGTTTTTATACAGGTTTCGGCCACAAATACATATTCAAGATTTCGTATCCGATTAAGAGGGGTAATCAAGATGAGTCCAAACCAATAAATAAGCAAATTCGATACCCTAGAGAGCTATATTTTACTGAGACTTAAATCAAAAATTCAAGTCAACATCGAAACCATAGTCGATTATAACTCGCCCCGTGACTAGCAGTTATGATTTCTACCCTAACCGAGTTGACTCAGTGAGTCGAGTCTGTTTAATTAACAAATAAACACCCCTCAATCTCAAACTGAAGTGTATATAATCAACTCAAACAAATCTAAAATGTTAGTGCAATATTACGATATTTAAACTAAACGATTTCTTCGGTTTTAATAATGACAAACATGTAGCTTGTAATACATAACGTAAAATGTGCAAGTTACTTGTAAACACAAATCATCAATGCATACTTACATCAACACCTCCCGACATCTCAAGTATGCTTCAACGAAGTCGTAGATTTCCATCCCGACATAAATCACTCAAGGTATGGACAAACAAATCTACTACTTGACAAATGATCAAAGGATTATATTTTTCTAAACTTCACATTTTTAATGTGACAAAACATTTTTTCAAAAATATATTTTACAAATTATTTTTGAATTAAAAAGAAATGTTTTATTTTGAAAAATAAGTTTAAAAATCCCAACAGCTATTTTCCCCCCAAAATCAGCTCCAACCTTCCCCAAATAAGTTTTCACCAGAAAAGACAAAATTTGGAGCGTCCTTGTCTGGGACGGCTCCACGGTTCCACTAAATTTAGTGGAGCCGTGGGAAATTTAGTGGAGCCGTCCGTACAAAATTTTCTGTAACGTTCAGATTTTTCTTGCCTATAAATAGTGGACCATTTCACACTTTCAACTTGATTTTTCCAGTCCTTTTTCTCTGGTCTAATCCCTCCTCACTTAAATGACTTTCTTTGATCATTTGGAGAGTCTTAGTTTGTTTAAGAGTGATCCAATCCTCCATTCAAGTGATCCTCTTCATTCCTCGTGATTAGCAAGAGAAGAACACAAAGTATCCAAGTAGATACAAAGTGTTGTCATCCCTCTTGATTAGCAAGAGAAGGATACAAAGTATCCAAGTAGATACAAAGTGTTATCATTCATCTTCATTTGCAAGAGAAGAACTCAAGGTATCCAAGAAGATACAAGAGTTGTAGTTGTTAGGTCTTGTAACATTTGTTACACTCTTGATTGTATCATAGAATACATCAAGATTATCTTTCTTTTGTGAGAGAGTGAGTCAAGATCATTGTGATCTTAAGAGATAGTGAAGATCTCTTGAAGCCATTGGGCTTGTGTGATTGATCATGTGGATCAAGGGTAGATCGGGTAGATCGAGTTAAGTGGGAGTAGATCATTGTGATCGTGTCGAGATCTTGGATATCTCTTGAAGCCAATGGGCTTGTGTGATTGATCATGTGGATCAAGGGTAGATCGGGTAGATCGTGGTAGATTGGTGCTAGCTAAGATTAGCACTCGACATCTAGCTTAGTGTCGGAAATAGGATAAGCGACGTGTACGGTGTAGATCGGGTAGATCGTGGTAGATTGGTGCTAGCTAAGATTAGCACTCGACATCTAGCTTAGTGTCGGAAAACAAGTTAAGCGACGTGTACGGTTTTCTCCACCTAAAGGGAGTTTGTTGATTAGTGAAGTAACTCTCGAGTTGGGTACTCGAGGAGTGGAGTAGGGCGAAGAGGAGCTTCGTGACCGAACCACTATAAATCACCGTGTCCGGTTTGCGCCTTCTTACTTATCTCTTTACTTTCATTTTATTTTTTATAGCTTTATGTTTATATTTGCATTGCGTTTATGCTTGTGTGGCTAGTTGCTTATGTTATGTTGATTATGTATGTGTCATGGTTGATTGTGCTTGTGTTGTAGTTTAATTTATTCATTCCTAGATGATATATGATCATAGTTGACACTTTTCATATTACGTCACACTTGATCGGGAGTTTGATACAAAAGTTTTAAGTTTTTAAATGGTAACATATTCACTCCCCCTCTACGGTTTCCACAATTGGTACCAGAGCCACGTCGCTCAAAATTTTAAAACAAATGGTTTTCAAAATTGAGTATGATCCATGTATCAAATTACCTATGAAGGTGATAAAATATGAAAAGTATTTAATTGTTTAATACTTACAAGTTTTGTTGTTAAGTATACTTTGTCATACTAGCTTGAAGGCTTTTTCAAACCAATAAAAGAATAGAGTCTTAAGTGTCTGGTCATGTTCTGCGTCGAGTCGCCGCACTAAAACTGTAAACTGAATCAGAAAAGAGAACACGGTACCACTAAATATAGGACGGTACCATTATATTTAACGGTACCATGGGTTATTTAATGGTACCGTGCCTCTGTCTGTCAGTTTTCAGTATTGAGTCATTTCCAGAAATTCTTATAAAATCAACCATTAGTTCGTAGAAGTTGTGTCACTCATCATTTTAAACGAAGTTGATTCTACTTTCATTTGAGAAATATTTTTATGAATTAGTTCTAAATGAAAGTTGGTTAAAGTCCTTGATTTTCAACTAAAGGTCTTCTGGTCATGCAGTTTGCGTAAATTTTTGGTCAAACTGAAAAAGGGCGATTCAACCTTTAAACCTTGACATGTTTTCAAAGTGCTCAGCAAAAATCTTTGAAATGGGGAGGAAACCAATTCATTGTCAAAAAAAATCAAGCTTAGTATACATTGTTATACCTAATACACAAAATAACGATATGTATTTTTGTGTGTTAAACTAAATTGCTATTTGCTTATTATAGTTTTTCGGTTTATGCATTTATAAGGCTCATGCTAAATCACTTGCACTATATTAAGTAATTAGTTTGCATTGCATATAGGCATCAACCATTTGTCTTGCATTTGTTGCAAGTTCTTAAAATGGTTTAGTAACTTTCTTAGGAATAGAAACTAAGTTGGTAGATCATGTGTGTCGAAAGATATTGTCTTACACAATTATTTTTCCAAAGGTTTAAGTGTAAAAAGTATATCACCCCAAAACACTTAACACTTTCATAAAATCCGTAACATGATCTTTAAAACATTACATCATTTTGTCTTGTTTGACCATGGGTTGTCTAAATAAGATAAAAGGTCATTTTAATACATTAGTATTTAAGTAAAAGAAAATGTATTAAACTTGCATTGATTTAACACACATACAAAATGTTTTAAACATTTAGTATTTTACGTATGTGGTATAAAAATGGTTAAGATAATTATTTTTATACTAATGAGGTGTCGAAAAACTAAGAGTATTATACTTAATAATATAAATAGTTTTTCTCAAATAAAAATAAATGACAATATCAAAGTAGTAACTTAATTTGTCATTAACCTCACACATACAACTAGTGTTTGAATAAATGGAACACACTCCTTAAATTTTTATTTTCTTTTTAAAAAGGAGTGATTGTGAGGGTCAAGAAAGATCTCGAGTACATATCAATTCATTATTCAAATTATGATTGATATCATCATCGAATCTAATTGACAAGTTGTCGAGTGTGGACATGAAATTGGAGTCATTATTTGTTTAGCTTCAAGATAACATCAAATCATGATGAAACATATTTTCTTAAATCTACATACTCAATCACACTCGATTGTTATGAAAATAATGACGTCCTCTCAAGAAGAAAATAATATGCATCGGATCATAACTCACACTTGTGTTGAAGATGCCATATTGAGTCTTCTTGTCCAATGGTTGTGTTCCAAACATTAAACTAATATGTTTAAAAGATGCATAAAATACACAACCAAGTAGGATTGACAACTTGGATGTTTCATCCGAAATACACAAGTAATTTACATTGCAATGCAATAAGTAAATGTGTCATTTCTGAAAAACCAAACACGAGCAAACAAACAACATATGTAAACTTTGCTCATGAATGACTCAACACTCAAAGTCACATGTCTAGTAAAAGTGTCACACATAATATGTTATTAACTATTATGTAACTCATCAATCTTTGAGAATATCACATGTATTTCTCTTATCAAAAGATTGATAAAAGATAACTTATATCTTATGCATCTTATTTTCTTTGTAACATGAATGGTTATGCTACAAGAGAATACATTGCATCCTGTTAACAAATATAGGACATTAGAGTTGAATAATAACCTAATAAGACATGTGTCATTGCATAAACAAGTAAAATTGGTCATACACTAAAATACTTGTTTCACAAAACATTCGTAAGAGTGATAAGTTTCCTCTTAGAAAAGCATATTTGTTGAAATATACAATATGTCTCATTTTTAATATAATGCTCACAAGATCTATTGAGGTATGTAACCTTCACTAGATTCTTTCTCAAGATATGCAATGGAGCATTCTTGAAACACACACGATGTAGTAGGTTCTACATTGTATCACATTAGAGTGTCTCTTGGTTATAGGAAACCAAATCATGTTAAAATAACATGTAACAACTCAACAAACAAAGATGATGTCCAAGAGATCATAAAATACACCATATTCATCAAATAACCTCTAAATCTCAAAGACGAAATTAAAAACATTTCGCTTGCCTTTGTTAGGAGTTGTGTAAGACATGTCATTCTCTTAACCAACTTTCAAAGTATGGTTAATTGAGTCATATTAGGCCATGTATAAGCAAAACAAGATAACATCATCTTTGCTATACTTCGATAGGCAAATATAGGAATTTTAATTCTTCTAAAATGAGAATGACTACTGGAGAACCTATCGCACTAGAAATTCAATTTGACCTAACGGTTGGATTGCTTCCAGGAGAGAAGTTGGGTTCGTGTATAACCCGTAAAAATGGTCGTGTTTAGCCTTAATTGAGCACCACTAGTGATAGTCTCATACTCATTCTCTAACTTGAAAATTTTTCATTCCTACATTTGACTAGAGATAGTTTACATCGGTGAACTTTATCTCCCATTAGGATGTCATCTTAAACAAGTAGTAATTAGGATCTGCCTTAGCAAACCTAGAGTGCTTGCATCCCACATACGTGTTTCAAAATGATAACATGTTCTCATAAGACATGATTAAATGTCTTCATGATCTTAAATGCTAAATGATTATCATGTTTTGCATGATGGTTGCATTTATTCTTTATGTACATTTTACATGATTTTCTTGTAAAGTTTGCACCCACACTATGCTCTTTTGACACATTAGGAATTAGGTATGCCGATCACTATGAACCCTTAGAAGTCATAGAGTCATACACTAGTGTCAAAACCTATAAGTTAGAGTAGTCGCGAAGTTGTCTTAATTCCCTAGTCATCACTTCGCCTTCTTCCAAGTATACACCCTTTTGTCATTGGAAGGTTTGATACAAACCTAGTAGAACTCGGAATAGGATTGACAACTTAAATATTTCATCCGAAATATTCAAGTAAGCTTAACTTGCGATCACAATTGTTAAATGTCATATCCGAAACATCATACTCAAGCCTTTTAACAACATATGTTAAAACGCTCATCCCAAAGCTAAAAGCTAACATCAACCCTCGGGTGACAAAGGACTCACGAGTTACTATTTAAGTGATTAGTAGTTCCTTTCATCCTCGTGTGATTATACACGTCTTAAGATCCCAAACCGTGCTGCGAATCAGCACCATAGGCTTAGCTTTACGTCTTTCAAAACCCCATGAAACACTCGCGTACGAAGCACATCAAAATCCATAAATCAACCAAACCTCTCAACCGAGAATCCCCTAACCATCTTCGTCTAGGTCTAAGAATGATGGAACATTTTCCATAAATCTTATGACTATTTAAATATTTCACTGGAAATATTAAAGTCATCCCTCGTACCCCTCTTATGACTATTTAAATATTTCACTGGAAATATTAAGTCATCTTTCACATTGCTCTAATGACTACCTATGTATTTCCTCGGAAATATAAAAGTCATCTCTTCTCGTCCAGTACCGTTCAAAGAATTTATTAGGTATAAATTCTTTCCTCGTGTCGAAGAGTCTCACTAAATCAGCGAGATTTATTTGTGAAATCATCTTAAATTCCAATGACAACTTAAATATTTCATCCGAAATATTTAAAGTATATTTAATTTGCGAAATGCAATTAAATGTCATTTCTCGTGTCGAAAAGTCTCACTAAATCAGCGAGATTTATTCGTGAAATCCTCTTAAATTCCAATGACAACTTAAATATTTCATCCGAAATATTTAAAGTATATTTAATTTGCGAAATGCAATTAAATGTCATTTCTCGCTCTCGATCAACGTTCACCTAATCCCGTTGGATTCATTCATAAAAGAATTTATTCGGTATAAATTCTTTTAATCTAAGGTCCAGAAAAATCACAACATATGTGAAATTTCTTTGTTAGAAATCTAATTCTGGGTAAAAACTTACCTCAGCAGGTCACGGTACCCTTAAATAGGGGACAATACCGCTAAATTTAACGGTACCGTCGGACCGTTGTCTGCTGAGACAGTTTATTCTCACTGTTTCAAAAACACTATCGAAACCCACTCGATGTAGTCTTGAACCAGAACCGTATCCTATCAGAACAGATTGTATCTATCTTCTGATTCCTAAGCCTTCTTCCCTTTCACTTCTGCATGGTACTAAACACTACCAATGCTTCCGCATCCTACTCATCTTCCACACACTTCAAACGAAGAACCATTAGGATACGTTGAGATAACCCTCCTTCATCAACATAGATAACCCTATAACCAGTGTTGCAAAAAAAGGTCTACAAGGTCGATTAATCGCCGATTAGGTGCTACAAGGCCACCGACCTTGCCGATTTATGTAACTAGGTCAAACAAGTAGGTCAACTATGGTCAACGGCTATCAACGGCGGTCAATGGTTGTCAAACTTGCCGAAAACCTATAAATCTTGCCGGAAGTACCCAAAACTCACTGTAAACTTATTTTGATCACTTATATTAGTTCTTTAAGTCTATTACAAGTTGTTTTTTAGAAAATACATTGCTGGAAATACCTAAAACTCACCGGAAATACACAAAACTTGCCGAAAATAACTAAAATTTGTCAGTAATGCCAATCCGATTAATCCCGCCTAGACCGATTACAAGCTACAAGGTGGTCGACCGCCCGACTACCGATTCGCGATTTTTGCAACCTTGCCTATAACCTTATCACCTACCTCACAACCCGGAAGATTTTATCTTCTTAACCCTTAGGATATCTCTAAGTAATCACATGCCTCATCATATAAATATTCTATGAATATTCAAAATGATTGAGAAGAGCTACGTGACTTCAAAGGTGAAGTTTATCGTATGCTATCCACCACTTGTCATGACGTTACTAAGCTCATCGCTTCCGTCAACGTTTGTTTTCCTCTTTATCTTTTGCATCTTGTCCGGATGGTCATAGATTAACGGAGAGCGAAAACACACTCATATAGCCTTTCACCAAACACTCTCAAGAACACATTAATGTGGTTCTTATTCCCTAGGAAACTTTCCTTTAGCTGCCCAGAACTAGGATGCACAGGAAAATTCGTGACTTCCAGGTCACGGTACCATTAAATAGGCCACGGTACCGTTAAATTTAACGGTACCGTGTGGTATTTAGTGGTACCGTTCCTATGTTTGACGAATTTTCACTGTTCCCTCCTGATCCCTGCATCCCTAACCTCAAACCTGCAAAATTTTGCAAACTCACACACACCCTAAGATTTCCTCACTACACCATAGGACACCATCACCAACTTTAGTTTGAATCCCACAACCCTTGCCTATATAAGGCCTCACTATTGCAAGCTTATCTTGCATCTCATCTTCAAACCTCACATTAACATCTTTCATCATCACACTCAACCCTTATAGCTACACTTCACTCTTGACAGTGATAGTTAGTCTAAGAACCTTAACCCATAGATCATCACAATCAAACCTTACAACCTTCAACTTATCGATCATCACACTCAAACCTTACAACCTTCAACCCTTATATCAATCCCACTCAAACCTTTTAGCTACACTTCACTCTTGACAGTGATAGTTAGTCTAAGAACCTTCAACCCATAGATCATCACACTCAAACCTTATAACCTTCAACTCATCACACTCAAACCTTACAACTACTCCTCACTTTGGATAAGTGACAGTTAGTTCAACAACCTTCAATCCTCACAAACACACGAAACCCTTCATGCACCAAATTATCTCTAACACACAACTAGGATCATCCAACCTAGAAACTTAGAACTTCATTACCTTAACCCCGTTAGAGATATCCACCAACAATCCTCTTAGGATCACATGCACCTTTTCTTTTTCCCTTTTGAAATATATCATGCATCTCATTGTCAGTGCAAACGATATATTAACCTAAACCATCCTTTCCCACCTTTTCTCAAAGGGCAAAACCAACATCTCCAACCACATCATCATCATCCTCCACTTTTAGGATTCCTACACCCTTACCTCACCAAGTCCACCAAAACCTTTAGCTATCACACTAACCCTATCACCATCAAACCTCTCTGGACTTGGCACCAACACATCATCCTTATCACCATCACCATCACCACAACCTTTAGCTCTCACACTAACCTTGTCACCTACATCACCTTTTGAACTTGGCACTAACACATCATCCTTATCACTATCACCATCACCACAACCACTAATGGGTCATCCCATTATTTATCCCCTACAACCACATAACCCAAGTTGTCCTTGTTGTCACCACAACCAACACTCTCCCACCTTATGGAATCATTTAGGTATAACCTCTATCGAGTCTACTTTATGGCATGACTTGTCATAATAGTAATCATTTAAAGTATGTCTTATTAACAAACTATCCTTAACCTCAATCATCTTAGGTAGATGATTATGTTGTTCAAAAGGTTTGTTAGAACTTTCCTCCCAATGACAACTTGGAATAAGTCATTTAGTGCGTCAGTCAATGAACGAATCTCGTTCTTGATTAGTGTGATTGAGTGAACAATTACACCTTAGGTTTTCGGTCGGGTTTTGACACTTACGTGTTAACATAGTTTAACCCATGCATGTCTTGCTATGTGTATTTTATCCCTATAATGTTGCTCCTATACTGTTATATATTATGCTGCACGAAGCTAACCCTTGATGTAGGAAAAGCCTTTGTAAGAATTTGATCCATGGATCCGCTAGATACTAAGGTAAATAAACAAGGGGATTAAGTCACCATAGGGGAGCATTGAGCTAGGGGGAGCTCGGGAGTATTTGAATACATAGCATGGAGTCGTCTTCACAAGTGTTGATAGAAGGCTTCACTAGGATGATGCAAGCTCGCCTTTCGGGGGAGAAATGATAGTAGTGCAATAAGGGCGAGTAGGGAGTAAATTCAAGGGAGCGCTCGAGGAAACTACCTTTTTGATTAGACAAAAGGGGGAGATGGGGAGTGTAAACAGGTAACTTTTACATTTTACTATGCGTTACGGTTTACATATTTGTCATCATCAAAAAGGGGGAGATTGTTAGTGCAAATATTACGATATTTAAACTAAACGATTTCTTCGGTTTTAATAATGACAAACATGTAACTTGTAATACATAACGTAAAATGTGCAAGTTACTTGTAAACACAAATCATCAATGCATACTTACATCAAAACCTCCCGACATCTCAAGTATGCTTCAACGAAGTCGTAGATTTCCATCCCGACATAAATCACTCAAGGTATGGACAAACAAATCTACTACTTGACAAATGATCAAAGGATTATATTTTTCTAAACTTCACATTTTTAATGTGACAAAACATTTTTTCAAAAATATATTTTACAAATTATTTTTGAATTAAAAAGAAATGTTTTATTTTGAAAAATAAGTTTAAAAATCCCAACAGCTATTTTCCTCCCAAAATCAGCTCCAACCTTCCTCAAATAAGTTTTCACCAGAAAATACAAAATTTGGAGCGTCCTTGTCTGGGACGGCTCCACGGTTCCACTAAATTTAGTGGAGCCGTGGGACATTTAGTGGAGCCGTCCGTACAAAATTTTCTGTAACGTTCAGATTTTTCTTGCCTATAAATAGTGGACCATTTCACACTTTCAACTTGATTTTTCCAGTCCTTTTTCTCTGGTCTAATCCCTCCTCACTTAAATGACTTTCTTTGATCATTTGGAGAGTCTTAGTTTGTTTAAGAGTGATCCAATCCTCCATTCAAGTGATCCTCTTCATTCCTCTTGATTAGCAAGAGAAGAACACAAAGTACCCAAGTAGATACAAAGTGTTGTCATCCCTCTTGATTAGCAAGAGAAGAACACAAAGTATCCAAGTAGATACAAAGTGTTGTCATCCCTCTTGATTAGCAAGAGAAGGATACAAAGTATCCAAGTAGATACAAAGTGTTATCATTCCTCTTCATTTGCAAGAGAAGAACTCAAGGTATCCAAGAAGATACAAGAGTTATAGTTGTTAGGTCTTGTAACATTTGTTACACTCTTGATTGTATCATAGCATACATCAAGATTATCTTTCTTTTGTGAGAGAGTGAGTCAAGATCATTGTGATCTTAAGAGATAGTGAAGATCTCTTGAAGCCATTGGGCTTGTGTGATTGATCATGTGGATCAAGGGTAGATCGGGTAGATCGAGTTAAGTGGGAGTAGATCATTGTGATCGTGTCGAGATCTTGGAGATCTCTTGAATCCATTGGGCTTGTGTGATTGATCATGTGGATCAAGGGTAGATCGGGTAGATCGTGGTAGATTGGTAAGAGTTATAGTTGTTAGGTCTTGTAACATTTGTTACACTCTTGATTGTATCATAGCATACATCAAGATTATCTTTCTTTTGTGAGAGAGTGAGTCAAGATCATTGTGATCTTAAGAGATAGTGAAGATCTCTTGAAGCCATTGGGCTTGTGTGATTGATCATGTGGATCAAGGGTAGATCGGGTAGATCGAGTTAAGTGGGAGTAGATCATTGTGATCGTGTCGAGATCTTGGAGATCTCTTGAATCCATTGGGCTTGTGTGATTGATCATGTGGATCAAGGGTAGATCGGGTAGATCGTGGTAGATTGGTGCTAGCTAAGATTAGCACTCGACATCTAGCTTAGTGTCGGAAATAGGATAAGCGACGTGTACGGTGTAGATCGGGTAGATCGTGGTAGATTGGTGCTAGCTAAGATTAGCACTCGACATCTAGCTTAGTGTCGGAAAACAAGTTAAGTGACGTGTACGATTTTCTCCGCCTAAAGGGAGTTTGTTGATTAGTGAAGTAACTCTCGAGTTGGGTACTCGGGGAGTGGAGTAGGGCGAAGAGGAGCTTCGTGACCGAACCACTATAAATCACCGTGTCCGGTTTGCGCCTTCTTACTTATCTCTTTACTTTCATTTTATTTTTTATAGCTTTATGTTTATATTTGCATTGCGTTTATGCTTGTGTGGCTAGTTGCTTATGTTATGTTGATTATGTATGTGTCATGGTTGATTGTGCTTGTGTTGTAGTTTAATTTATTCATTCCTAGATGATATATGATCATAGTTGACACTTTTCATATAACGTCACACTTGATCGGGAGTTTGATACAAAAGTTTTTAAGTTTTTAAATGGAAACGTATTCACCCCCCTCTACGGTTTCCACATAAAACGCAAGCATGACCAGGAAATTTTTACACGATCCGAGACCCCAAACGGATCTGACCCGTTTTAAATTCCTAAACGGGTTGTTAACCCGACCCGGTAACAAGCAAGTCAGTGACAACATCTTACCACACGAAATCAAAAACAAACACCACACGAAATCTTTATCAAAACAAATTTAGCCGAGTTTTTATCCACGAATTAATCATGATTGTTAACCCTACCCGTTTTCCACGATCCGAGACACCAAACGGATCTGACCCGTTTTAAATTCCTAAACGGGTTGTTAACCCGACCCGTTAACAAGCAAGTCAGTGACAACATCTTACCACACGAAATCAAAAACAAACACCACACGAAATCTTTATCAAAACAAATTTAGCCGAGTTTTTATCCACGAATTAATCAAGATTAAATTAGTTTCCCATGAAAACAATTTGTAATAATGAATCAAAAGAGGAACTTCGAATAGGACCTTAAAGTAGAATAGTTCGACCAACAAAGGAGGCCAAAAGATGTTGAACACGGAGCAAGCCCATTTCGATTCGAGCAGGAAAAACCACCACAGCCGCACAACGTACTCTTTTGATTTTTGATACAATTCGAGTTGTGGTTTTTCCTGTGAATCTTGGGTAGAATATAAAGAAGGAGGAGAGGAAAATTTTGACTCCTCTTTCTTGCTCTCAATTTTTGGGGAGGCTGTTTTTGAGCCGAGGTCACCATCAATTGGTCTCTTTTAAGCAAAGGCGTGCTCTTCCCATGAGAAATGAGATATTGGACAATCACCAAAAAGGGAGATGGCGATAGATCGATACTGTTGCTATAGAGAAGGGTACAGAGAAAAGAGGAGGCAATTAAAAAAAGAAGAAGATAAGAAAGAACAGTAGGGGGCGGCTAAAGTTAGGTTAAAAAGGGATAAGTTTTGTTTTATTATTACTCCGTGTACCCCGTATCCCGTTGAGCTAAAATATAATCGTGGCAACCTGGTTTGGTGCTTTCGAGCAACAATGAGAAAATTAAATTTTCGTGAACGTTCTTATAAAAAAACAATACCATTGACTCCGAAAAATAATTATAAAATTTAAGTCATTTCTTCGGTGGTGTCGGTACGCGTGTGGTGTCGCGTTGTTCAGAAAAGCGAGATGACTTCTCGGTTTTGTAAATTAATTGTCAGTAAGTGTCAGGAAGTGATTACTTCACTTTTCTTGATAAAATTAAGTAGCTTGAAGGGTTACTGTAGGCTATAGTGTGCGAGATAAATTCCCGAATTAATCATGTAAGCTCAAAAATGCTGGAATAAATTGCCAGATAATATTAAATAAATTTTTATTATTAAAATAATGTTTGGAAAATTACGAGTGGTTACACTAATTTTGTCTAGTTTAAAGGCCGAATTTTGCAAAACTTAAAACACGAAAGTTGTAGCTTTTTGGCCATTCTTTACCTAGAAATTTGAATCACTCGAATCCGATATGATATGAGTGATATATCACGCGTTAAAGATTAACAATAACTGATGAACGTTATCAAAAATAACTGATGAACATTATCAAAAATAACTGATGAACGTTATAAAAAATAACTGGTGAACAATATCAAAAATAACTGATGAACATTATTTTTTCGAAAAAAAATAACTTATGAACGTTATAAAAAATAACTGATATACGTTATTTTTTTGAAAACTGCTGAACATTATAAAAAATAATTGTTGAACACAGATTAACAATATCAAAAATAAGTGATGAACGTTATTTTTTCGAAAACTACTGAACATTATAAAAAATAACTGATGAACGTTATAAAAAATAACTGATGAATAATATAAAAAATAACTGATGAACTGATAAACATTGTGTTTTTATTAGAAAAATTGATGAATAGATGAACAATACTACCTTGAACTGATGAACATTATAAAAAATAACTGATGAACAAAATTAATCGATGACCAAAACTAACTAATAAACTGATGAACATTATAAAAAATAAATGAATCAAATACAAAATTGTGCAATTATTTTTTAACAAAGATTCACACCTTTTTATAACAAAAAAACCCATCAACAAAAGTGTTAGCACTTCTAAAAAAAACTCATCAACCTCCGATCATGTCATCAACTGTACGAGAGTGCCACTAAATTTTTTTTCCCCCAAATAATAAGAGGTGAATAAAATTAAACCAAATATCAAAAAGCCAAAGTTACATTATACGCAAAGAATATTAAAATCATAACAAAGTGTAAAGTAAAAAATACGAAAAAGAAAAATGGGTTTCCCATTTCCATTGCACCACCCACGTGACTACAAAAAGTTAACATTTCACTTTCATGATTCACTTTTTCTTTTTTTCCGCCGGACTCTGTTTCTTTCGACAAAATTCTTTTTTTTTCCTCCATAGCTCCGCCTCTGGTGATGTAGAAGGTGCTGGTGACGGTGTGTTGGTGGTGATGGTAACGAAGATAGCCGGAGATGGATCTGAGAGTCTGGTGGGAAAAAAAGAGAGGAAAAGAGATGGGAAATAAAGAAGGGTAACCGATTATTATTTTTATTATAATGACCAGCATGCCATTAAGTGTATTTAGATTTCCCTTTTTGGTTTGATCGAATTTTGATTTATGATCCAACGATTGTAAATACTTTTTAGACTTTTTAAACATTTGTTACTTTGCAAATGATTCTCAACCGACACATTAATTGGTTGTTAGTGACGTAGACTTTTTATTATTTTATTATTTTTTTTATAAATGACGTTGACTTAATCAAGGGAGCTAGAGTGTATATAAATAATCGATATACACACGTTGGAAATCATACCCCTAAGTCTAACCTTTCAACTCTTTCATTTCACTCATACTTGCAGTACGATATTTGCTTGATTACTAGATCTGAAGCAAAGGTATAAATACTGTTGCACCATTCAACATGTCTACTCGATCACGGAAGAAGCTACCACGTCAAGGTCTGCTTGATGGTAAATTCTGCTATCCAGGAAAATAGTCTTCAAATATATATGTTGGCTCGATCGTCGAGAAAGAACAATATATATTCTAATATATATGTTGGCTGTCAACGAATGATTCACAAAAAAGAATGGGACATGATACGCTGACACCCCCACTAGGGGGTGTGTTGACTTTCAGCTGCTGCCGCCGCTTGTACTGTCTGATTTATCGGATTGTACATTCTCCAAAAGTAGGGGAGACCCACCCACTATCGGGTGTTACCGTAGTACAACCCAAAAGAATAGTGGCTGCTATTTCTTTTCAAATGATAATGGGATCCACCCAAAGAAAAAAATAAAATTCTCTCCGTCTTTTGTTTCTGTGTCGAATAGGGGCTTTTGTCTTTCTTTGCGAATGATATCACAAGGATGATCCCTTTCTTTTTTCTCCTTCACGCCAAGCTAAACATGGGCCTAGTGTTTTTCTTTTCTTTCTTGCGTCCAAAAAAGCAGTCCAATAAAAGCTCAAACATGTAGGGGTGTTCATCGGATCGGTTCTCGGTTAATTGGTTTATTCGGTTCGGGTTGTTCGGTTAAAAAAAATTTTTGGGTCATAACCGAAAACCGAACCGAACCGAACCGAGAACCGAACCGAAGTTCGGTTCGGTTATGGGTCAAAACCGAAAACCGAAATTTTGTACTTGAATATTGAACAACATTTATATTTGCTCTAATATTGAACCATAACAGTCTTGCATACACATATTGATATGTATGTCAAATGATTAAACCTAGAGAATAGAACATACATCATCCAGATACATAAACTTTCCTAAGAAATAACTAATCATAGCACATGACCCCATGACGGTATGCCAAAATATATGCAAAATGACATACCTAGACAAATTTTAACATCTATTGAACACAAAATACCCTAACATTATAGGACCTAGGGTTAGTCAAGTTATATTTTTTTAATTAATATATAAAAAATATTAAATATTAATTATAATTCGGTTTTCGGTTCGGTTCGGTTGTCAATATGCTAAACCCATAACCGAACCATAAACCGATTAAAATATTCGGTTCGGTTCGGTTTTTACCAATTCGGTTCGGTTAAGAATTCGGTTCGGTTATTTTCGGCTCGGTTCGGTTTCGGTTACTGCAGATATTACCCGATCCATGAACACCCCTACAAACATGTATTCTTCATTTTAAATTTATAATATCAGTATATTAACTCTTTTTTGCGCATAACCTACATAATCATAAAACACCCTCAAAGTACATGTATAACGACGAATAACAATGCAACAATGCATAATTAACATGCTATAAGGTGTATATAAAATACACCGATCAACTTATCGACTTGCTCTTCCTAGTACAAGCAGGATTCATCCGGTTTTTCATGTGTCCATTCTCAAGCTCTTTTCAAGTACTGGGGATGAAGTAGTAACCGAATTACCTGAGGAATTTCAGGAGGGTCAACCATTTGAAAAACCCGTGGCTATATGTGATTCACGGGTAGTGTTGCGAAATGGAAACTTAGATAAGCAGGTCTTGGTGCAATGGGATGGACGATCTCCGGAGGAGGAGACATGGGAATGGATGACTGATTTCAAAGACACTTACCCTTCGTATAACCTTGAGGACAAGGTAAGTTTCGAAGGAGAAGAAAATGTTACACCCACGGATGATAGTGGGCTGGGTCGTGGCAAGCGGTCCAGGAAAGCACCGGGCTTGCATGAGGAGTTCGTAATGGGCTAGGACTTGTCTAAACCATTTATCTATCGTTTAGTTTATCTGTTTGTTTAGGAATGTCTTTGTGTTTTATTAGGAAAGTGCCATTGTTCTAGAATCTATCTTGTAATCGACTTGTGATACAAGTTAGGGTTTATCTATTTATTCCGCGTCAGGCATTAATGAAAGTCATTTTTGTGTCGAATAATTCTCAGGTCTTCTCGTCTTTTTCTTAGGAGCTTGCACACGCTATAGTGGTGCTACCTTGGTACGAGTCAAGTCTTATCAGTGAGGCACTTAAGCATACACCCAATAAAACTACAATAACTAAAACTCCTCTCCAACTTTATATTATTAGTGCATTTGGGTCTCAAAACACACCACCAAATATACCCCACGTACTAAAAAAAAGAAGATAAAAATTGAACAACACTCGCCAATGAACCAATGAAGGGAAAAATGGCGCCACTTTGGCGTGGTGACCGATGTAAGATGATGCCGCTGTTGGTGCAAAAAAAAACCAAAAACGTGTTGTTGGTGCATTGCACCATGTTCTCTTAGCTCCGCCTCTGGTGATGGAGACAGTGCTGGTGACGGTGTGATGGTGGTGACTGTGACGAAGATCCCCGGAGATGAATCTGAGAGTCTGGTGGGAAAAAAAGAAGGGAAAGGAGATGGGAAATAAAGAACGGTAACCGATTATTATTTTTATTAGAATGACCAGCACGCCCCTAAGTGTATTTAGATTTCCCTCTTTATTTTGATCGGATCTTGATTTATGATCCAACGGTTGTAAATAATTTTTGGACTTTTTAAACCTTTGTTACTTTGCAAATGATCCTCAACCGACACATTAATTGGTTGTTAGTGACGTAGACCTTTTATTATTATTATTATTTTATTTTATAAACGTGGTGTTGACGTTGACTTAATCAAGGGAGCTAGAGTGTATATAAAATAATCGATATATACATGCTGGAAATCATACCCCTAAGTCTTACCCTTCAACTCTTTCGTTCACTCATACTTGCACGATATTTGCTTGATTACTAGATCTGAAGCAAAGGTATAAATACTGTTGCACCATTCAACATGTCTACTCAATCACGGACACCATGTAACGATCTGCTTAATGGTAAATTCTACTCTTTTGTTCCTTCACTGCAATTTTTACTAAAAGATGCAATTGATTTCAGTTAATAATAATATATAATATGTTAATTATAATTGATTGTTACTCTTTAATTACTCTTTGGAGAAAAGAATAATATTGCAAAATCACTAACTTTTTGTTGGAACTACTAAACAGAAGCTGGAAAAGAAAATTACTTTAAATATGGTGCCCCTCTATATGAAGCATCCATTCAAGGTGACTGGAAATCAGCTCAAGCCATTCTTAAAAAAAAACCAGAGTTGGTAAGGTATAGTCTCACTGAAAATCGTGAAACAGCACTTCATGTTGCGGCGTCCGCAAATAGAAGCAAACAGGTGGTAGAGTTCGTGAAAAATCTTGTAGATGAGATGGAAAAGGATTACTTGACACTTCAAAACAAAAATCACAACACCGCTCTCTATTTGGCAGCTGCATCCGGAAACCTTGAAACGGTTCAGATTATGTTGAAAAAGAACGAGACCTTGCACACAATCGGTGGTGATAAAGGAAGCCAGCCACTGTATGCGGCTGCCTTATATGGAAGTAAGGATGTCGTGAAGCTTCTTTATAGCATTTCAGACTTAAGTGATGATGGTGGTTGGAATGAATTTAGTCGTTATTACCTTATTGAGAGATGTGTGGAGATTGACATGTTCGGTAAGCATTCAAGCATCCGGACGAAGAAAAATGGAAATCGTATTCCTTATTACCATCTTCATCTTTATCTCCGCTCTCCATCCAGTGGAGACTTCAGTGCTAAACTAACTCATCAATAAACTATTAGAAAAAAAAAAAAAAAAAAAAACTAATTTTCCACATTAACTATTCATATAAATGAAAAATCTTTATAGGTTTTTGCTTTTGTTTTAATGGATAATTACAAAAATAGACCATGGATCGAAGTGATTTTTTTTTTCTAGCCTGTACCCCGGGCAACTGTGCAACTCGCCCCATATGATGACACGTGTACTCAGTTGCTCAAAAAATGTCGATTGTTGCCCAAAAAATACACAAGTTGCCCAAAAAATACACTTCCAGATTTCAGTTGCCCAAAAAAGCGTAGGTTGCCTTTGACAAAAAATATATTATTCGATCTCGGGGCAGATAAGAAAAATCACTTGGTTGCTTGGGCTATTTTTGTAATTATCCCTTGTTTTAATTGTTATTTTTGTTGTAACATTTCCTCTTTCAAACTAACTGTCATATCTTTTAGATATTGCACTAAACATAGTGGAAAAGCATCGAACCATTACGACCAACAAACTACTGGCCAACAAACTACTCGGAGTTTTGGCACGAAAGCCTGAAGCATTTTCGAAATCAAAATCAAGTTACTTAAAGGGAACCGTGAATTCAGGTAAACATATCATGTCACTAGTACATTACATACTATGCCCGATGACATTTTTGCCATATTGCCGACGTCATGATGTCGGCACAATAAGATGCCGACGACAGTCTCTTGTCGACAATGCTCCGTCGGGAGTTAACTTCCCGACAAAAAATCCCGACGACAATGTGGGACCCACACGTTTTTCCAGTCAAAGGTTTTTGTGGTTCGACAAGATTTTCCCGACGACGTGTCGTCGGGAACATAGTAATAATTAACGATTTAATTAGCAAACTTAATTAATTAATAAATTAATACCGACGACATGACGTCGGTATTAATTTATAATGGTCAACAAAAATTTAAAAATACCGACGTCGGTATTATTTACAAAAGTCAACAAAATTGTATATAATACCTACGTCATGACGTCGGTATTATTTATAAAAGTCAATGAAAGTGTAACTAATACCGACGACATGACGTCGGTATTATTTATAAAAGTCAATGAATGTGTATCTAATACCGACAACATGGCGTCGGTAAATTGAAAACAATACATTGATTTTTACTTAAATGCCGACGACATGTCGTCGACATTTAATTGTAGTGCAGCTGCACAGCAGCCTGCACAGCTGCAATTTCCAGATTTTTTTCGGAAATTTTTCCTTAAAAAATCTACCAAAACCTGCTTTCAAACCAACACATCCAATACCACTAGAAAACGGCTATAAAATTTATAACGGCTAAAACGGTTATATATAACCACTAAACACTTATAAACTTTACAAAACGGCTATAAACTTTATAACACCCTCAAAATACATTATGAACTTTACATAACGGGTGTTATAATCGCTAGACCTAGCTGCCATATCTACAAATGTTGCAATATTCACAATGTTCAAGTCGCCAAAAGGTTAAACTATACAATAATAAGATTCGGGTCACCAAAATATAGTTTCAAAGATAAAAACAACACAAAATAACACATATACCTCTACCGCCCCTCTTCGTCATCTATATCATTGCTACGACGATCCTCATCATCACCACTCTCGCTGCCTGAGCCACTTTCGCTGCCTGAGTCACTCCCGCTCCCACCTGAGCCACTCCCGCTCCCGCCTGCGCCACTCCCTCCCGCGCCATACCCGCTGCCGCCTCCTACCTCACTTCGAGAACCAACCTGGCTAACAAACTCGTGCCATTGCGGGTTGCTCCGGACATAACCCATCAACAAATCGAGCTGCTCCTGAACTTTCTTAGCTTTCTTCTCAGCTCGATCACTCTTCTTCTCAGCTGCAACACTCTTCTTCTCAGCTTCATCAATCTTCTTTTGAGCTTCAGCAAGCTTCTCGTTGATCTGGGCCTAGTGTACACACCTAAAACCTGTATTTGACTGTCTAAAGGTAGTGTGATAATCTCAAGCATGGAAGCGGGATCTCCTGAGCTCGAATCCGGTTCTAAACCTGTATTTGAAGACGGTTTAGATCTAAATATTGATGAAATGGATGTTGATCGGACTGGTGGCAAATCAACTTGGGCGAGATGATATGGTTGTACATGAGATGTTAAACGAATGAATCAGAAAGATGGAGTAAATGTGTACAACTTGGTTTCACTAACTCATAAACATTAGTTTACCAGCAAAGTGAAGCCAACTATAATAACACCGCATACCATTGCGCTCCCCAACTAGAAAAAATTTGACTGTCTAAAGTTAGTGTGATAATCTCAAGCTTGGAGCATTGCAGGGTTATATACTTTCCAAACATTAATGATATATTATAAAAATGTGAATTTGCACTTGTGTTGTTTTTGGTAAACTTGAGTTGGTGAATTTTAAAGACTCGTCCCTATAAATGAAAGTTATTTATAGAGATGTTGTTGGGGGCATTGATTGTTGTATCTTCTTTCTCAATCAAGGAGGACCTTTTATCGCAACGAGAGAAAGGAGGACCTTTTACCGCAACGAGACAAAGGCTCGATATCTTCTCGACACATCTATTCCATCTTTCTGATTCATTCGTTTAACATCTCGTGTACAACCATATCATCTCGGCTAAGTTGATTTGCCACCAATCCGATCAACATCTATTTCATCAATATTCAGATCTAAACCGTCTTCAAATACAGGTTGATAACGTATATATGCATAACTAAACATAGTTAATAAGGTACATACAATATCACATTAGAACACATTAGAAAGACATCTTCATTTACTAATACAGATCTAGGTCAAAAGAAAACTAAGAACTCGGAAACTCTTACACATCGAACCCATGACTCCAACTCTTCATCTAAACACTCACCAACAACATCAACCAACCTTCGCTTTTATTAAACAACAACAATAACACAAACAACAACAACAACAACAACAACAACAACAACAGCAACAACACATATGAAGATTGTCCAAGTCACCTAACAGCTCACGGAGTATTGTAGCCGACTGACATGCGTGGTCGTGGTCGTCGGGATTCGTTGCCATTTCAAGTCTTGCCTCCAGCATCCTTACTCATGTCTCTAGCACCTGTTTTTGTGATTCCAGCATGTTTACTCTTGTCTCTAGCACCTGTTTTTGTGATTCCAGCATGTTTATCCTAAGATCTTTGGCATTACAGTTTGAGTACTCTGTTGGTGCAGATCCAGAACCTTGAGATGTTGAAGCAGAAGAGAATATTCGTAACCGGTCATCAAATTCACTCTTCCACATAAAATATCCACATCCATGATCATTTTCTCTTGGCTGTTACATAAATAAGGAAATGTTATGATTGTTTGTATATTTACATAAATAAGAAATGTATGATTGTTCACATTCGAAAGAGGACATGCATAATATTCCCATCCAAATGTATTTTTTTATATGATTTTCTTAGTTTTATATTTCCTGTTCTACAAGAACACATAAAAGGATTATATCGCTACATCTTAGGTTTTGAAATTGGTGTGAAGATAAGAGGTTGAGTGGTTTTGGGGATAATAGTGTATATAATGTGTTTGGGAAAAAATTCCCGTCGACATGTCGTCGGTGTAAAACAGGCAGGAAAAAACCCCGCCTAATTATTCGCTATTATTCACACGCGAGGGAAAACAAAAATTAGGTCTAAATAAATCCCGACGACAAGTCGTCGGGACAATAACAGTAATGACAAAATAAACGTTAATCAAACGCTAATCAATCGCTAATTGCAATTATTTTTTGGGTTTATATGTTGCCGACGACATGTCGTCGACAACATATTGGCGGGGCAAATTCCCGCCCAGTTTTTCACCATGTTTAGAAAAGTCAAATGTTTTCAATATGATCCCGACGACGTGTCGTCGGGATTTTAAAAGCTTAATTATTCAACGCATCCTTGGCTCGGTCAAGCACATTTTTTGTCGTTTAGTACAAAATCTCGACGATAAAATGTCGTCGGCGTTATGCTTGTCGCCCGTTCTGTGTTTTCTTGTAGTGTGTGATGCTCTTTTCATCGTCCTTTCATGCTAATGCATATGCCATGTCATCTACAATATTATTAGAAATATTTCAATTAGTTTGTATCATTGTTATATCCTGTCATCTATGCACAATTAAACACACGTACATATGTGTCACATGCATGTTCTCTTAAACATAATACATGAGACTAGATCATTATTTAGAGATAATCAATAACAAAAATAAAGATAAGAAATTTTTTAATAATTTTCAATCCCTGCATGTAGAAAAGTATGTATCCCATGGTACGAGTTAAACATCGAATAAGATACAAAATTAAAATGGAGATGCAAGAAGAAAACACAACTCTACATTTAAACATGAGTAAATTGCAAAAACCGTCCCTCTGGTTTGTCAAAATTGCAGAAATCGTCCCTAGTCTTCCATAAGTGCAGCCGGCGTCCCTGTCACGAAACCTTTTGATCATTTTGGTCCCGGGTTTTAACCGGCGTTAAGTGGATTCCGTTAGTAGTTACACGTTAGCCCTTTTTGGCCAACGATCGTTGCAACGTTCATCCTTTAAACTAACGACCGTTAATAATTTAAATTTTTTTGGTTTATTTTAAGTTTTTCGATTTTTATATACATTTTTTATAAAAAATATACGTTTTTATTAAAAATGTATATAAAAACTTATAAAAACCACAGGGACGGTTTTTGCAATTTACTCTTTAAACATTTCCAGATACTATACTCTCACAGTCTAAATATATTGCATTTTAGAATAAAAAGCAGTGTTTGGATTACATTTGAAATTTGGCGATATTTTTTTGCATTCCAACTTCAACAATATTCCAAAAAACAATTCCAACTTTAACAGTAAAATAATGTATTTTTCGTAAAATTAATCTGGTTCCGTATAATATCTGGTTGTTGCTTTCAGTTTTTGCATTCATTCGTTTAGAGGAGGAAAAGGAAAGTCAAGCATTACAATTACTAAGAACCCTTTGGGAAGATATTGTGAAACTACCTAAAAAGGTTATTGATGATATACTTAAAGGGCCACAGGATAAGATTGAACTAGATAAAGAATCGTGGGTCCTTCAAGCTATACAGCTCCAAAAACTCGTTTCTGAGCAACTCAAGGAGCTGGAAAACACTTATAAAAACGAAGATCGTCTCCAAGAACTAAAAGAACTTGTTTCTCGATATATGTTGAAAATGCATGCTGAAACCCAAAATATAATCAAGGATGAAAACAAGACGCGTTCTTTTAAAGGAAAAAAAGCTCTCGAACTACAAAAGAAAATTTCCAAAAATATTGTGGAATTGTTCAATGAATCTCAGAAGAAAAAGAAGGCAGAAACCCTACGTGATCTCATTCCAGACCATATTGAAAAAATGCGTAAAGCAAATCATTTCAACCCTTCTCAGTATAGATACTCTTCTCGGGTATTATTTATTGCTGCAGAAATGGGCAACACCAAGTTTATAGTTGAGCTAATTCGTAGATATCCTGATTTGATATGGCAGCATAATGATGACGGCTTTAGTATCTTTCACATAGCTGCCAGACACCGCCACGTGGGTATCTATAGTCTATTGTATGAGATAGGCGCGATGAAGGATATGATAACCCCTCTCAAAGATATAAATGATAACAATATGTTACATTTAGTTGGAAAGACTGTGAACCGAAAGCAGCTCAAGAATGTTTCAGGAGCTTTTGAGATGCAAAGAGAACTTTTATGGTTCCAGGTACATATATAGATTCCACTATGAGCTTCATAGGATACATATAGCCCCAATTGGTCTATAACTCATTTTAATTTGTTTTTGTTGTAGGAGGTAAAGTCAATAGTCCCTCCATCTTTAAGAGAACAGCGGAACAGTGATGGTCTAACACCACGTGAGTTATTTACAAAGGAACACAAAGATATGGTCAAACAAGGGGAAGTATGGATGAAAGAAATAGCTACTCAATGTATTGTCGTAGCTGCACTTATCGCGACTATGGTATTCGCTGCTGCTTTTACGGTTCCGGGAGGGAACCAAAACAATGGTATCCCTATCTTTTATTCAAAAACAACCTTCAAAGTTTTCGTTGTGGCGGATGCCATTTCTCTGTTCTCATCTTCAGCATCAATCCTCTACATGTTCTTATCCGTCTTCACGGCTCGTTATGCCGAAGGTGATTTCTTGCAATCATTACCCCAAAAGTTGATACTCGGTCTATCATTTCTTTTTCTATCTATTACATCCATGATAGTTGCTCTTAGTGTCAGCTTTTTTCTACTTTACCATAAGAGTTTGTTATGGATCCCTATCCTTATTAGCGGATTTGCTCTGATTCCATTCGGCATATATGCTAAGGCGCAATACCTTTTGTGTCTTGATGTGTTTCGGTCTAGGAACCTCTTTAAGCACAAGAAACAGGTTCTTTACCATAAAAACCCCACGGTCTAAGTATTCTAATTTGTAATCGTTTTGTTTCGGGATGTACTTGTAAAATGGTTGTAAGTTGCATGTGTGTGATTTAGTATTTCATAGATGCATGTAGTGTATTCCTCAGATTCTGAATAAATTGGAAGACAATGTTGTGTAACTATCATAAATTCATAGCTGTTTGACTGAGAATAAAGCTCACGTGTAATTGTTGGCTTATTTGATGGTTCGTATCAATAAAATAATTAACAAACATGGATGAATTATATAGACTAGAAAAAATTACATGGATGGTCCCCGTGGTTTACACGGATTTCATGTTTAGTCCTTATTTCGTTTTAATTACACCAGAGATACCTATTTTTGAAACGTTGCACTCTTTTAGTCCCTATTTTGGATGGGCCGTTAGTTTGACCGTTAAGTGTATAAATATTATTTTCCTGTTAGTCCCTCCCATTAGTAATTTTTGCATCGTTAGTCCTCATATGAATTTTCATCTTATTTTTATGTCAAATTTACAACTTCATCCCCATTCATGACTTATTAGGCTATCGACAAATCATAATCATTCACAAACCAACACATATACACAAAGACACCCCATCACTCTCAGATCTCTCCGACTACCATCACCACCGCCGTGAACATCGCGCGCCTCCTCTCCCCCAACCCAGATCTCTCCGACTTCTCCTCCCTCCTCTCCACCACCATTGTCGCAGCCGACATCACCTAACGCACCTCCCTCACTCTCCTCGTCGTCCCCAACTCCACCCTACGCGCCTCCCCTTTAACCCAACGCCTGACGTCATCTTCTTCCATTGCAGACGTCATCCGCTACCATGTCCTTTTGCAATTCTTATCCCTCCGTGACCATCACCATCTCCCAAAGAGTGGAAAACTGGTCACCAAAAATATCCAACGGCCAACAACAACAATCAACTACAAAAAAACTCGCATCTTTTCAAGATTTTAAACGAGAACAAAAAGAACAACAACAACGATCTAGGTTTTGGTTTTCGCATCTTTTTAAAGGGATGTTGGTGATGGTTTCAGCGATAAGGCCATGACCACCACCATCTCAACTTGAAATCCATCAGTTCCGATTCCATCTGAACTTTTTAATCCCAAACACCACAAATCCAGATTCAAACCCTTTAAACATCCCAGCCATCATCTTTCATCTTTCATTAAGCTTCGACAACCACAAAACAAGTTATAATCCTTCCTGATATCTCCTGTTTAACATACGAATATCAAAGATTGCGTTTTTTTTGTTCGGATCGAGAGTGAAGGTGAGTTTTGTCTGTTCTGGTTGTAGATCGAGAGTTTATAAACTCTTGGAGATGATTTGTGTAGAGTTTTTGTGTTATTCTTCTAGGTTTTGATTTTCGTGTAGTGTGGTTTTGTTAAGGATCTGATATTGGTGGAGAGTGAAGATGGAAAGTGGACTAAGGTGACATGGCAGTTAAGGAAAGTTAAGGTGGTAAGTGTGGATAAGGAGGAGAGTACTGTGGTGGAGAGTATGAGGTCTTCAAAGCAGTTGGTGAGGTGGAGGGTGGTGAGGTGGCGGAATGGGGTGGCAGGTGGTGGTTGTGGTGGTGGTGCATGGGTCATGGGTGGTTGGGATGTATAAAGAGTGGAGTGCTTCGAGTTGCTTTTGGTCAAGTGTGGTTGATGGTGGTGATGTGGTGGTTGTTGTGGTGGTGATGAGTGTGAGGAGGATGAGACTGGTGGTGGTGAAAGTGAAAGTGAAAGATCTCATTTTTTGAAGTGTGTGTGAGAGTTTGTGTGTGTGGAGAGTATTGAAGTTTGTACTAAAAAAAGGAAGACTTGTCTGTCATTTTAAAAAATAGGACTAACGATGCAAAAAATACTAACGGAGGGACTAACAGGCAAATAATATTTATACACTTAACGGTCGAACTAACGGCCCATCCAAAATAGGGACTAAAAGAGTGCAACGTTTCAAAAATAGGTATCTCTGGCGTAATTAAAACGAAATAGGGACTAAACATGAAATCCGTGTAAACCACAGGGACCATCCGTGTAATTTTTTATATAGACAATAATTGGTTGATCATGTATAATTTAGTACCTATGCTTTACACTTTTATGGAAAGGCAAATGTTTTTTAGATGAGGTCACACAAATGCCATCCGCAAACAGGAATAATGTAAGCTACAAGATAATTGTGACTGGATATTTTTATGGAATGTATTAACATGGATATGTTTTCATTGGTGATTACCAATAGCTGTTTTCTATTATATTGTAGTCTTACTACTGTAGCTAAACTGCCATATTGTTGACTAACTCAGAAAACCTGTGTTTAAAACTTGCAATATTGGCTAGTGCCCATCTAAATATAACCAAAAAACGCCTATACGAACGTGAAGTAATTTGAGGCAAAAGAATATAACGTTAGCATTGATAGATAAAGTGATGGTCATTTCGTATCAATGACTTTGTAGTGTGTCAAGTGATATATATTAGAATAGTATGAAAAGGGCTTATGGTTGGACTAAGTAGACTAGTTAATGTATTGTGTAAATGCATAAGTCCAATCCATGGAACAAAAGCCCAACCGAGCCCACTTAAAGCCTTTTAGGGCATCACATGTATTCTATAAATAGCACTCTCCCACCTCATTTTAATGTGTGCTTTAGAGATTGTTAGAGTGTGCTTCAAGAGGTGTAAAGGTGGGAGTGTGTGTGTGTTCTATGTATTGCTCTCTCTTCTTCTTCTAATCTAATACATTTGACTTTCATATATACATACACGTTCCATATCTTTCTCTATTGTACCATTCGTATCTTATATCTTGTGTGATAAAGTAGTGACCTTGTGTGTTAACAGTTAACCCTTTTAACAAAAAAAAAAAAAAAAGGGCTAAATTACAGGGAAAATCATAAACAACCTTGTGTAACATACAAAAGACAGTCTATATGTGGTTATTCATCTCTAGTCAACAATTATTTTCACTTAGTACGTGAAAAAATGATTTGTGCATTTCTACTATCGTTTTATCCTGTATGACTCTACGCTGCAATCGTGGCTAACCATGTGACAATTAGTTTATTGTAATGCGCTGGATTTTGTTTATCTTTTATATAATATGATAACTCACTTTTGTACAAATTGAGGGATTCGATTAACCAATGAGAGGGCTTGGTTTTGAAATCGAGTCCTCTCATTGGTTAATTGGGTTTCTAATTGAGAGAAAGCCGCTACGTTATAAGTGTTTTCTGAAAAGGCTCCCGAAACATAGACGTGTCGAAAACACGAATAAAAAAACCTTTGAGAACCGGGTGTGTTTTCTGAAACTTTGGTGTGGTGGAGTCTTTGGCAATATGAGAGGTTGATGTGCGTGTCGTTGTGTTCAAGTTTTAAAATTTATAAACACGATTTATCCAATTCTCTAATCACACATACGAGCAAGTATACTCGTCCGTGGTAGTAAAGGTGGGTAAGTCGAGATCGTCCCAAGGGAATTGGGGTTTAGGTTTAGTAAATAAGTTTTAGCAAAATGGAGTGTCAATCCAATTTGAAGCAAATTAAAAATAAACAAGCAAGGTTCAATCAATCAAAAACAAATATACTTGTGTGTAGGTTCCATGACAATTGTTTAGAGTAACCAATCAAGTTGGGTGTTACTTGTAATGATGCACAACTTAAAATGAATGATTCACAATCAATGGTTTTTATCATGAGAAATCATATCTAAGAATTCAATCTCCTAGTTAACTCCTTTCGGCCATTATTAACTATTATGATAATTCTATTAAGTCCTTTGTGTTGTTTGAAAGCATGTCTTATCTCAAGAATTCCTACGAATCCTTTCGGCCTTTTTCGTGATGAAATCGTTTCCAAATCCATTTTAATGAGTAAAGGTGTTGCTTGTCACACACCACAATCCATACTAATTCGTGCACTAACTTTTTGGAATAAAAACATAAAGAAAACTCCTTTCGGCCTTTTGAATCTTTGAAAATGTTTTTACCAACCAATTAAGCAAGACTAGATTTTATCTCAACAAACTCATAAAACAAGATATGTTTTCATGCATCACTATGATAAGATTACTCCAACAATTGTCACATCATCCACACACAAGTATAACTAAATTACTCCATAACAATCATAACCAAACACACATAATTAACCAAACTTTCATTCATCATATAGTAAAAGTAAAAATAGTTCATGATAACTCAACAAGAAATACCTATCAAGGAATTACAAGAACTAGAATTGTGGAACTATAGCAATCCACACTCCTCCAATCGCCTATTATCACAAGTAAACAACTCCACACACGGACGCAACTCTTGAGACTCGAACTCAAGATCTCCTGGACGTTTTCACAGCAACTCCAAGCTTTTGGGCAATAATAATAATAGTGGTGTAGCTTTCTTAGGTTATGTCACTCCCCAAAAGAACTCTCTTTGCAAACTAACCAAGGGTTCCTTAAATAAGTGAGGAAACCCTTCTTATCCAAGTAAAAACGTCCCATATGAATTAATCAGCTGAGAAATGATAAGCCTCAATGATTATGGGGCTTAAATTCACCATTTAATGCAACTTTGTAACTTCAGTTTTGGCCAACCGATCGGTATTTGGCTCCATCCGATCGGTTGGAGCTCTCGGTGTTTCTAACTTCACTCCATCCGAATCGGATGCGGGCGGCGTCCGATCGGATGGATGTTCCTGCCGTGCACTTTTGTTTTCTTTTATTCATTTCTCGTTACTTGCTTGATCCTTCGCTGTACCATTGATTTCCTTCATAAAACTTGATCTTTTCTTGATACATTAAGCATAGAAGTCTTGGTCTAATCAATTCTTTGAAGTATCAAGTGGTTTCTTTCTCGTAATTCTCCTTATGTGCATAATCTCTTCATTTCTTCGTGTTTTCCTCCATTTTTCCTGTACTTGGCTATATTTACTTGCATACACACTTTTTCATCATTTAGCAACAAATACATGCAAATATAACCAAATATAATGCACAAAAAATAGCAATAACGCACCTAAAAACATGTTAGATTTAAGCGTTATCAAATCCCCCACACTTGAGTTTTGCTCGCCCTCGAGCAAGTCTAATTTTTAGAAAAACTGAACTCAATGGCATTTTCATTATGTTCATAAAAAATCCTTGAAATGTAAGCAAATTAAATTGAGTTTAGTTAACATCACCAAGTACCTCACAAAGGAAATTTTAAATTCACACAACTCTCGATAGTAGATTTGATTGTATATCACTCAATTGCCCAGGCGCGATTCATGTCTCTTACCATAAGCTTGTACTTGTATCAAAACAACAAAATAAAACATCAAAGAGGTCTTTTCTTTGGGTTTAGGCTTCAAAAAGGGTTTTGATTACCTAGCTAATGTATAGATATCTCATACAAGTACATCATAATTCGCTAACAACGAATCCTTGTATAGTCAAGCAACGGATGGTCACCAGATCGTGCCTTGGTTCGCTAACGACGTTACTTGCATAACGGATGGTCACCAATTTACTCACCAGATCGCTAACAACGCTTTTCAACTATCCAAAAACTCGGATGGTCACTAAAACATACATGTGCTACATATCTAAACAAAGCCATCACTAAATCCGAATGCTCGAATAAAGTAATTGGTAAGGGAAAGGGATAAGACATGGGAATTTGATTTGGTTCTAAAAAAAAACAAAAAATCAAGCCCAAATTCAATCCTAACTCTTTACATCACAAATGATTACTCACCAAACTTCTTCGATCATTATTCCGCACTTCATATAAACTTCATCTTCCATAATAACTCTTTGAATATCTTATTTCCACACATACATAGCTCATTGGCTTTTTTTTTTTTTTTTTTTTTTTTTTTTTTTTTTTTTTTTTTTTTTTTTTTTACACCCCCACACTTTGGATGAGCACACGCTACAAAAAATATAAATAAGAGTAGCGACCTCCTTCTTCATTAGAACAACATATACACATACAAGGTGTGGTCAATCATGCAATCATCAAAAACAAATCGCTTCGAACTTCATTTGGACTTGATTCGGGAAAGTCTAAGGTGTATGGTGTAATAATTTTCTGGTTAAATCAAAAGAAAAGATAGGCTCAGAAGGGTGTAACTAAGGGTATCTAGCATATAATGCTAACAAATGGGTTCCAATTACTAAGGACAACTAACCGATGTGGTTAGCAAAAATGTATTGTAAACGGAAGGCCATTTGGTGAAAATCCTAATTTGCCTCTTATCATTTGAATATATTTTATTACTTGAAAGTAATTTTAACCGTAATGCATAACAAGTACAAGTTCTAGAATTGACATAATCACCGGCACACTCATACGAAATATAAGGCATGAATCCTCACAATTTAAAGTGGTGGTAAAATGTACTTAGCAATAGCTACCAAAAACTCTCAAAACTTGACTACATTCCAAAAAATTTTCAAAATAACCTTATTATTTACCATTGAATCAATTTTGTCTATCAACTAGAAAAATCAAAGGCGAATAAATTCACAAATTCTAGTCCTTGAAATCCAAAAACAAAAAATTTAACAAAATTTAAAAAAAAACTTTCCTATTTACTTCCCTCCCCCACACTTAAGTTTTGCATTGTCCTCAATGTAATAAAACGAACTTCAAAGTAAAGGAAATGGAAAGAAAAATAGAAAAAAAAAACTACCCGGAAAAAATTAGCATTAGCCTAGTTGATCACAAGTAATCTCGTGAATTCTTCCAACTTCCAAAATTGATCAACACTAAGCTTCCGTCAATTCTCCCCCTGCAAATACTGCATACTATGCTCGAAACAAACAAACAAAATACCAAAAACAATAAACCAAACAAACATAAAAATAAACATAATCCAAACAAACCAAAATCAAAACAAATAAATCCTACAAGAGTTAAAGTTTAAAATAGTAGAAAATAGAAAATAGAAATAGTTCAACCATCATTGTTTTGAAACCATAATCATAAACCATCCCAAGTGGTTATTGGCTGAATATCCAAGACTTCTGGAAGCCCTCTTAACTTTCCATTCCTGCTCTCTCTAAGGTTTGTGAACTTTCTTATATCAACACTCCATGGAACAACTGGTTCTCCAAAATCGCTCATTTCTTCTTCATTAAACAACCCAAGATTCCTAGCAATTCTAGAAATAAAATGCCCCACACATAAGTAATTTCTTATCCCATCTGTTGCACGCTTGTGTAAATGTTGCACTATTACCCATGCTACGTTCAAATGCCTATAGGGATGCTTCTCATCTAGTGCGTGTAGTACCCATAAATCATCTTCATAGATCACTTCCACACCAGACGTCCTATGTAACAATGACTGCACTATTATCCTATGAAGCACACGTAACATTGGTTTCTTGATTGTTGACACTTCACTTTCTCCAAACACTAACTTGCTTTCCGTACTAATCCTCTTCCAGTATCCGTTAGCATCAAAATTATTCTTATTCCTTTCTCCACTCATTACCAAAAATTTGAAATCCCTATTACATAAATCTTCGTCCGAATATAAACCTAATAGGTTTCCAAATTCAAATAGTGTAACCTCGTGTTTTTGTCCCCCTAGTCTGAATTCGAGGAATTTATCGGTGGTAACACCGATATCAGTGATCTTTTCTTTCATCCTCATTGAACACAAAAATTCTAAGCACCATACCTTGTATATTGGTTCCCTTATGCTCAATGCTTTCATCCACATGTTGGAAGTCAAAATTCGTCCATCCCAAAGAATCCTAATAAGAAACATGTCCTCCAGAAATTCATCACAACCAAGCTCTTTCATGTCATTCCAGTTCATAATCCTTGGTGAATGAATCTCCCATCCTCCAATCTTAAGAAGTATAGCACTAAAAGCTTTTCGAACACTTGCATCCTCCCCTTTCCACACTAGATCGGGGTGACATTCCGGTATCGGCATATTTTCTCTCTTTCTAATTCCTTCTCTCGTTCTTTTCGCGATTCCTGATCCACCTGCAAGATAACTCTGTAGAAATCATGATTATTTGTTAGTATAAGAGTATAAGAAACAAAGTTAGATGATTAAGAAGTCCAAAATATTCGATTTGAAAATCTTCAAAAAGTTTTACCGAGAGCTCCATCCGATCGGTATCACCTTCCATCCGATCGGATGGAGTTGTGACCTTGTCCAGCCGATCGGTAGCAATTCGCAACCGAATCGGTTGTACTCACTGTATTCAAAACAAAAATTTTCCGACTCCAAACTCAATCCTATCTAATTCCACTCTTCCTTATCCTGCATTTCATCAATCATTATGGTCTCTACACATCCCACTTATCTCCGAATAATATCCATAACATACTCGCATAATCAATCTTAGGAACTATGAACATATTCAAAATCAAACCTTATTGATGTTCTAATCCACAATGCATCATCCTAGGAACAATAATCAACATCCAAACAACATCTGGAAATCACTAATTTCTACCCAGAATCGATTCAAAGTTTTGACTCTTTTGATCCAAAAAATCAATTAATTCATTCTTCCTCAAAACTTAATCAATCCATCTAATTCTTTTTACTTTGATTTCCTCAATCATTTACCCATCTATTCCAGAAAAATCATGCCTTAATTCGAACTATATCAAAAACGCCTAAATTTTGACCTAATTCAATCAACTCGAATTAAAACCTAATTGACACAAATTAATGATGTTACTTACTTGTTTTGGTGCCATTGATGATCCTTCAACTCTTCTGCAACTCTTAAAATTCTCCTAATGGTCGAATTAATGAACCCCAAGTATGGTGGAATGAGTGTGTGTGTGTTCTTATGATTTTTGAAATCTTGGGTATATATACTTCAATCCATCCGATCAGTATTTCATCCAACCGATTCGGATTGAATTTTTGCAAAGCTTCACTTTTTCTTTCTCTCTTCAATACCTTGACTTTTGTAAGAACAAATAAAAAGTATTTGACTCCCTTTAAGACTTCTCTTTAAGTAAAAATACCACCAACACACTTATTCTCCCAACTTGTTATCCAAACTATCTCTACAACTTCTAAAAACAAAACTTAACTCCATAGATTAAAAACTTAATAAAACCATAAGATAACCAAAAGGTCTTAAACTTAAATCAAACTTAAATGCAAAACATTAAACTACCATTAAAAAAAATGCATTAAAAATAAACAAAACAAACATTAGCACAAGCCTTGTGCTTTATTCTTCAACTCTTGCTCTTCAACCTTCAACCTTCAAAATATTCATGCTTCAAGATGTCTTCACTTTGAAATTTACCGGATAACTTTCGATTAGTCACTTGAGTTTTAAACTTCCTTGCAAAATTTCTTCCATCCGGACAAACTACATCAAACTTCACATGCCATTCTCCATCACCTTCTTCTTTCTTGTAAACACTAGCTCCTTCGGGTACCCATTCCAAATTCTTCAATTGAACCGGTAAAGATCCAAGAAAATCTGTCAATTTATGGAACACAAAAATATTCTTGAATGGATTATAGAAAACCTCCATAGCTAATGCTCTTTCCAACTCATCTTCAATACCAAAGTAACTAGGGACAATCGGCCCATATTTAGGTCTTCCCTCTTCATCTCTACCAACTTCAAAACAACCTAAATGGTCTTCTTCTTCTTCTTCATCATGCACTTCCTTAATAATCTTGCCTCTAGGTTTTGGATAATAGGTATGCTTCAAGATCCCATCACTAATAGTCATAGTACCTCTACCCATATCTATAATAGCTCCGCAAGTTCTCAAAAACGTTTCCCTAACAACAAAGGTAACTCCTTATCTTCCGGGATATTAAGTACAAGAAAATCGGCTAAGAAAGCTTGATATCCTACTTGCACTCTAACATTCTTCACTTCTCCCATTGCTTTTGCTCTTGAATTGTCCGCCATTGTAAGATTATATTGATTTGGTTGAGGATTACCAAGTCCTAATCTTTTGTACAACGGGTATGGCATCACATTCACACTTGCTCCTGTATCAGCCAATGCATACATTGCATCGGTTCCATTCACCTTAACTGGTAACACAAAATTTCCCGGATCACTCTCTTTCTTAGGCAATCCATTTTCAACTATCCTTTCCCTTGCAAACTCATCAAAATTCTTATCTTCTAGCCTAGCTGTTGCCATCGTAACCGCATCTAACTTCTTACGATAAACCATGTAATTGTTCAACACTTCTATAACCGGATTCTCTTCCATAAGCTCCTTAAATTTCATTTCCAAGTTCTCCAAAACAGCTTCCTTTTGTTCTTGAGTCAATGGTTTAACTTCTTGAGGTGATTTGGGCGATGAACTAGATGAACTAGCCTCATTTTTAGGGGTGGAGGGTTGGGTAAGTTTGTTAAGTGGTGTTTTCTTGCGATTAGCCTTTCCCATTTTAACAATCTCTCCTTTTCCTTCCTTCTTCTCTACCATATCATCATCAACATCAATTCTCATCTCTCCCATAGCAAAATCAACCCTACATTTAGTTTTCACCATGAAATTTCTACCAAACATAACTTCCGGTTCATCCACATTTCCATATTCCAACACAACAAAATCAATCTTGAAAACATGACCATGAATATTAACTTTCACATCTCTCACTATCTTCCTACCATAACTTTCATAATCAAGCCTAACAAAGCCAAGCTTACCAAGCATTTCTTCCGTAATGTAATTTTCACCATATTCCATATTAAGTTGAGCATCCCAAGCTTTAACTCCTTCCACACCACATGGTGTAGCATACCTCATACATGGTACATCAAACTCTTTAGGTGGTGCTTGTGTAAACACAACTACTCTCTTCTCCTTAGGTAAACAAACACTGCTTTCGCCAACTTCTTCTTTCCTTTCTAAACCAATCTTAGCTTCATCCAAAATGCTTTCCAACTTCTCCAACGAATTTCCTGAATCTCTCAACATCTCTTCCAAATTTCTCAAGTACTCCGAAACATTGCTCAAACTCTCCATTCTACTTAAACACTATCATAACATAACCACAAAACAAAAATTCCAAACTATTAGCGTGAGGGTTAGTTATAATCGAACCTTATCAAAATATCAATCAAACATAAGCTAACAAACAACCTCAAATCATCAAACATGAAAACAACTAAAAATAAAAAATCATAAAAAACTTTTACCGAGGCAACCATCCGATCGGTATCACCTTCCATCCGATCGGATGGGTAAACTGCAAAAGACGAAATCTCACCAACCGAATCGGATGCGGGCGGCCTCCGATCGGTTAGATCAAAAAAATTTTTTTTTTTTTTTTTTATAAATAATAATAAAACTAACTAATGACAACCTATTTCTAATTTGTTTTTGTGCTTTTTTTTTTTTATATATTAAGGAGAACTAAAAAGAAGAAATAACTAAAAACTAAAACTAATTAACATAATCCTACAATTACTTATTAAGCATTAAACTATGTGATTAACTTTTAACTAATGAACTAATGACCATAAAAACTACTTATTACTCATTCAATAAAAACTTTAAAACTACCAAACATTAAAATTAAATAAATTAACTAACATTAAATATAAAAACTTTCTAATACCCTAATTAATTAATCTAATTACTATACTAATTAAACATAACATTAATAACTCATAAAAACTGAAAAATAACAAAAATTACTAAACAAAAAATATTAACGAGACCACCAACCGATCGGATGGAAATCCATCCGATTCGGTTGGTCCGAACCAAACTTTTTTTTTTTACTCTTTAACCTGTTTTAGCTTTCTAAAAAAACTTAAGACTACTAAGCCCAACTACCAAGAAAATCTTAACAATTCCCCGGCAGCGGCGCCAAAAACTTGATGTGCGTGTCGTTGTGTTCAAGTTTTAAAATTTATAAACACGATTTATCCAATTCTCTAATCACACATACGAGCAAGTATACTCGTCCGTGGTAGTAAAGGTGGGTAAGTCGAGATCGTCCCAAGGGAATTGGGGTTTAGGTTTAGTAAATAAGTTTTAGCAAAATGGAGTGTCAATCCAATTTGAAGCAAATTAAAAATAAACAAGCAAGGTTCAATCAATCAAAAACAAATATACTTGTGTGTAGGTTCCATGACAATTGTTTAGAGTAACCAATCAAGTTGGGTGTTACTTGTAATGATGCACAACTTAAAATGAATGATTCACAATCAATGGTTTTTATCATGAGAAATCATATCTAAGAATTCAATCTCCTAGTTAACTCCTTTCGGCCATTATTAACTATTACGATAATTCTATTAAGTCCTTTGTGTTGTTTGAAAGCATGTCTTATCTCAAGAATTCCTACGAATCCTTTCGGCCTTTTTCGTGATGAAATCGTTTCCAAATCCATTTTAATGAGTAAAGGTGTTGCTTGTCACACACCACAATCCATACTAATTCGTGCACTAACTTTTTGGAATAAAAACATAAAGAAAACTCCTTTCGGCCTTTTGAATCTTTGAAAATGTTTTTACCAACCAATTAAGCAAGACTAGATTTTATCTCAACAAACTCATAAAACAAGATATGTTTTCATGCATCACTATGATAAGATTACTCCAACAATTGTCACATCATCCACACACAAGTATAACTAAATTACTCCATAACAATCATAACCAAACACACATAATTAACCAAACTTTCATTCATCATATAGTAAAAGTAAAAATAGTTCATGATAACTCAACAAGAAATACCTATCAAGGAATTACAAGAACTAGAATTGTGGAACTATAGCAATCCACACTCCTCCAATCGCCTATTATCACAAGTAAACAACTCCACACACGGACGCAACTCTTGAGACTCGAACTCAAGATCTCCTGGACGTTTTCACAGCAACTCCAAGCTTTTGGGCAATAATAATAATAGTGGTGTAGCTTTCTTAGGTTATGTCACTCCCCAAAAGAACTCTCTTTGCAAACTAACCAAGGGTTCCTTAAATAAGTGAGGAAACCCTTCTTATCCAAGTAAAAACGTCCCATATGAATTAATCAGCTGAGAAATGATAAGCCTCAATGATTATGGGGCTTAAATTCACCATTTAATGCAACTTTGTAACTTCAGTTTTGGCCAACCGATCGGTATTTGGCTCCATCCGATCGGTTGGAGCTCTCGGTGTTTCTAACTTCACTCCATCCGAATCGGATGCGGGCGGCGTCCGATCGGATGGATGTTCCTGCCGTGCACTTTTGTTTTCTTTTATTCATTTCTCGTTACTTGCTTGATCCTTCGCTGTACCATTGATTTCCTTCATAAAACTTGATCTTTTCTTGATACATTAAGCATAGAAGTCTTGGTCTAATCAATTCTTTGAAGTATCAAGTGGTTTCTTTCTCGTAATTCTCCTTATGTGCATAATCTCTTCATTTCTTCGTGTTTTCCTCCATTTTTCCTGTACTTGGCTATATTTACTTGCATACACACTTTTTCATCATTTAGCAACAAATACATGCAAATATAACCAAATATAATGCACAAAACTAGCAATAACGCACCTAAAAACATGTTAGATTTAAGCGTTATCAGAGGTACATTCTAGAAGGTTTTAAAAACGATGGTTATCCTCTCCGATATCTTTTCTATATTTGAATTACGTTATCTATTGGGTCACGGTTGTGAAACCCTAATCATGAGCCTATATATACTCGCCCAATGTGGGTGCTCATCGTTCATTAGTATTCTAACGTTTTTGCTTTTGTTTTCATATCGCAGGAAAAACTATGTTTATCACCACGCTTTCAGATATTGATGGCACGAACGGTAAGTGCAATATTAAGGTAAAAGTAGTTTCTATATGGAATCAGTATTACGGTGTTACTAAGCAGTCTAAAGTTGCTGGTATTGATATGATTTTGATGGACGAAGAGGTATGTTAGGAATATAAATATTCATGTGAAAGACTCGGTCACCCCGAGCATTCACTAGCATCAAGTTAGCTCGAAGGCTTATTAATATACGTTTTGCTATAGTTATATTAGTTTTAGTATTAGTAATATTTGTGGAGTTGGGTCGGGTCTTTACCCACTGTCAGCTCACTCCACAGCCCACTAGGGGCACTTATGATAGCTAGTATATATACCCCTTCCCACACATGGGAAGGGTGGGATGTTCTTACAATCTTAACCTAATACATTCACTTTCTCTCACTAGAACATCTCCCACTTTCTCTCTCTAAACTCTTGTTAATCGGCCAAACACTAGATCCATGCTTGGGTTATGATATCCAATATTCTACAATTGGCATCAGAGCTCATGGTTTTATTAGCTTGATTGTGTGTGCGTTTTCTTGGTTTGTTTAGATCAAAAGTTTGGTTTTTGAAGGTGTATAAGCTTATTCTTGGTGTTCTTTGATTCTCACGTTTGTGGTGTTAAAGATTATGTTTATATAGATGCTATAACCTTCTAGGATCAAGTTATGCAAAAGAAACCAAGCAAAAACGTTCAAAAGGGTGATTTTTAGGTGGTTGTAGGTGATAAAGTTAGTTATTTCTTCACTGCGATTTGACTCTCGGTAAGAGTTTCTTCGCTGCGATTTGAGTATATTGGGAAAACTGTAGTTGCGATTTCGTGCATCGAAATTGCGATTTGCCTTTTTTACTTAAAAAGGAAAAAAAGTTGCGGTTTGACCTGACAAATCACGTGACAGGGAATCTTTTGACTTTTGGTAGGTTGCGATTTGACCTGACAGCGACTGGTTTGTCCGGTAGTGCCTGCGATTTGACAAGTTACGATTTGGGTAGTCTGGTTGCGATTTGATCATTGCGATTTGGGTATTCTGATTGCGACTTGCTCTCATTGCGATTTGGGTAATTCTGGCTTGCGAGTTGAGTCCTGCGATTTGAGGTTTGCGATTTGAGTTTGTCACTGCTGCAATTTGAGTGTTGAATGGATCAATGATTGCGATTTGACCTGTTTCTTCGCTGCGATTTGCTCCTGATTCTTCATTAAGATCTACTCAAGTGCACTCTCTTCTTTATACTCATACCATTACACAAACTCAATTCAACCCAACCTAATCACAACATAACCTACCTAACAATAAGTCACCTACTCCAACGAACAATCATTATTTGTTACATACAATCACTAATCATCGTACCGATCCAACAATTATCATAACACATCCAATTTATCATTATCTCACGGTTTCCTCTTGATTTTGTAAAACTCCGCAAAAGAAACAATTTCTCGGTTTAAATCATAGACTTGTAAAATCCCGTGCACGTTTGCACAATGTCTCACAACTCAGATTCTTTCATATCTGAGGTACTCAAGCTGTACGACGCAAATGATAAACATGTAACTTCCAATCTCGTACAACAAACAAACGTGTGTGATTCTGATAAAGCAAGTATGGAATTGTCATGCTCGAATTCTCACGAGGAAGAGTGTCGTCGGTCGCTAATGTTGACTAATGATAAGGAAAGTCGCATTGAATGCTTTCGATCACTTCATTCACATCTCAAGGTTCTCTTTGAACGATCTGGTTACTTGGGAGGATACGGACGGGCTTTCGCAACACTCTTTGGTCAAGATGTTGAGGACTTCACTGTCAAAATGATTATTTACTTAGATCAACTTGAACAACAACTTGACAAAGGAGAATTCTCAGAAAGTAGATCCATGGCTGCCTTCTGTGTGATCAACAACCAACTCCAAGTGTTCTTTGATTCGCAATACACTGAGGATTATGACTATGACAGTGAAATGACGAAAAAGTGTTTTGCTAATTACACTAGAACCGAGGTTGACATGTTCAGAGTTACATTGCTCCATCTTATGAGTAATGTTAAGGGGTTCATTAATGAAAGGGCTCAACATATGGGTAATGGGACAGAGTCAGATAAGCATGATGATAGCAACAACTCAGGGACTGATCTTACACATGGTGAGGATGCAGATCTCAGTCCAGCAAATCACCAAGTACCATCTGTTGAGGTACATCTGTCTGATCAACATAATGTTCTTTCTAATGAACAACAACATACTGATCAAATGATACCAACTTATGACACATATCTGTTGGAAAAGACTGATAGCAATATCACCTCAGATTCAACAAATATGAATCATAAGGGGGGAGTAATTGATCAGGATGCTGGACATGATGATGCGTCAACCTCTTTGATTACGGCTGAGTTTTCCAAATCAAATGATATGGTTGAAAAGGATGTTTATAATGAACTTTCAAAAAAATTCTTACAGCTTGAAAAACATTGTATTTCTCTTGAAATTACAATGCAACAAAAGGAAGAAAGTTTACAAACTAAACTACCATGTAAAAATCCGGAACTCCCTGAATTCCGTGAACTCTTTATAATCAACGATTTGAAAGCTCAGCTAGAAGCCAAAAACGTGACGATCAAAAACCTTAAAAACAGGTTGGCTGAGATGTGTGACACTTGTAATGAAGTTAAGACTAAGCATGACACTAAAGTGGCTGAATTACTTACTGATAATGAGACTTTGAAAAAGCAATGTAAAAACCTGTGTGATTCAATCAAAGAAACGAAATATAAGTTTATAGAACATACAACTTCTTTGATTTCCAAAAATGATGAATTCAAAGCTCAAATTCAAGAGAATGGTTTCACAATCACTGCCCTCAAGAACGAGTTGAGAAAATTAAATGGAAATTGTGTGAACACTAAGTTTGCAAAACCATCAATCTTGGGAACGCCAGTTTCATAATCTTTTAAAAACCATACAGTTGTTAGACAACCAAATGCATTTAAATCTGAACGACCAATATCTTCTAACCCGAGGTGTCCAACCCAAGTTGATGTGATACAAGTTTTGTCAAAACCAGTCACTTCACAATCTAGAATAAATGGTCAGACAGTTAGTGGTCATTCTAAGGGTCAATCACATAAGTCTATAGCTATGGATGTAAATGCTCATGCTAAGGTTCAACTCCCTAAGACTAGAAACCACATCAGGCCCGTAGGACCAAAGAGTCATGCTCAGAAACCTAGTAGGAAGATTGTTGTAGGACTTAGAAAGTCTCCCATCTGGCATTCTACTGTGTATGAGAAATCTAACTCTCCTAGATCTTGCCTTAAATGGTTACCGACGGGTAGAATCTTTAAGATGGTTGGTCTTAGATGGATACCTACTAGTACAGATGGCATTTCAAAGACTGATTGTGAAACTTGTGAAACTCCTGAAAGTCTGGATACCGATGTCACTAACCCATATAAAAGCATGCAAAATCGTTATGTTAATGCAGGGAATCCACATTCAAGTGCAGGTACATCTACCATTTCCTCAAAGGGAAAACTCAGAGTGTGGCGGCCAAAAGAACTGAAATCTCCTAACCTGGGGGTTCAGGAAGCTCAACAGTGATGAACGTGCATAATGATTTCTGAACAAATCAGTTCAGAACTTGTGTCACAACAGTCTATCTTGGGAAGAATATCGATGGTTATTCTTCATGTATCCTTTGTATATATCTTAAATCAAAATATAGAATAGGAATGCATTTCTAAATTGTATATAGATAGATATAATACCCACAAAAACCATAAAAATCAGAAAATACCAAAAATAGTTGCTCTAGGCATGTCTTCTGTTTATCGATAACATTTACGGTCTTAGAAATGTCATTCAATAATGACACAGGACTTTAAATGAAGCTCGAGCAGAAGTTTAAATGAATTGTTAAAACATGTCTCAATGGCTTGCTATTACTTAAGATAGCAACCAGCGTTTTGTTATGGGGAAAGCATATCGCCTAAAAGATGGATGTTCCTCCAACTGGGTGATGTTCACCTGGGCATGAATTACTTTATATCCATGTTTTTTCGATCTGATGTACGTTTCAGTGCATCATTTCTTGTGAAAGAAGAGAAATCTTCTTTGTTACCACAAATACTTTCTCGTCTATGATTCTCCAGGAAAGTATTTTGTCTCACATTTTGACTCATGTGCGCTAATAAATTTTTTTTCATTCTCAATCAACGATTCAGTATTCTGATTTGTAATCAGGTTATTGATTGAGGGGGAGAGTTGTTTTTTTTCAAAATTTATGACAATTTGGGTCTATTGCTGAGAAGTGTGCCAATAGAGTAGTGTGTCAATTTAGTGTTATCTCCAATCAAGGTCATGTGCATTGTGTACATGCAGAATAGGGAATTATATGTATATATAAGGATCAAGTATGCCTTTATTGTTAGTTAACACTCAACTTAGAAAAGACAGGGACTAAATCTGCCTATTACTGAAAGTTGAGCACTAGGGTATAAATTAAACAGTTTGCGATTTGACCAAGTCATTATTCCCATTTCCAGTCAAACCCCTAGTCAAACTACACTATTCATCTTCTCTTCTCTCCACTTGCGATTTGCCTGACTCGTCTTGGAATCTCTGCCTAGGTTGCCCAATCGATTCGTTTTCAAGAATCTTAGTTAGTGTTTGTTTTTGTTGTTTGTTTAATGGGATTTGCTAAGAATTGTGTAGTGATGCATTGTTATAAATTTCATGCCTCCTCTCTCATACTTGCATGTGCCTGATTGATTTTAAGAATGAATGTTGACTCGATAAAGTCAAAAATCAGGCGTGGGTTTGTATTTTCATAGGATATGTTAGTATTTTGGTGTTAGTTCTTAATGTAGTGTTGGGTGAATATTATGATGTTGTGTTTGGTGACATATCTATTTGGATTTACTTGCGTGGATGCATAATTATTGTGTGTTGCTAGTTAAGTTTGTAGTAGCTGTATTGATTTTGCGTTTCCTGAATGCGATTTGGTGGCTGTGTATTTATGGGTAATTTGTTAATGCCTGGTTGTGATCTGCTCAGATATTCTTGGTTGCGATTTGCCAGTTAGTTTCTTGATTGCGATTTTTCCATCTGTTCTTGATTGCAATTAGAGGTGGTGTTAGGTGGTACCTGGTTGTGATTTGAGATTTTCTATTATGTGATTTGACATGTTGTGTGTTAACTGCGATTTGGCAGGTGTGATTTGACGTCTCACCTAAAAAGTATAAAAAGTAAACTGACAGTAACAATTTTTGTCGTTTTGTGTCTTGCGATTTGATGTCTCAGTCTTAATTGCGATTTGAGTGTCTAAATTAAGTTGCGATTTGATGATCAAAAGTTTTTGATTGCGATTTGACCTGTCTATGTCTGTTGCGATTTGAATACTTTTGCTCTCTTGCAATTTGACTATCTCAAGTTGCGATTTGACTGTCTCAAGTTGTGATTTGAATAAAATATTGCTCTGTACCTATCAAATCGCAACAACTGTGAGTTGTTTAATTTTGAATATTTTATTGTTTGCGATTTGATTGATGTGTGTCAGGAATGCGATTTGATTATAATATTTGGGTCAAATCGCAATGTCTGTGATTTGATTGTTAAACAATTTTATATTCAAATTGTGGGACCACCAGTGTTGCGATTTGCCCATATCTGGTTGTGATTTGAATATTTAATTGTTGCAATTTGACCCAATGACTGATTGTTGCGATTTGAGTAATATTGCGATTTGATAACCTGTATGCTTGCGATTAGAATATTGCAATATGTGCTGCGATTTGATATTATACTTGATTATTGTGATTTGTGTTCTTTGCGATTTGACCCTTATTTTGATTGCGACTTGACTGTTGCGATTTGGACTAGTGTGGTTAAGTCTCTTACGAGTCCATAATCGTGTCTAATGTCTATTTCTGCATGTTGTATACCTCCCGTACGTTCTGATGAACAAATCCTACCGCGAGACAGATGGGTTCCAATTAGAAGGAGCAATTGTTATTTAGACATGGTGAAGTCTCAACCAAATCCTATCTACAAAATAGCGGTAGACATTCTGAAGGAAACTACGTTCTTCAGTGCATTCACAGCATGCTCTGCCATTCCCGCCATATACATTCAACAGTTTTGGAACACTGTGAGTGTTAACAGAGAAACTGGTTGCTACCTTTTTCAGCTTGACGAACAGTGGTTTGAGATTACCAAAGATACCCTTAGAGAAGCGCTACACATCTCACCGATCATTGCTAACCAACCATTTACTCCACCACCTCCACCCGATGACCTCATCAACTTCATTAATGATCTGGGCTACCCCACAACAGTCAACACATTATCTTCCGTAATCACTAATGACATGTATCAACCTTGGAGGACAATCATCACAATCATCAACACGTGTCTTACTGGAAAAACATCAAGGCCAAGAGCCCCAGTGTTACAAATTCTATGGGGAATCGTTAAGAGAGCCAACATTGACTTTGCCGAAAGGATCTGGGAGGAATTCATTCACTCTATTCACATGTTCCTTGAGGACAAGATGAAACTAACCTTACATCAGGCAAGCAAGAAATCAGTCAAGAAACTGCTGATTCCGAGCATCAGATTCACAAAGATGATAATTCATCATCTTCATTCCCTTCACAAATTTCATCCAAGGTCTGATTCTCCTCTCCATCTACCATTTGAAGAACATGTTCTGGGAAACCTTAAGTTCTCTGCCAAAGGAACCAAACAAGAAGTCTTTGGGATGATTATACCTGAATCTCTCATCTCAGATAATATTCGACATGCGTCTTATTATCAGGATTATTTGAATAGAGTGGAGATATATCAAAAGGTTCTTGCGGATAAGATTGGTGGTGATGCTGGATCCCCTGCATTGAAATCTCAGAAAGAAATCAAGCAAAGCCAACCTAAATCAAAGAAGAGAAAGGATGCATCTCCTATTGTTGATGCTCCTAAGGAAGGTAAGAAAATCAAAAGGAGTGTTGCACGTAAGAAACAGGGATCCAAGAGACGGAAATTGAAAGGACATGCTGATGATGAAGAAGTTCCAGTATCTGAGCCAACTTTGAGGGATGAAGATGATGTTGAACTTCAGAAGGCTCTGGAACTTAGCCCCCAAGAATTCGCAGGGACGGTGGGACACACTACTAAAGGTGTGATCCTCAGAGAATCGGATGTCGAAAGTCGTCAACAAATGCCCGAAGTGAAAGGTAAAGGAAAGGGTATAGTCACTGACGAACAGGCTGCACAAACATTCCTGGCTATCTCATCTCCTGCATCCAAGTCAATCACCGCACAGTTCATTCTTAAGAAACGGGAATCTGAACCCTCAACTACCGTTGAATCACCTGAAGTTGAAAAGGAAAGATCTCCGAGTTTGGAACTCAATATAGATTCGAGTGATACAGAATCTGATGAGATAGTAACTGAGGAGAAAATTGCTGAGATGAATGTTGAGCAGGCTGAAGATGATGCAGGACCTGAGCCAGACATAGCTGAGAAAGAAAGTCAAATTCTTGAAAGGGAATTCACATCGGATCCTCCTCGTGAATCAATGCACGATGAGTTTGTATCTACGGCTTACCCAGCTATTCAAGAAAATCTAAAGTTGAAAGTCGATGATCAGACACACTTGGAAGAACCAGCTAGCTCCACGGGTACTCTGTCTTCTTTCAAGAACCTTGAACAAGACCCTGCTTTTGGAGATCAGTTCATTGAAGACCGGCCTACGGATACTGAGACAAAAAAGACAAGTGATGAAAAAGAGGTTGTGTCAATGGTTTCGGTCCCTATTGAACAAGACACATCTGCCCTACAAACAATGGCTATTCCAATACCTTCCACAACGCCAACAATAACTATCCACTCACCTGAAACAACCACAACTGCTACCGTCACGACTACAGTTCCAATCTCACCACCTCAATCCACCCTCACCAGTATTGAATCAAAACTGACTACGACCCTTGGACGTATTGCCGATCTGGAACGTCTGAATCTACCACAAGTTGTAACTAATTACGGACGTAGGCTGTCAAAGCTGGAGAATCTCAATATTGAACATAAGGCAATCATTGCGGTTGATGAACATGCTAATGAAGCAGTACAATGGGCAATGGAAGCACCAATGAGAGCACGCTTCAAAGATCTTCCCACCATTAACATGAAGGAAATTCTTCGTCAGCGAATGTATGAGACGGATCAATACAAGGGTCATGAAGATCACAGTAAGTTATACGAAGCATTGGTAAAATCGATTGACCGCGACAACCTTGATCATCTAATGAAAGAATTGGATGAATCACGAAAAAGGAAGAAGAAGAGCCAAGACAAACCCAGTACACCACCAGGATCTCCACCACAACCTCCTCCACCTCCTCCACCATCAGGGGCATCTGGAGCTGCTGGTGTTTCTGGAACCTCAGGTTCTTCACATGGTCAACAGCAACCTCATCCTTCTGCACCATCTACAGAAAAGGATCAGTCTATGCAGTCCACTGGTCCAAGCTCGTCAAAAAGTGTGTCATCCACTGGATATGCTGCATGGACGACTATTGACACCAGCTTCAAGCCTTCGGTCTCCTCTATTCCTGAAGAGTTTATTATACATGAAACATCAACTGTAGACGTCCAAGACTCGCATTCAGATGATGAAGAAGATACCGCAAATGCTTATATTCCAAAGGTCAATCCTGGCAAAGAGTGGTGGAGGGAATACTCAAGGGATGACACATCTGAAACCTCAGGTTCGGCTAGGTCCACTCCAACAAGTGAGGAAAGGAAAGCGTGGTTGATGCCATTGACAGAAGAAGAACAACCTGCTATACCAGAACCAAACTGGTCTGTAACATCATCAGATATAAATGTTCCCGATAACAACTGGGCTGCTGTCATTGCATCTCACCATGAATCTCCTCCTGAGAATTCACTGCTGGCTCAAACAGGTGATATGGGAACCTTTATTGCCTGGTTCTGCAAGAAGAAAGGAATCACTAAACTGACGCCTCAAGACTTGGAGGGACCTGCATACGAGATTGTCAAAGTCTTCCATCCTGACGTGAATCATCTTCAATATCAAATGGAGGAATGTCACAAGCTCTTAACAGATCAAGTGGATGACAGGATTCTCACATACAATGTCAACAGGCCTCTCCCTATTGGTGGTCCCCCAGGTCAAGTCACCATTCAAGCTGATTTCTTCTTCAATAAAGATCTGGAATACCTCCGTCTCGGTGACAAGGGTGGCAGACATGCATTGTCAATCACCAAGATGAAGGCTGCTTATTACCCTTATATTGGCCTGGAACAGATGGTGCCTGATCGGATGTGGATATATGAAGAATGCAAGTTTGATGCTGCTGCTTCTTATGGTATCTCTCACTGGTGGTTCCACAAGAAACGATTCTACATCGAAAGACATTCTGTAGATGGTAATCGTCGGGCAGTACGCACTCATATGAGGATCCTAAGTGTTGTTAGAGTTGAGGTCCACTCCATGTATGGGTATGAATATCTGAAGAAAATAGTGCTTCGCCGGGCTGATCTTCAAGAGCACATCATTGCTGAAAGTGACTTCAAGCACATGTTTCCGAGTGACTTTGAGGACCTCTACTTGCTAAATCTTCAAGGACATCTGAACCATCTCCCTCCTTATGAAAAGAAAATTCTCTTGGTAGCAGTCAACCTATGGATCAGGGGTCTTGTCATCAGACAGCGTGTCAGTGACTTCCAACTTAGGATTGAGAGCTACCAGACTCAACTCAATTTCACAAAACCTCGTTGGGAAGCAAAGGGTTTGGAGTACAAACACGACTACTCAGTTATCGAATCTCCAAGAGCTGTCATGTTTAGAGACAAATATGGGGTCCAGATGATCATAAGGTTCAACAAGATACACAAATTTAGCGATGGAACTCTACGCCGGATTGATAAGGCTTTGGATTTCAGGGTGAAAGAATTCAAGATCAACCCGACTAATCCGGGGTGGAACACTAGATTCTGGACTGAAAAGGAGGTTATGATGAGTGAAGCGTTCATGCGTGCTATTGAGAGAAGGCTGAAGACAAGGAGGATCTTTCGCAGTCTTGAAAGCTATGTTGGTGGAAGAGTTCGAGAGGGAGACTACAGACTGCTACAAAGAACCGAATGATGACATCTTCTCTGTAATAATTAGCCCTCTATCTTTTGCTGCTGTGTAACCGTGTAAGATAATAAACTTTATGCAGACCTAGTAGTGATAAATATGTGATATGTGTGTCTGTCTTACCTCCCTCTCAGCTTGAGGGGGAGCAATGTTCCATTATCAGAATACATATTAAACCTGACCACATTTCCTCCCATAATTTCTAAACTTATTTAAATCAATTGGGATCACAAATCTCAAAAGGTTTGAAATTTTTGATCGGGGGAGAGAATGTGATTTAAATATGAAATCTGATAAAATGTGATCTTTTGGACTCACGTGTAGGCTCCCAAATATGTGCTAAACTCTTTCGTATATCGATGCACATATTGAGGGGGAGCAAATGGTTTATGATGGCAATTGTGGAAGAATACCAAAGACCGACCAATCTTATTTTAATGCACTGGAGTTATAAGGATGGTGAGGTTAGGTATTAGTTCCCATGATCCAGCCAGAACCGGAGGGATCTTCCCAGGGACAATCCTCTAGTTAGAATAGAAGTCCTTAGGAATGATTAAAAAGGAGAAAAGTAAATAAGGGAAGAGTGCCGACTGAGATGGAGCTAGTACTGGAACAAACCCAACAAGGTACTAGTGGTGAAGTCTCGGTAAGCACTGAAGGGGTTGAAGAATGAAAAAGAAAGGTAAAGATAAAGAGTGAAAAGAAAGAAGCCCTCTTTACACATTAAGGAAAAACCGGGTCAATACATATGCTGTCAGAATCACTTAGTTGATTTCTGACATTGAAGACAAGTATCATGGACCCAGTGATACGCTGCACAACCCTCCCTAGCCACTCAAGGTCCCTTAAAGGATTCTTGTTTCATTGTCACAGAGTTCAATACGTTTCTATCGTCTATCTGCTCCAGCCTCCGATCACTAAATCAAAATGCACTTATCGAGTCTAGAGCTAAGAGATCATCCATAAATCTCATTAGGACACATTTCCAATATGCTTGTTGTTTCATACACCGTGAAAAGCAAGAAAATATATATGAAGAGTCCTACGCATTATCCTCGTGGTATTGCCAGAACATCCGAGTGATACGTAAGTATTCACAATGAAGATGGAAATCCTGCTAGAGCCAACATCAAACAAGCTCTTGGTAGGTGACATGTGAGATCCTTTATGGATCAAACTAGTGACAACTGGAAAACAACGATGGGGCGATTCACATTTGTATCAAACTTGTTCAAGGGAAAGGATTGTTATTAAGATATTTATGTATGAATGTGTTTAGCATGCGGAATCTACTACAACACACTTAAAAGAACACAAGGTGGTGAGTTTATGTAAACGTGAGAATGCAATGAACAAAGAACACAACTTTGGTTAACACAAAACGATTCAATATTATTGATGAAATAATACGGATGATCTAAATATCACCGGGATTACAAAGTAATCTTGAATCTAAGATTGTAAAAGGATTTGTGAATTGAGTAACTAAGTTACTTGAGAGATAGTTTGGTTTTTGTTAATAGTTGGAAAAGTTGCATGCATGAAGTGTGACTAAGGTATCCTTTTATAAGATAAGGACACCTTATTACAAGTTGATCAAGTGGTTTAATATAATAAGATACTTTGACTATTCTAGCCTACAATTAAATACAACTACCAATGTACAACTCTGATAATATTCTTCTGTACACCACAGAAGACTAAACTACTTCTACATAACGTATAACAATGTACAAAGACTAATAATTCAACTAAATATCTATTACAAAATATCTAATCGACTTGAAATAAGCTTGGCAGGCTCTTCATCAACTAGCAGTACCTTCTACCCAGAAGGTACTGGTAGAACATCTTTATACTCTTCAAAATCAACTAGCAGGCTCTTTGACATCTTTGGCAGGCTCTTTGACATGAACATTTTATTCCCAACAATCCTCCCTAAACTTGTTATTTCCATTAAAATACACAAGTTTCTGATGAATAAAATACATACCTTGAGGATTTGAGGGAACTCTTCCAAAAACCTTCACTCTCTGTTCTTCCTTTTTCTTTCATATTGCTCAGATATGCTCCTCAGCAAACTCTGAACAATTTCTGAATTCTCTTCATCTTTGTCACATCTTAATCTCTTGGAGATCATAGTTTTAAGCACTTCATAACTTAGTGGATACTCTTTCTCAGCCAACATAAAGAGTTCTATCCCACTCTGTGTGTAAAGATGATGAATATTGCTATGGCTTAGAAATTCCCATGTTGTTGAAGGATCATAATAGGGAAATTTCCAATGAACATCCTTGGGTTCAGGATCAAACATCCTATTGAATTCTACCCATAGTTCCTGTTCCTTAGCATCTGAACTAGAATTTATGTCTAGCCTAATCTGCACTAGATTCCACAATTCTTCCAAGTCTGCTCTATCACATGCTCTAACTAAATTTTCAAAATTCTTAAAGATAGCAAACTGTCCCCCAACCCTTGTTATTTTCCATGATTTTCCTAATCTATCATGGTTGATCTCCCAATCAATAATAGGTCGTCTACAGCTAATTGGATCAGCATGTATAATAGTTGGCAAAGTAATTAACATCTTACTTACTTGCTCTGTATCCAACTTTGCTACTTCTTTCTTCTGAGCATCCTTCTTCTTCATTGAGGGCATTACATCAGATGGAACATTATAGTAAAGACTTTTGTAGGCTTGAAGATACAAGAAGAAGATTTCATCAGCATATTTCTTCTTTAGTTGATAATCAGTCCAATTTGCCTGATTTTTCAGAAATCTCTTCATAAAAATTACTTGATCTTTCTGAGCTTGGCCCACCTTAAAACCTCTTTTCTGACTTTCCTTCATCTTTTCAAAAATGTCAGCCAAAGCTGCTTCTTTATACTTCTTGTTGATGAAAGATTCAAGTGCTTCTGTTTTCTCATCAGAATTGAGATTCTTGTCATTCACTATAATTGCTGCTTGACCTCTCACAATTGGATCATTAGCAATAATCCATAACATCTGTGCATCAAAGGTTTCTTTAGCAATTTGAGTATCAAGAAGAGTCTGAGCAGCATCTTCAGCATCTTTCTGCTCTTTCATTACTGCAAGCATTCTTGAAGCTTCAAGTGCTTTTAGCTCTTCTTCATGAACCCTTTTGGCCTCTTCTTCTCCTAAAGCCATCTGAATTTGCTGAGTTCTTTTCAACTTCTTGGACTTTGGCTCATCTTCAATCATAATGCTTTTGCCCTTATCCTTTGAAGTTGGTTCTTGTGATGGAGCAGAAGATTGCTCATCAGCAACAAAACTCCTCCCTGAACAAACAAATTCCCTTGAGGCTCTAACTCCCTCTTTCTCTTGTACACTTTCTCAGCAGACCCTTTGTACCCCATAGCCAATAGCCTCTCTATCCTAGCAGGCTCTTGTTCTGGCTCAGCAGGCTCTTGCCCTGCTCCAACAGGCTCTTCATCATAAACTTGAGTTCCTTCATGGAATTCAAATTGAGCCTCTTCCTCATCTTCAGAACTATCCATCCTCCCCTTTTTGGAAGAGTGACCTATCCTATCAGCATCTGACTTTGAAGAACTAGATAAAACAACCCTTGCAGATCTTTTACCCTTTAGCTTCTTCACTTCACCCTCCAATTTCTTTACCCTCTTGACTAATTTGATGTTGATCTCAGAAAACTTCTTGTTTTGACTTTTAAGAGCATCTTCTAAGAACTTCACCTTGTCTTTTAGCTCTTGCATTGTCTGAGGTGATTGGGTTTGTGATACATGATGTGATGATGTTGGTGGTGTTGCTGATGGTACTGGAGATGGTATTGGTGATGATTGATGTGTTGGTGAGATGTAACCATGTGAAGAACTAGATGATGGTGATTCTGCTGATGGTGTTGGTTCTTCTTGATGTTGTGGTAACATTTCATCAAATAGTGGTATATCTTCCCCTCTAAAACCAATTCTCATATTTGAAAATACTTTGTGAGAAAGTTTTGGTGTTTCATAAATTGAGTCTGTGGGAAGTAACAAATGTTTTAATTTTGCAATGATGCACCCAATAAATCTTGGATACATCAAAAACTTTGTTTCACTTTTCACATTTTTAATCAATCCTTCAAAAATATGTTTAGAAAAATTGTATTTTCTGTTTGTAGCTAAACAGATGAGAGCAGAAGCCATGTTTCCACTAAATTGCTCCCAAGAGGTTTTCTTCTGGCTCAAACAGTGAAGGATTGTGTGAATCAAAAATCTCCATTGTGGAGTAAGATGCTTTTTCAGAAAAGTGAGTTTGTTAGACTCAGCATGATACCCCGGCCATTCTTTGCAAATTTTCAAAAATCTCAGTATCTGGCAATTGACTAATACCATCAGAATCATCCAAATGAAGATGTTTTCTTATGGATGACTCAGTAAGAGTCAAATGTTTACCATCCACTTTGGCCTTAATTCTTTGTTCCCCATTTTCAGAAGTTACAATTTTAGCTGTTTTCCAAAATTGTGAAATTTGAGTTTCATAAATAGTGGGATTGACTAGTAAAGCAAACCTGATGTAGGAGTTGTTTAAAAAATCCACTACTTGATGAAATGAGGCATTATCCTCTGACTTCTCCAAAAATGCTAATTGATTGTGACGTTGGACAAAGTTTAGAACAACTGTGGAAGCCATAATGAAAATTTTGAATATGTTGGTGGGATTTGTTGATAGTACTGATAGAAGATGAAAGGTGTAGGTGAATTATGATAATGACTGATGAAAGAAGATATGAGAGAATTACTTTTAACCGACAATAAGAAAGATTATAATAAGTAATTGAAAAGGCGGTTAAAAAGATCTTTTATATGTGAAATATAATATAATATGATCATCAGTAATTTACATAACTACCCCAACGGCTAATTTTAACTACCAGACCCAACGGCTAAAACTTTTCTGACAGGCTCAACGGCTATCTAGCAGTACCATTTTACTCTAGCAGTACCAATTTTTGAACTACCAGTACCTTTGAAAGTTTTGTAAAAATCCCTTATAGTTTTTAGCAAACTACCAGCTATCAACGGATTTGAGTTGTCTTTACCAAAAGCCGTTTGCTTAAGGACTAGCTAACTATTTACAATTAAGTATGGTTAGTTAACAACCATATAGTTTTTGGTAAACTATCAACCATCAACGGATTTGAGTTGTCTTTACCAAAAGTCGTTTGCTTATGGACTAGCCAGCTCTTAAGTTTGTAAAAACTTGGTGAACTAATACCAAAAGCCATATTGGCCCAAAGATGGTGCAATTTCCTTGGATGAAAGAAATTAGAAAGACAATGATGCTGTGTATCTTGGATGATTGGTTCAACAAGTGAAATCATCTAATAGCATGCCTTTGAGTTGAAACTTTTCTTAGTTTGATCTAGATAGAACTTTCTCCTTGAGAAATGCTTCATCCCTTCTAGATATGTGATCTAACTCTCTCTTTGTCAACTCTGCATCATCTTGTATGCTCTTGTCTTTTGCTTTCATAAATTGGTTTCTCTTCCATTCTGGGCTATCAAATCCTTCCCTGAGATGGTTGTTTCCCCTGAGATGAATGTAACTATTGTTGCCCCTTTTTGTTTGGAAGAACTCTTGTTTTGTTATCAACCTGAAATGTGTTAGTTGCAAACCAAAAGAACAAAGTGCATAGCACTTGATCTATAGAATTTTAAACATTTAAGCATCAATATGAACAAAACATAGCAAATTTTATACTAGCAGGACCAATTATGAACTAACAGGACCTTTTGACTAACTAGCAGTACCATGTTTAAAAGTTAATACCAGTTAATTTTATGTACAAAAACACATGATTTTCAAAGATTTATCATTCCAATACCTCCTACAAGATATTTGAATCTACCTAAATCAAAAGCTTTGGTGAGAAGGTCTGCATAATTCTTTTCAGAATCAATTTTAACAACTTGAATTAACCTTTTCTCAATGCAATCCCTTATGAAATGGTGTCTGATTTCAATGTGTTTTGTTTTTGAGTGTTGAACTGGGTTTTTAATGATACATATAGTACTGCTATTGTCAATATAAATAATGGTGTTAAGAAAATTGTACCCATAGTCAAGCATTTGATTTTGGATCCAAAGAACTTGTCCACAACAACTTGCAGCAGCAACATATTCTGCTTCAGTTGTAGAGTTGGCCACCATTGTTTGTTTCTTGCATTGCCAAGAGATGAGTCTGCAACCAAGAAATTGACATCCACCAGTTGTGGATTTTCTGTCTAGAGTTGCACCAGCATAGTCACTATCCGAATAAGCCACCAATTCAAAAGATGATTCCCTTGGATACCAAAGACCAACCTAGGTTGACCCTTAAGATATCTAAAGATTCTTTTGACTGCTGTGAGATGAGAGATTTTGGGATGTACTTGAAACCTTGCACATACACATACTGAGAACATGATATCTGGTCTTGAAGATGTAAGGTACATCAAAGACCCAATCATAGATCTATAATTGTGCAAATCCATATCTTCTCCTTCAGCATCCTTGAGTAGCCCTTTGTCTGGATCCATTGGTGTACTTGCAACTTTAGAATCAACAAACTTAAATTTCATTAGAATCTCTGCTACATACTTATCTTGGCTGATAAATATGCCTTCTTTGGATTGTTTCACTTGGAGACCCAAAAAGAAAGTAAGTTCCCCCATAGAACTCATTTCAAACTTACTATGCATAAGTTTTTCAAATTCTACACACAAGTCTTGGTTTGTTGATCCAAAGATAATGTCATCAACATAAATCTACACTAGCAAGATGTCTTTCTTTGTTCTTTTGATGAACAAAGTTGGATCAATCCTGCCTCTTTGGAATCCACTTTCTAGTAGAAAACAAGCCAATGTTTCATACCATGCCCTAGGAGCTTGGTGTAGGCCATACAGAGCCTTGGTAACCTTGTAAACTTTGTCTGGATACTCTGCATCAATGAAGCCTGGAGGTTGAGATACATATACTGGTTCTTCAATTTCACCATATAAAAATGCACTCTTAACATCCATTTGATAGACAGTGAAGCCTATGAATGAAGCATAGGACAAGAATAGCCTAATTGCTTCAAGTCTTGCAACTGGAGCAAACACTTCTTCATAATCTACCCCTTCTTCTTGAGTATATCCTTGAGCTACCAATCTAGCTTTGTTTCTGATCACAATACCCCTTTCATCTTTCTTGTTTCTGAATACCCATTTGGTTCCTATTGCCCTATGACCTTTGGGCAAATCAACCAATATCCAAACCTTCTGAATCTTGAATTGGAGAAGCTCTTCTTGCATTGCTTCTACCCAACTTTCATCATCTAAAGCTTTGTTTATGTTTTTGGGTTCAGCCTGAGATAGAAAACATGAAAACAGGCATATATTGGCAATATCATGATTCTTTTCTTCATAAATAAAGGAGATAAACCCTTCTTCATCTGAAGATAAGACTTGAGATAAACCAACTTGAGATCTTGTTCTAACACCAGAATCCATGCCACCAATCACATCATCAGTTGAGTGACCTTTGAGAATTCTAGTGTTGGGTGTTTTAGGAACTTCATAGGTAGATGGAAGATTGCTAATCCCCACCTCTTCTGGTAAAGAATCATCTATTTGAACATTCAATGGCTCAGCAGTATCAATATTTGAACTAGCAGGACCATCTGTTGAACTAGCAGTACCATTGTCATTTGTACCACTTTCTTGATTCTCTTGATTCTGAGTTCCATGATCTTCTTCATTGCCTTCATTACTTGTGTTTGAAGGTCCTTCTTGACTTGAAGATAGATCCATTCCCTTCCAAATTGGCATCCAGATGAAATCTTGATCTTTAGGAGTTTCAACATTGTCTTCAAAACCTGCATTATCATTAGTATTTGTACCTGAAACAGGCACATAATTCATAGATTCTGAAAGCCTATCAATATCAAACATCCAATCTGGTCCAATTCCTTTCACATTTGTTAGTTTCTCTTGAAACTCTATGTGAAGATTCTCTTCTACTAGCCTAGTGCAAGTGTTAAACACTCTATAGGCCTTACTCTCCAAGGAATACCCTATCAAAAAGCCAACATCTGCTTTTCCATCAAACTTGCCTAAATGATCTTTGGTATTTAAAATAGTGACATGACAACCAAAAGGTCTCATAAAACTTAAAGATGGTGTTCTACCAAAGAAAAGTTCATAAGTTGTCTTTCTATGTGGCTTTGTCACAAGAACCCTGTTTTGTACATAACAAGCAGTACCAACTGCTTCAGCCCAAAATGAAATAGGCAACTTAGAGTCTACTAACATAGTTCTAGCAGCCTCTATAAGTGTTCTATTCTTTCTTTCTGCTACTCCATTTTGCTGAGGTGTTCTGGCTACACTAAATTCTCTTTTTATGCCTTTTTCCTTGCAAAAGTCATCCATAACTCTATTCTTGAACTCTGTCCCATTGTCACATCTGATGATTTTGACTTTCTTATCAGATTGGTTTTCTACCTCAGTGATATATGATTTAAGAATCTCACTAGTTTCATGTTTAGATCTTAAAAAGAAAACCCAAGAAAATCTGCTATAATCATCAGTAACAACCAGACAATATCTTTTACCATTCAAGCTACACACATTAGTAGGACCAAAGAGATCCATATGAAGCATATGTAAAGCCTGAGAAATAGAGTTTTGGGTCTTGGGCTTACAAGAAGCTCTATGTTGTTTGCCTTTTAGACAATCAACACAGGTTTGGTCGTTTTGGAAAATCTTTTTGGGTAAACCTCTGACTAAATCATATTTTGCAATAGTGTTGATTGTTTTAAAGTTTACATGACCAAGTCTTCTTTGCCAAAGCATAGATTCATCCAATGAGGCTTTTGCTACCAAACAAGTTAGACTCTCCTTAGGATCAATGTTCTTTAAATTGACACTGTACATATTGTTCCTTTTTGGAATTTTAAGAAGGATCTGACTCTCATCAGGCATCTTAAAATCAGAAGAAAGAACCATACATTCATTGTCAGTAAATAGAACATTGTTCTTTTTGTCACACATTTGTGAGACACTAAGAAGATTAAACTGAAGTTCTTTCACAAAATACACATTTTCAAAATCTAGTTTACTGGTTTTGATAGTACCTTTACCAGTGATCTTTCCTTTTATTCCTCCCCCAAAGGTAACATATCCTCCATCAAATGTTTTGAAGTCTGATAGGAATGACATGTTGCCTGTCATGTGCCTTGAACATCCACTATCAACATATCCTTGATCTCCAATATCAGTTGAATGTTCCTGCACATGAATAAACATATTAGTTTCCTTGGGGTACCCAAGCCATGACAGACTTGGGTTTGCCTCTTGCATCAATGAAGTCAAACCTTTTCAGGATTGTTGATGCACCTTTTGATTGGATTGGTTTCCAAATCCAACATGCTGAGGACTTAACAGCACTTTCCCTTTTAATCCATTGTGTGGTCTTTGGTCTATTTGTACCAATTTTGGCAATACCAAGTTTGGCAGTACCATTTGGTCTAGCAGGACCTTTGGTTTTTGGTTTCCATATTTGTGTTTTGACCACAGATTTCTTTTTAATAGGACTATTCACAACTTTTGGTACAGATTTAAAAGTGTTTCTTGTACCCTTATCAGTTGGTTTTGCAATAATAGGCTTATTTTGTCTAACTGTATGTTTAACATTTGTGGTGTTAGACTTAACAAAACTTTTTCTGGGGTGAGTAACATTTGTTTTAGACTTTGATTTACTTCAAGAAACCCATTTATTACAATAAGCATGAAGATGATTAAAGCTACCACAATAATAACAAGCCTTATTGAACATAACAAAGTCATTACCTAGTTGTTGTGACTTAAGGTTGTTCCAATTTCTTTGGCTTCCCCTAGGTTTGTTATTACATTTTTCACAACTTTCAACTGTTTTCAAAACAGCTTTAGCCTTAGCTTTAACTTCTACTTTCTTAGGACTGTTTGGTCCTACTTTGTTTCCTTTGATAGGAATATTCTCATCTTCATCATCATCAGATACCTAATCTTCAATGATTAGTATATCAGATTTCTTATCAGTGAGCACCTTAGAGAGTGAGGCATTCTTAGCACTCTCAGAAGGTTCACTCTTCTCTATAGGTTTAGCTAGTGGTTTGTTGATGATTTCATGTAAACCTGACTCAGCTAGATCTGATCCTGGGGGACAAGGAATTCCTCTATAAGGAGGTGCACAATTATTGTATCCTATCCCTGATTTTATTCTCTTATTCATCTGATTTTCTACTATGCTCCTAGTACATTCAGAAGCAATTTCCAATTTAGTAACAGTCAGTTGAATATTATCTCTAGCCAATGTCACTTTAGTACACTCAGTCCTTAACATTTCTATTTCTGAATCTTTCAAAAATATTTGTCTATTAAGAGCAGCCTTAGCATCAGAAAATGTGAGTTCATTTTCTCTAAAGTGAATGATTTGTTTTTCTAGTTTGGCCATACCACACTTATGGTTAAATAAGGTTTGATTGGTTTTTCTTTCTTCTATTTTTAGCTCATCATAAGATTTTCTTATAACTTCTAATTCTTTAAGAAATTCACAATTGTTAGAACATTTGATAGTTTGTACCTCAGGAGTGGAGAATGCCATCAAAGCCAATTCATCAGAAGTTGACTCATCTTCACCCATGAAACTCCAATCAAAACCCATGCCATCAATAGCAACCATTGCTTTTGGCTCAGTAACTTCAACAACCTTACTCTTGCTTTCAAAGCTTCCTTTCTTCTCAAAGCTTCCTTTATTCCTGTTGTCAAACCCTCTACCCTTGTCATCCTGCTTCTTAGGTCTTCTACACTCTCTAGAGTAGTGACCCTTCATGTGGCAGTTGTAACACTCCACTTTTGACTTATCATAGCCAGCAGGCTCATTTCCATTTATCATTATCTTCTTGCCAGTCCTCATCAACAACTTCTTGGCTCTAATGCTCAAAAGTGAAAGTTGCCACTTTATGTCCATCTCTTCAAGATCATCAGGATGAATCTCTTGAAGATCTTCAAATGTTAATACAGACCCATTGTGTTGAGATGTAAGAAAAGCACACCCAATTGTTTCATCTAAAATGGTTTTGGTACTACTCGAAGTACTAGCAGTACCAAAGGTGGTGTTAGCAGTACCTTCTTCTCTGCCACCTTTTTCTTCATTATCAACCTTTGAGATGCTTGGTGATGAAACAAACGCCATATTTCCTGAGCTTGACCCAGTAGTCTTCTTTACTTCATGCTCTACTATTTTAAAATTGTTGTAGAGATCATTGAGACTCATCTGGTCAATATCTGGCTTGTTCTTCCAGACAATGACATGCATAGACCATTCTGAAGGTAAACTCCTAAGAAATTTAGAGTTTAGGTCTTCTTGAGTTATCATCACATCATGGATGGCTAACTGGCTTGAAAGCTTCTGAAGTCTATTGAACATACTGTCCAAAGACTCATTGGTTGTGGCTGTAAAGTTCTCAAATTGTTGTTTGAGAAGTGTTTTCTGTGTTTTCTTGGTAGCATCATTACCACCAAATCTAGCCACAATTGCTTCAAAAAGGGTTTTAGCATCTTTGTATTTGTTAAAGATCAAAAGCTGATCATTTGGAATAGTCATCAGTAACATACTCCTGGCTTTTAGATCATTTCGCTTCTGAACTCTTTCATCTGCATTTGATGGTTGGTCTTGTATTTGTGTTACAAGAGCATCATTTACTGTTGTAGTGGTGATTGGGGGTTTAAATGAGTTGCCTTGTTCAATGATCTCCCAAAGTGCATAGTCCTGCACTTGAAAGTATTGTTCTACCCTTAGTCCACATTTCAAACTCATTTTGCTTAAGTAATGGAAGTTTAGCTGCAACATTTGTTTGAATATGTTCAACATCCATTGTTCTTTTAAATTAGTAAATATCAAGCCTAGCTCTGATACCACTTGTGGAAAGGTTTGTTTGTTAAGATATTTATGTATGAATGTGTTTAGCATGCGGAATCTACTACAACACACTTAAAAGAACACAAGGTGGTGAGTTTATGTAAACGTGAGAATGCAATGAACAAAGAACACAACTTTGGTTAACACAAAACGATTCAATATTATTGATGAAATAATACGGATGATCTAAATATCACCGGGATTACAAAGTAATCTTGAATCTAAGATTGTAAAAGGATTTGTGAATTGAGTAACTAAGTTACTTGAGAGATAGTTTGGTTTTTGTTAATAGTTGGAAAAGTTGCATGCATGAAGTGTGACTAAGGTATCCTTTTATAAGATAAGGACACCTTATTACAAGTTGATCAAGTGGTTTAATATAATAAGATACTTTGACTATTCTAGCCTACAATTAAATACAACTACCAATGTACAACTCTGATAATATTCTTCTGTACACCACAGAAGACTAAACTACTTCTACATAACGTATAACAATGTACAAAGACTAATAATTCAACTAAATATCTATTACAAAATATCTAATCGACTTGACATAAGCTTGGCAGGTTCTTCATCAACTAGCAGTACCTTCTACCCAGAAGGTACTGGTAGAACATCTTTATACTCTTCAAAATCAACTAGCAGGCTCTTTGACATCTTTGGCAGGCTCTTTGACATGAACATTTTATTCCCAACAACATTTGAATCAAACTTGTTCCAGGAAAAGGATTGACGAATGCTTTTGGAAAACCTTTCAATGTGCTCACTAACTGAGTTTCGAGCACATTGATTGTGTTAATTTTCAAACAAAAGTGTTTATGATGAAAATGTGATTTAACTTATAAAACTCTCGTCGTGTTACATAAAATGTTTATCCAGTGACAAGCGAGTAATTTTTCTAATCAATTTCTCATCAATCAGTGGGGATTTGATTCACTCTACCATGTTGTCTGCTTTGAGACGTTCCGGTATGAGAACCTGCTTAGTATGATGTCTCTGACATTAACTTGTTGGAAGACTCATGACTACAAGCTGGAAAGTCCTGTCAAGGAGAATCTTCTTTAAAGGGGATTCTACCCGATCACAGGTCGGTCCTCACGGAACCGAAGGTTAATCCAACCACACCGAGTGAATGACAAAGCCATATTCGTTCTCCAACTTTGTTGCTAATTGTTTTATTTCAGATTCATATAAAGATGGAAATGGTGGATCTTGATTCCAGTAGAGACGTGTCAATCTACTCTCCATGCTCACACTTCTAACTCATTATCAAAGATATCATGATTGCTGAAAGACCTACAACACAGCTTTCGCAACTCTGATGATAGCTATCATGATCCAGAAAAGTGTGAGCATGCGGCTCAAAGGTCACATCAAATCACATGAAGGCGATACTACAAAGGATGACATCGGAGATTTACTGTGACTGATGATCTCAAAGCAAGCTCAAAGATCATACAAGTCAATGGAACAACACTCACAAGATCACAACTTAATGTACAAAGTTTACCAATCGTGAAGAATTAAAGTCTACGAGCTAAAGAAATTGATTTCATCAGAATGCTAGAATTCAGATCATACTTTTCGGGGTGACCTCCCTTAGGGGGAGATTGTTAGGAATATAAATATTCATGTGAAAGACTCGGTCACCCCGAGCATTCACTAGCATCAAGTTAGCTCGAAGGCTTATTAATATACGTTTTGCTATAGTTATATTAGTTTTAGTATAAGTAATATTTGTGAAGTTGGGTCGGGTCTTTACCCACTGTCAGCTCACTCCACAGCCCACTAGGGGCACTTATGATAGCTAGTATATATACCCCTTCCCACACATGGGAAGGGTGGGATGTTCTTACAATCTTAACCTAATACATTCAGTTTCTCTCACTAGAACATCTCCCACTTTCTCTCTCTAAACTCTTGTTAATCGGCCAAACACTAGATCCATGTTTGGGTTATGATATCCAATATTCTACAAGGTATAATAATTTGTTTATAACCAATTTTTTTTTTGAATCTACATAAATGTTGTAAATATTCATTATTAATAATATGTTTTATGAAACAGGGTACCAAGATCCATGCAACCATTGATAATTTAGTGGTTTCTGATTTCCAATTTCTCAATCGCTAGGATGATTGTCATTTGATATCAAACTTCAATGTTAAAAGTAATACAGACATGCTTAAACTGACTTCTCATCCATGCAAAATCCACTTTATCAAAAAAAAAAAAAAAAAAAAAAAAACAAATGTTAGACGATGTTCTGATTTTGCTAATATACAAGAGTCTTGGAATTTTATGCCTTTTGAAAGTTTTTTAGGGCACAAGAATGATCCTAAGTGTTCCTTTGGTAAGTTTTATATTTTTTAATTATGTTTTGTTTTGCACTTTAGAATTATATGTGTTTCTTATATAGTATTATATGTGTTTCTTATATAGTGTTTAAAGAAGTATATGTGTTTCTTATATAGTATTTAATATTATTTATCTTTATAAGATGTTATTTAAGTTTTATCTTTTTAGTTATGTTTTAGCTTGCGTATCCGAATTATATGTGTTTCTTATATAGTATTTCAAGAAGTATATGTGTTTCTTATATAGTATTTAATATGATTTATTCTTTTCAGATGTTATTGGTCAGTTAGTCGAGAACAATAACATCACGATTATAACATCACGATTATTGATCCAGATGATAAACCTAAACATTTTTTAGAGTTCAAGCTACAAGATCTTAGGTGATTTACAATGTTCATCGTTTTTAAAAATATTTATAATGTTATTAAAAGCATACTTTGGAATGACCTACGTTTCGTCAATAATTTATATCTTTTTGTTCAGTGGTATAGGAGTTCCATGTACACTTTGGAATGACCTGGCTGTTACACTTCATAAGTTTATCAAGGCGCATGCCACATCAAAAGATCCTATAATATTACTTATAGTTATGGCAAAGAAAAGCATGTGGAACTGTAAGTAATTTGATTGTTAGTGCTTGTTCGTCGAGATATAAGCAAGCAAACTATAATTTTTAATTACATGCAGGTGCGGCGTAAGTTTCTAATTGCTTAGCTGGCACGAAAGTGTTGATAAATGATGAATCAAACCCACATATTAAAGAATTCAAAAAGAAGTAATCTTGTGCATTAATATAATTATTTGTATGATTTTATAAGTTTGATAAAACAATTGTGTTAAAAGTTTTTTTTAAACAGATTGCAAAGTTCTGATATTGCTACAAGTGGGGATACAAAGGTAATTCTATCTACAGACACAGTTGTAAGACAACCAGTACAGTTCTATTTACAGTTTCCATTTAAAAGTATTAAGGATGTTTATGATATTGACCAGGTAATTTCATTTTGTTTTTAATTGTTTATTGTATATTTTTTTACAATAATTTTTTCATGGAATAATATTATTTATTATTATTATTATTTTGTTTTGTTTTGTTATTTTTATTTTGCATCCAGCCAAGTAGATGTGTTGTTATAGGAACAATTTTGAAGGTTGTATCTGATCAAGGATGGTATTACATAACGTGCACTGTTTGTAAAAGTATTGTCAAAACATTTTCAAATACCAAAAATGGAAGGAATTATTGTGAAGGTTGTGGTACCCAGATGAAACTTTTTCCAAGGTATGAAACAATACAATTAAATGTAACATTTACAGGAATGTATATTTATTAAAACACTGACAATGTAAAATATTTGTTTTTATAGGATCAAAGTTCAAATACGTGTTCAAGATGACAGCGGTTCGGCTACTTTATCTTTGTTTCAACAAGATGTTTGTAAACTTACTGCTAAATCACAAGCGTATCTCATGTCAAAAATTGACAAGGTTGTATAATTGTCCAAAATATAATTATATTAGGATTTACTTTTTAAAAACAACAAATAACGTTTAGCATGTTTATGTTTAAATATAGGATTTACCAGTGAATACATATCCAGAAGACTTGGATATCATGGTTGGGAAAAAATGTGTGTTTAAGATACAAGTTTCTAATTACAACTTGAATAATAATTATCATGTTTTCACGATTAACAAATTAACCGAAGATGAATCAATTATAAAAGAACTCACAAGAAAACAGCAAGGAGAAGAGGTATTTATATACATATATTTTTAATTTCATTATAACATATATATATATATATATATATATATATATATATATATATATATATATATATATATATATATATATATATATATATATATATATATATATATATATATATATATATATATATATATATATATATATATATATATACTAGACTTCAAAGCCCGCCCACTGGGCGGGCATGACTTATAATTATAATTTGGATGGTTTTATTTATTAAAAAATAATTTTTTAAGGACGTTTTCATATTAGTATTCGATATTTGATTTATTTATGAAAATACATTCTTTGTATAATTTGGATGGTTTTATTTATTTAGCTTATGACCCGTCTGACCCGTGTCTTTAACTTGACCATCAATGTGTTTGATTAGCATATACAACTTGGCACACTTGATACAAAAAACTCGTCTGACCCGTGCCTTTTAACTGTAGTTACCCATCGTAAAGTGACCCGTCTGACCCGTGTTTTTTGAGTGGGATGAACCGTCTGACTTGTGACTTTAACTTGACCTAATCATTAAGTTGTCAAATCAAGAGAAGGGAGAAATACAAACCTTGTAATTGGTATTTCAATGTCAAAACTGGTTCGAGCACCCACTACATTGAAAACTTCTTGACTCATTACACATTTACACCATCGGCCACAAACAATAAGTTTTGAAACAAAAGTGGACTAACCGGTTTGCCATTGAACCATGCCCGGTACGGCAGAGTTATGTTCAATACACTACAGGTTTTCAAAAAAAATTAGATTTCTTACTCCATGTTTGAAATTACAGCTTGAGCTTGGTGAGCCATGGCCATTCCATCTTACTACATGTTTTCAGAAATTTCAGATTTCCTACCTCTATTTTCAATGCTCGTTTGGGTTTCATTGTGGTTCCATGGCTGAAATGAAATGAGTGCCGAAGAAAGATACCCTTGCCCTCCAGGCGCTTAGGCGATTAGCAGCCTCCTGAAATAAAATGATAGAAGCATGCTCAAAATGAAACAGATTGAATCAAGCATCCTTTTATTAAACAGATTGAATAAGACACATGCATGCTCATTTCAGCTGTGTTTGGGATTGCTTATATTGAAGTACTTATCTACTTAAAAATAAGGAGGTAGTGATCTACTTATGTTTATGTGTATATTTGAAAGTAAAATATATAAATTATGCAGTTTGCTCCAAACACGAAACTGATTATCTGCATATAAATACAAAGATAAGCACGCCACATAATCCACCTAAAAATTATAATTTGGATGTAAACATATTTTGAATGTAAACATTGATCCTGATAAGGTTTAAACCGCATCCAACGAATTCATAATAACTTGAGGTGACTATAATGTGAGAAGTTCTGCTATAAATAACCTTGTGGTAGACCTCATGATCCCGACGTACTCCCACATGAACGATTGCAGCTCCTTCCTAACTTCCTTTGTCCTCTTTGCAAGCTTCACACCGTATCGTACGTTCGGAAGGTACATATGGCAGCAGGCATTTGTAATACCTTCAAAAGCGAATTACGAAACATTAATTGAAAGTACTCTCAAATCGGAAACTTTTTTTTTATGAAACATTCATTGACGTCACAGCATAATTCATGTGCATATACGACAGTTAGAAGGGAAACCTGAAGTTCGCCTGGTCTGCCGGGGCACACTTGATGGCGTTATTGCCTGATGCCATATTTTGTGTGGCGGCCTGAAATGTTAATGCACAAACAGCAATAAGACAACAATTAACATCATAAAAAGCAAACACATGAAGGGGTATAAACCTCGAGTAGGGAGTTCAGTAACATTACTGCCAGATGGCGTTACTGCCATATGGCATATTTTGAATGTAAACATTGATCCTGATAAGGTTTAAACCTCATCCAACGGATTAATAATATAACACAATGAATTACTCTTTTATTTACACCAATCAGAACATGGTTGCTGCAAGCTCAAAATGGTGGATCAATCTTCTATTATAGCCGAAATAAAAAATAAAACAAAGAAAGATTCTTTACCAAAGTTAGTGACTCATCTGACCGACGGTCCCTTGCTGAGGACTGGTTCCAAAATTCAAGGAAAAGCTTCCTGGGTTTTCACTTGGGCAGTGTTGTGTGCAATGCCGTAATAGAGCAACAACTTTCATTGATATTATAGCATTGTGGATCCATTTTTCTTGAACTTGCACAGCCAATTGTTCCTGATAAATAAACCGTATAGTATGATTTGTCCACATATACATCACTCATTGCAATTATTTAAAGTAAAAAAGAGAGACAAATTACATCTCTTTCTAGACTCAATGCCCTTCGATGACACTTTTCATCGATGTTATAGCATTGTGGATCCATTTTTCTTGAACTTGCACAGCCAATTGTTCCTGAGAATAAACCATATAGTATGAGTTGTCCACATATGCATCACTCATTGCAATTATTTAAAGTAAAAAATTACCTTTATGAAACTTTAAAGCATTGTGCCATTACTTTTCACAATCACCATTGCCTCTTTTCTCAATCCGTGGTTGTGGTAAGTTGTACAATTTGAACATATTAAGAGTATAAAGATATAAGATGTGCCACTAAATGAAATAATGCCATAAAATTATAATTAGACTTCATGTAAATTAGCTAATCCCATGATGTATAACTGATACTCGATTCTCCAAAACTAATAGTGCAGGTAAGTGAGAACTACGTTTGGCTAATCATATATAACAGGACTTGCATATTACTTCTACTCATTAAAATTTTGATTTGCATATTTCATCATCTATCGACACAAAACGAAGATGTTTCTCGGGCTGCTCAGATAACACAATTACTCGATCATTCTGGTGTTGATTATCGTTAATATGTGCATCTTGTTCTTGAACAATATTTACCATGTTTAATCTTGCGTAATATATAAATAATTGTGTGTAGCATTCAGGTAAATTTTAATACTGGACCAGACCGACCCATGCAAAAATGATTCGTTTCAATCAAAACCCATTGTTACCCATTATATTCGCCTCTCAACTTTCAAGCACTGCTCCTCTTCAAGTGGGTTGGTGTCGCAAGAATCCTCTTGATTGCATTAACTTCGAATGGGCTGTTCTTGCTCTGTTACAGTTAATTAAAGCCAACATTAGTCACATATAAAGCGACAAACTTCATAACTTTTAGACTTGAAAAAGTAAAATTAACTCACCTTTGAGCAGGTACCACGGGGCACATTGCATACAGGGTAATCATGTGGGAAAGAAACTGTAGTGGTCATCACAGCAAGATGCTCCTTCCAATGGGCAGCATCCACAAGCAAAACAGTAGCCATAGTACTCATAGATACAACAGCAAGTGGTGGCTTCAGGGCATGTGTTGTACTGTCACAGACCACTTCAGGTGTGACCGGTGATGGGGGTGATGGACCAGGGTTGGGTGGGTATGAAGCCTCCATTGCCAAAAGTGATTACATTTGACTATAAAACTGATCATCTGCAACTTGAAAATGACCCCTAAATATTCATAACAGTCTATTTTATAAAATGACCCCTAAATATTCATAACACAGTCTATTTTGATTAACAAAACTACAAAAGTGATTACATTTGACCATAAAACTGATCATCTGCAACTTGAAAATGCAACACTTTCAAATCACAAAGCCAAACACCCCCAAGTCTTAAGAGTAAAGACATCATTTTGGATAAGCTTTTGTTCTTGTTTCACAAATTAAAAATTCTGTATAAGAAATGTGACTCTAAATTGCAGAGTGAGACGAAGTTTACCTTCCGTCTGACACCACAAACTATTGCCCACATATATTTCTCCTCAACCTTCATCCATACTTTTTTCATTGCTGTCTGCATCACGAATCTCTGAAGTACCATCTTCAAGCTTTGAAGATGATCCAGTAGCAGAAGGTGCGGACACCACATCTTTTTCTTTGGAAGGAGTTGCAGCCACATTTTTTTCTTTGGAAGGAGTTGCAGCCACATCTTTTTCTATGGAAGGAGTTGCAGCGTGTTCCTTATCTGATGCCCATATGGTTGGAGGGTAAAGGTGCAGAAAGGAACAAATTGAGGAGCACTTGTGGCAGATAAGATCTTCATACAGAGGTTCGCCTTCCTCATCTACTGGGATCTTTACCTAATATTACAATGACAAAACAGGTAGTTATAATAAACAACTTTCCTTCAAGATTATAAAATCTTTAGAGTTTAACGAAATTATAACACACTATAGTTTTCTTGATGTCTTCAGCAAGTATCAATTACTAAAAAGACTCAGCAAAAAGATTATGACAATACATAAGAGTTGATGTGTACTAATAATTAATAATACTAACCTCGTTAGTGGACTCATGACCAAGATGCTCCATCCTTGAAATTCAAGCTTATGAGACTGACCTGGCAGAAAATTCACACATAAATTGGAGTCGTTGCATACCCTGCATCAGTTACATGTTGGTATTGTGCTATGCCAAATGGATTACACTTAGATGTTTACGAATCAGTGATTCAAGAACTGTGAGACATTAAAGAATGAAAAAGCTCAAGTTAATCCACTGTCCAAATCCAGCGTTCTATTATAACCCGTATCATTCGTTATTACAACTTCACAAAAACACCACCATCAAATAACAACTTGTGTTTCTAACCATTTGAAACTATCTGCATTTCTCATCTTATGCTTATTAGCTTTTTTACTTACTGAAGTAAAAAACATGTTTCTAATAACATTCATAATCAACCATTAATTTTTGAGTTTTCCACGAAAGGTACAGTCATATAGCTACAGCAATTCAGCTGCTCATATAGCAGAATCTTATGTACCGGATATAAAGCTTGAAGTCCAGTGTAACTAAAACCATCATTACAACAGGTTCTTTTGACCCGTCTGATGGTAACCGGCCGCCTACTTCAAGTAATCGACAAATAAGGACAATGGAAGCATGACTATTAGTATACATGTATTGAATAGTGTATCGTAGATCAAAAATTTGAATACTCACTGAACATAGAGAGCAACTGAGAGCTGAATGTGATGTTCACATAAAACACCAAAAGAATTACACAGTTCCCAAGAATCGTTAACCTCTACTACCTGTAAACCACAACTGATAAATGAGTATATTAAAAAAATTGGTCGACTAAGAATAAGAGATCACTCACCGAGCCATCAGAAGAACTAATCGTGGCATCACCATCGTCAGACTTCGCCAGAGGAATCCTAAGCTACAACTTCACAATAGAAACGAAGCATCAGTATATACAAAACAGGAATGAGAGCATTGATGTGTAAATATAACCACAAATACCTGCACTTTATCAAGGTCTTGTAGAATTTGAGTAACACATCTGGCATAATTATCATAGGATTTCCTTTTAGGCGTAGGAAGGAGACATGCCTGAATAACAACGAATTAGATAACCGGAGATGATAATATTTATGCAAATAACTTAATAAATTAGCCATGCTTGCCACAATTGTAGGAACCTCACATGAATGATATTAGAGCTAATGCTTAAAAAAAATACAAACGAACACTTTGTACTGCTGGGATGTTGCCAGTTTGTCTTTTACATTCGTACTGCTACGATCTCGAATTAGTACTGCCATTGAAGGTTAGTACTGGTGGTATATATTCGTTTGTACTGCTTGTATTTATTATAATACGATTCAATTGATGGATATGATACCATCATTATCGAGCGAAACAATGATCTAGAAACCGAAATATGTAAAAAATCAACTTGTTCATCCTGCACTATATATATATAATTAATTTAGTTACAAACACATATACATGTATAGATTCATGTTTTTCTGCTAAAATATTCAATTCATTTGAATCGTTATGCATTTTAATATGTTACGAAAGCATACATCGTTTGATTACAATAACTAAATGCTTTTTAATTTAACACAGATCATATCGAGTATTTATACTAATGAAAGCTTCTAATTAAGCATTTTGTGTTTGTTTACTAAACTTGAAAATATACAATAAATATGATTATATGATAAATAGAGAGGGAGATGATAACCTGTGTGGAACTCAAGATATAACCAAAGATTTATCTTTGATAACTTCATTGCTTCCGCATAACCTGCACATCAGAGAAAAAAAAGAACATTGTGTGTTTGATAATGAGATGAATGAGTGGTATTAGGGTTTTGGGAAACAAAATATTCCGTATAATAATGGACCGGATATTCATAATATTGGATTTGGTTTGCTAAATATTTAGCCATATATTTACTTTGTTTTGGAAGTTATATCACAAAAAATAATTTGGTCTAATGGTAACATTGACATATACTTAATCTATATAAACAACCCAAGTTCGAATCTTTAGTGTGTTTTTTAAAATTTCGGAATTAAAAGTCAACTTTCGAATTTATTTGGTCAAATCTTGCTTAGGTGGACTGCTTAGGTGGAATAAGAGCATGATTACTCATCAATCAAGCGCTTATTCATCAATCATGCATTTGATGACGTCATACGCATCCTGTTATATATAATATGTAGATATATATATATATATATATATATATATATATATATATATATATATATATATATATATATATATATATATATATATATATATATATATATATATATATATATATTGTTTTAAACATTAGCTTTATATTTAGAATCTGTGTTTATTCAAATTCATGACGAAGCTGAAGATGTAGGATCAGTCGAGGAGGAGCAGGTTGAAATTCCGGTACCAGTTGACGAAGATGATGTCGAACCTCCATCATTAATTGGTAGTAAGCGTAAGACCAAAACACCCCCGAAGCGAGGTGGGAAAAAAACTATAAAAATAGAACAAGATGATAATTAATTTTTGAGTTTCAAACAATTTTACGATGGATTGGTTTATTTATATTTTGTTTGCGTATAACAATTACATCTGCATGATAATTTGTTTTTAATATTATGGATTTGTTTATTTTTTTTATTGTGTTTTGGTTGCATATCAGAATTACATGTTTTTCTTATATTATACTTCGTTTTTAATATGGTTACGTATAATGAAAGTGGTTTCTCATTCGCATCCAGTTGATTTTTATATTTTTTTTATTGTGTTTGGGTTAAGAAGGTCAAAATTGAATATAAAAAAGATATTGTATTGTTTCTGACGAGGATGTGCCTATCGAGGAAAAAAACATTTAGTATTTGAATTGATTATTCGCGTGTAAATGTTTGTATTTGTTCAACGAAAATATGAATTGAATGAATTTAATGTTTACTGTAATACCTCACAAATTTTCCCTTATATTTTCTACACCTATGATATTTATATATCACTTTTATGGGTAAACTTTTTGCTTCATCCCACTCCAACTATGTAAAGTAAGTTACATAGCCCTCTAGACTTGCTCACGCAACTACCAATGCCAATTATCTCTATGTTTACCTCATGTAAACACTCTTGGTATGTCAAGTCTAAGTTACAAAAATCATATTATCAAGTATACTATTAATCTAACTTACTATATCTAGCATATTACTAAAACAAGCCCTATACGTTTACGGTTATTTTAAAAACCCTAATTTCAAGTCTAAATTAGTTTGAAAGTGTTCAAGGCTTAAGCATAAGTTATCCTAGCTACATTTCCCTCCCTAAACTCTAGTACAACCACTTAAAGCCCAATGCACAATCCTTTTAAGCTTAGAGCCCAATTAGGTCATTTAGGTGCCTAAACCATGTTTAAACCTTACCAATCCTTTAGCACAAGTTACAACCACTTGGTACATGATCCCTAAACCTTCAAATTAGTCCCTAATTACTTTCTAAACCCTAATCCTAGCACTAAACCCTAATCTAAACCCTAATCTAACCCTAATCCTAAACTAAGCCCTAAATCCTATAACTACCTAAACCTAGCACCCTAGCACCACCATGACACCACCAAGCACCCTAGCACCTCCATCACCAACTTTCCATCATCAAGCTACCGACCACACACCACCATCACCACCTTATCACCCCCTCGTCACCACCTTAACGCCGAGAACCAATCACCACCACAAACCACCCTACACTACCCTAGCTCCTACAATAGGTCTTTCTAGTCACCACTAGCTGTCAATACTCATCCCCCCTCCTACCCTTGGCCACCACTCCACGCCAACTTGGTCCCCAAGGCTCTTCGAGCCCTATAAATAGCGACGCAACCCAAAACCATTTCATACCATTTCAAACAGCCACTCCACCTCACACACTAGCTTTCACACAGTCCTAGCACTAGTATAGAAGCCTTAGAAGCCAAAGGAACCAAGAGAACCAAGCCTAGAGCCTTGTCGAAACCCATTTTGGCCGAGAAAACCCTAAACCTAGTTGCGACCCATTTCTGGTCGAGTAAGCTTTTCCTACTTGTTCAATAAGCTCTTTTATGATTTATAAGCTTTACTAGATCCCACATAAGCCCTTGTTTAATCCTTGATTACTAGAACTAGGCGTATTTCTTTTTAAACCCTAAATACCTATTGATTTCACATTTTAGGTCATAATCCCTTTACATAAGCTATAAGCTCTTAAAAGCTACTTATCTAAGCTTATTCTAATAAGCCCTAAGCTGCAAAACCTTTTTGTTATACTTAAAACACACTTTGATGGTTTTAGGACTAGTTTTGTAACGCATTCCATGCATAGGGGTATATATTGTAACTTCTAGAAATTATTAAGTCTAAGGGTTATTCCTGCCATTTTCATAAAATTATAAGTATAAGGACCTATTTTGTAAAGTTTTAAAGTTAAAGGGTTAGTATATATATATATAATTATTATATAAAGGACTAGATTTGTAAAAGTTTATAAGTCAAGGGTATATATTGCCAAATTACAAACTTAAGGGTATAAGTGAGATATTTTCATAAATTGAAAACCTATATTTTTAACATAACAACATAACACAATACTAGGGAATTTCATGTGAGGGGTTTCATTTGGGTATACGTTTCGACGAGTTTGCTAGGTTTACGAATTAAAGTGCCCTGGCTCCTCAAACGTTTACTACGTGACCTCTGGATTATGATAGCCCGAACGGTGTTAATTTATATATAAATCTAGTGAGTCAAAGAAACATATACTTAGAAACACGGCTTAGAAACTTAGACAAACCACTAAGACTTGACATACACTACCCCAGGTAGCGTGAGTAAGCCGTCTAATATCTGAGTCACTTTTGACATCAATCAGATTTCCCTGAATTAAGGTGAGTTCGTAGCCTCACACTTTTTAAATCCCGTGAGCTAAACCTCACTTCTAAATGCTTTATAAACCCGTGAGGGGGATACATGCTTTAAACCGAATACAAGTATTTTTCTTCCTGACTGGTTATTGCACGAGTACCACCTTGCCACTATAACTTGAATTTCATGAACCATAATCACTTGCGAGTGAACGCGAGTATGGTGGATAGATCTATCTGAAGTTTGACAACTCCCATTGGTGTGCCCCTACCGGGTACCAATTAGCACTATATTTGAGAACTACGAGGTTAACCTTGGCAAGTTAACCTTACGTTTAGTCATTGGTTGGTCTGCAGTGCCATCATTGGACTATAGGCATGTTAACGTAAGGTGTCATGAGCTTAGATGCAATAATCCCCCATATAACTTATCTTTGGGTGCTTTGAAGCCCACATGAATTTGTATTCAAACCACTTTCCCACTAAACCAACGAATTTCACTCAACCTTAGTGTTGACCTTTAGGCATGTTTTCCTAGGTTTAACTGAGCACTTATGGCCTTACTACACAGAGTGACATTGGACTTGAGGACGTCCAAACCTATTATCATTCACCTTCCTATTTCAAACACGTATCTTCGGGACCTGTCTTTTTGCAAAAGTCTCTCTTTTGCTGTAAAAACTCTGATATCTCCTTTTCAAAAACGTCTCTTTTCGAGTCGTTTTCTATCATTGTGACGATGTATCAATGAGGTAATACCCCAAGATTTAGCTTCCGCTGCTATCTGAGAGATGGGGGTGTTACAGATTGGTACCAGAGCCACAATTATAGAACAAGGTTTTTACCTAAACTATAACTACTTTTCTAAAAAGTCCTCAGTAAAAGTCCTCCGTGCTACTGCGTTCCCCCTATAGGATATATATAGAATAATAACATATGTTATTATTATAAGTACGTATATACTTATACTATTTTCTCCTGGGGTATTACAGTCATGACTTCCACTCACCCTATCATTTTATATGATACCGATGATGAGAATTCCGATTCTACATCATATAGTTCTGACTTTGTGTCAGCTTCACTAAACTATTCCTCTAATTCTGATTCTAATTCTTCGGAAGAATTAACTCAGAATCTTATAGCTTCACTAGCTATAGAACCGTTCCCAAATGATCCTTATATGCAAACATATAATAGTTATATGCAATCATATAATGGTGAAATTCCTATCGTTCCTTCTTTAACTCCTACTCCCCCGTCACCACTCTTTGATCCCTGATATTTCTTCGTTCCCGAGGTAGTTTCCCCGCCTCGTAAGAAAATTCATTTTCTACCACCTTCCCCTCCTCCCATGTTCGAAACCAGAAATAATTCTTACAGGACACCTTTAGAAAGGCATGAGGAACAAATAGAATATATTTTAGACCACTTAGGTAAGCTATCTCTAGAACGTATCGAGGATATAGAAGATAAGATTCATGATCTTGGAAAAGGTCGAGTCATCATCCAAGGAAATCTTGATAAGTTAGAAATAGAACTAGAAGAAGCCCGTACCCAGATTTTAGGCATACAAAAGAAACAGGAAGGACATAGTGATGAAATAGTTCTAACTCTGATGTGTCGTGTGTCGTGCAAGTTTTAAAACTTTATAAACACAATTTATCCAATTCTCTAATCAACACATACGAGCAAGTATACTCGTCCGTGGTAGTAAAGGTGGGTAAGTTGAGATCGTCCCAAGGGAATTTTTGTTTGGGTTTGGTAGTATAAGTTTTAACAAAAAGGGTTGTCAATCCAATTTGGTACAAATTCTAAGGTAAGTAAAAATCAATCAATCAAAAACAAATATACTTGTGTGTAATTCCATGACTAATTGTATAGAGTAATCTACCAAGTTAGGTGTAACTTGTAATGATGCACAACTTAAATTGATGATTCACAATCAATGGTTTTTATCATGAGAAATCATCTTCTAAGAATTCAATCTCCTAGTTAATTCCTTTCGGCCTTTTGTTAACTAGTACGATAATTCTATTAAACTCTTTGTTGTTTGAAAAGCATTTCTTATCTTAGGAATTCATACGAATCCTTTCGGCCTTTTCTCGTGATGAAATCGTTTCCAAATCCATTTTAATGAGTTAATATGTTGCTTGTCACACACCATAGTCCATACTAATTCGTGCACTAACTTTTTGGAATAAAAACATAAAGAAAATCCTTTCGGCCTTTGTTAATCTTTAGAACTGTTTTTACCAACCAATTAAGCAAGATTAGATTGTATTTCAACAAACTCATAAAACAAGACATGTTTTCATGCATCACTATGAAATAAGAATACTCCAACAATTGTCACATCATACACACAAGTATAACCAAAATCACTCCATAACAATTATAATCAAACACAAGTAGCAAACCATACTTTCATTCATCTTAAAGTAAAAGTAGTTCATAATAACTCAAACAAGAAATACCTAGTTTTGGAATTACAAGAACTAGAATTGTGGAACTATAGCAACCACACTCCTCCAATCGCCTATGATCACACGTAAACAACTCCACACTCGAACACAACTCTTGAGACTCAAACTCAAGGTTCTCTGGACGTTTTCACAGCAACTACAAGCTTTCGGGCAATGATAATAAGTTTAGCAAGACTTGGTGTAAACCTTCACTAAGTTTTTGGGTTGTCACCCTTTGTAAACTAACCAAGGGTTCTTTAAATAAGTAAAAGAACTCCTCCTCTCCAAGTAAAAACGTCCCTAATGATTCAATAGGCAGGAAATGATAAGCCACCATGATTATGGGGCTTAAATTCGTCATTAAATGTGCTTTTGTAACAACAGCTTCCTCCAACCGATCGGTATTGTGATCCAACCGATCGGTTGGATCTCTCGGTAAATTGTTCTTCTCCCATCCGAATCGGATACGGGCACCATCCGATCGGATGGGCCATTCTGCCACACACAACTTTTGGTTTTTTTCTTTCTTTTCTCGTTACGTGCTTGATCCTTTGTTGTACCACTAATTTCTTTCATAGAACTCGAACTTTTCTTGTTATTTGAACATAGAGATCTTGACATTATTGAAACTTTGAGTTCTTGTGTGGTTTCTCTTTCGTTTTCCTCTCATGAATCTTCCAATGTGCATTATCACTTCATTTCTTCATCTTTTTATCATCTTTTCCTGTACTTGGCTATATTTTCTTGCATATACACTTTTTCACAATTTAGTAACAAATATACACAAATATAACCACATATGATGCACAAAACTAACGATAACGTGACTAAAAACATGTTCAATTTGAGCGTTATCATATACCCCCACACTTGAGTTTTGCTCGCCCTCGAGCAAGTCTAGCGTTTAGAAAAATCTGATATCAATGGCATTTTCATTATGATCTAAAAATCCAACAACCATCCCAATGGAACAATTGCTATTTTCACTTTAACCGCGAAAAATTCTTGAAACAATAACAAGTTAATTTAAGCTTGATAACATAACTAAGCACCTCACAAAGGAATTTTAAATTCATTTAACACTCAAGGGTAAATTTAATGGTACATCACTCATTGCTCAGACATGATTCACGTTTCTTACCATAAGCTTGTACGAGTATCAAACAACAAAATAAAACATCAAAGAGGTCTTTTATTCGGGTTTAGGGTTAAGGGTTACGGTTACCTGGCTAATGTGTAAATATTTCATACAAGAACATAATAGCTCGCTAACAACGAATTCTTGACTGGCTAAGCAACGGATGGTCACTAGATTATACCTTGGTTCGCTAACAACGTTATTTGCATAACGGATGGTCACCAAAACACGCCTACATATCTAAACAAAGCCATCACTTAATCCGGATGCTCGAAAGCTAACAACGAATCAAGTAATTGGTAAAGGTAAGGATAAGACATGGGAATTATTTGTGATTGGTTTCTACAAAATAAAAATAAATAACTAAGAATCAAGTCCAAATTCCGTTGCCAACTCTTTATACCTCAAATGATCACTCTACCAAACTTCTTCGATTATTACTATTCCGCATCTCATACTAACTCCTTTCTTCCTTCATAGCTCATTGACTATTTTATTTTCATCCATTCATACATTCATAGCTCATTGGCTATTTACTTTTTTCACTTTTTTCCCCCCACACTTTGGATGAGCACACGCTACAAAAAAAATACAAATAAGAGTAGCGACCTCCTTCTTCATTGAAACAACACATACACATATCAAAGTGTGGTCAACATGTAATCATAAAAAAAAAAAAATAGTTTTGAACTTCGCTTGAACTTGATTCGGGTAAGGCTAAAGTGTAAGGTGTAAAATCTTTTTGTATTTTTCTGGATTTAATCAAAAGAAAAAGATAGGATCAGAAGGTGTAACTAAGGGTATCTAGCGTAAAAGATTAACGCTAACAAATGGGTTCCAAATACTAAGATAACAAACCAATGTGGTTAGCAAAAAATATTTTTGTAAACGGAAGGCCATTTGGTGTAAATCCTAATTTGCCTCTTATCATTTGAATTATTTTATTACTCGAAAGTAATTTTAACCGTAATGCATAACACGTACAAGTTCTAGAATCAACATAATCACCGACACACTCATAACGAAATATAGAGCATAAGAAATGCTTTATACAAAAAGGATTAAATCCTCACAATTTAAAGTGGGTTATAACATGTACTAGCAATAGTTATCAATAGCTCTCCTCACTTGATTAAATTCCAAAAAAATTTCAAATAGCCTCATTTTTACCAATGAATCAATCTATATAACAAAGAAAATAACTAGAAAATCAAGGGCGAACCTAACTCTAGTCACTCAAATCCCAAAATTCTACTAAAAACTTAAAAATTAAAAATTAAACCAATTTTTCCTATTTTATTCCCTCCCCCACACTTAAGTTTTGCATTATCCTCAATGTAATAAAATGAACTTAGAAGTAAAGGAAATGGGAAAAATTTAGTTAAAAAAATAATAATAAAAAAAATACTACCCGGAAAAGAAATCGCATAGGCATATTTGATCATAAGTAAGCACATGAGTTCTTCTAACTCCAAATATTGATCAACACTAAGCTTTCGTGAATTCTTCCCCTGCAAAAACTGCAAAAACTATACGCGAAACAAACAAAACAAAATACTAAAACAAACAAAAGTAGTTCAAAACAAACCATAAATTATAAAATCCTAATAAAGTTAAGTTAAAGTAGTGGAAATAGAAATTATTCAACCAACATTGTTTTTAAAACACAACCATAAATCAACCATATCTTCGATGATCATCAATCATCGGCATCCATGTGTTCATCGCCATGAACCCTCTCGTCTTCACTCTTGTCATCGTCCTCATAGTTCTCTTCATCATAAAAAACTGTATACTTTGGTCTCTTCACTCCAACACCTGACGAAGAACCTCCTACATCGTAACTCGAACCTCCAACTGTAGGAACTCTACCATAAACTGGCACTAGGTCGGGGAATGGTGCATACCCGGGATACGGATACGGATATTGGCCAGGATATGGGTCATACTGAATTGGGTATGGTGTAACATTTGGTGGGTTGTAGGGAGGTACCTCATAATTAGCATCACGAGCCACATGCTGAATCATCGGCATGGAATAATCATAGTTGTAATTTTGCCTCATCATCATAGAATCTCTCCACACTTCCCTACACTCTATCTCATTCAATTCACGATTCCAATCTCCCCATCACGAGTCAAAACTACCCGGGGCATGAACATTCCTAATTGGTGGTGGTGGTTGATATGGTTGTTGTTGATAAGGTTGTTACGGTGCTCCATGAGGTGCGACCATCGCTGGTTCTGTCCAAGCTCCTAACATCCTTGTTTTCCTATCCAACGCTCTACCGAAACTTTTATCATCCCACGTCTCACTCTCCTTCATCTCCGAACATTTCTCCAATTCTTCATTCACAAAATAACCCAAATTTCTTGCCAACATAGTCACATAGTGACCTCCATAAATCACACTATTATCTTTTATCCCTGGTGCTCTTCTTGAAAGATACTCGGCTATTATCCAAGCTGCGTTCCCGTTCTTATCTTCTTCCAACAATTTCATTAGCCACAAATCCAGTTGATTGCACTTATCCATGCTACCTGTTTTGTGCAAAACCCCCTAGCGATCAATTTTTGTAAAATCTTCATAATAGGATTCCTTAACTTGGACGAGTTTCTTCTACTACAACCTGGATCTCCCACTCTATTCCAATAATCCGCTAGACCTTCATAATCATTATGCTTCCTTACCAACCTCGCAAAATGAGGTGGAAACAAACGATGCTCAATCTCATCTTGATCGTATAGACCAAGTGTAACAGCAAATTTCGGCAGAGTATAAACATGCTCCCTACCACAAAGCCTAAACCAGATACATTTATCATTCACTACATCCGCAATTTTTCTTTCAAAATAAAACGTGGAGAAAAACTCCAAACACCATTCTCGATTAACATTCTCATAAATACTAAACGCTCTTTCCCAAGAAAAATCTTCAAAACTATCACCATCTCCCTCATACACATACGACATTCTCATCATTTTTCTCAACTCCATCTCACACTCATATTCTGCAAACAAATTCCAATCAAGTAACCTTGGCTTAGCAATTTCTCTCCCTTGTAGCTTCGAAAGACGCTCCCGAAAAGCGTGCTTTTCTTCCTTCCTAAGGTTGCTAAACTTCAAGTTTTCATTACGCTCCTTGTTGAGAGTATATTTGACCTTGCTCTTAGCATTCCTTTGCACATACTTTGTTACAATTGGATTCATTCCACCACGTGATGAACTCGAGCTACCTGCAAGATAACTCTGTAGAAAACACAAACATATGATAGTATAAGAGCATAAGAACCAAGATTACATGATTTAAAAGTCACGAAACTCGTTTTTGAAAATTTCATTTTTCATTTACCGAGAGTTCCATCCGATCGGTACTCCTCCAACCGAATCGGATGGAGTAAATGTCCCAGCCCAACCGATCGGTATTGCTCCGCAACCGAATCGGTTGGGACCTACTATCTCAAAAACTTTTTTCTTTCTCCGACTTTCAATCAATTCTATCAAATTCCACTCTTTCCTATCATGCATTCGATCAATCATAATGGTTTCTACATATCCCACTCATCTCCAAAACATATTCATAACATATTCTCATGATTCCTCACTCTTCCTAGAACATATGAACACTACTACATCAAAGCTCCTCAATTTATGTTCTAATCCACAATGCATCATCCTAGCATCACTAATCAACAACTAAATAACACCTGAATCATCAATTGCAATCTAAATCGATTCAAAGTTTTGACCCCTTTTAATCCGAAAATTTAATCAATTAACTCTTCCTCAAAACTTAATCAATCTATCTAATTCTTTTTGCAATGAATTCCTCAATCATTTACCCATCTATTCCAGAAAAATTACATCTTAATTCGAACTATATCAAAAATACCCAAATTTTGACCTAATTCAAGAAATCCAAATTAAAACCTAATTAATACAAATTGATGATGTTACTTACTTGTTTAGGTGTCATAGATGATCCTTCAACACTCCTACAACACTTAATAATCTCCTAATGGTCGAATTTTTGAACCCCAAGTTTGGTGGATTGAGTGTGTGTGTGTAAAAAATCTTGAGTATACATATTTCACTCCATCCGATCAGTATTTGATCCAACCGATTCGGATTGAATTTTTGCAAAAACTTCACTTTTCCACTTGACAACACTTAATGGTTCTTGTGAGCTTCAAATGAAAATGATTTTACTCTTCAAAAATACTTTTCTTTGGTATAAATACTCCACCACACTAGTCTACCAACTTGTTTTTCAAGTCTATTTCTACTAGCTCTAAACAAAACTAACTCTAAAAACTCATAACATAACTTCATAAACTTAAAACTTAATTAAACCAAGACAATCAAAAGGTCTTAACTTAAACTCAAACTTAAATGCAAACATTAAACTACTAGAAATGCATTAAAATTAGGAAACAAACAAAACACTAGTACAAGCTTTGTGCTTTTATTTTTCAAACTCTTGTCTTTCATCCTTCAAAGTACTCGTGCCTCAAGATATCTTCATTTTGAAACTTCCCGGACAACTTTCTGTTAGTCATTTGCGTTTTAAACTTCCTTGTAAAGTTCCTTCCATCCGGACAAACTATATCAAACTTCACATGCCATTCTCCGTCTTCTTTTTCCTTCTTGTAAACACAAGCTCCTTCGGGTCCCCATTCCAAATTCTTTAGTTGGACTGGTAAAGATCCAAGAAAATCTGTCAATTTGTTAAACACAAAAACATTCTTAAATGGGTTATAGAAAGCCTCCATTGCTAGAGCTCTTTCCATCTCATCTTCAATTTCAAAGTAACTTGGGACAACCGGCCCATATTTAGGCCTCCCTTCTTCATCTTTACCTACTTCAAACCAACCCAAATGGTCTACTTCTTCATCTTCATGCACTTCCTTAACAATCTTGCCTCTTGGTTTAGGATAATACGTATGCTTCAAGATTCCATCACTAATAGTCATAGTACCTCTACCTATATCTATAATAGCTCCACAAGTTCTCAAAAACGTTCTTCCTAACAACAATGGTAACTCCTTATCCACCGGAATATTAAGCACAAGAAAATCGGACAAGAAAGCTTGATATCCTACTTGGACTCTAACATTCTTTACTTCTCCCATCGCTTTTGCTCGTGAATTATCCGCCATAGTAAGATTATATTGATTTGGTTGAGGATTACCAAGTCCTAATCTCTTATACAATGGATATGGCATTACATTCACACTCGCTCCTGTATCAGCCAATGCATACATCGCATCTGTTCCATTCACTTTAATTGGTAACACAAAATTTCCCGGATCGCTTTCCTTTTTGGGCAACCTATTCTCAACTATTCTTTCTCTTGCAACCTCATCAAAATTCTTATCCTCTAACCTAGCCCTTGCCATCATAACTGCATCCAACTTCTTACGATAAGTCATGTAATTATTCAACACATCAATAACCGGCTTTTCCTCCATAAGCTCCTTAAACTTCATTTCCAAATTTTCCAAAATCGCTTCCTTTTGCTCTTTGGTTAATGGTTTAACTATTTGTGGTGTTTTCGGTGGTGAACTAGACGAAGAACTTTCATTCTTAGGGGTGGAGGGTTGGGTAAGTTTGTTAAATGGTGTTTTCTTTCTATTCGCTTTTCCCATTTTAACAATCTCTCCCTTTCCTACCTTTTCTTCTATCATATCATCAACATCAATCCTCATCTCTCCCAACGCAAAATCAATCCTACATTTAGTCTTAACCATGAAATCTCTACCAAACACAACTTCCGGTTCATCAGCATTCCCATATTCCAAAACAACAAAATCAACTTTGAACACATGACCATAAATATTAACACTCACATCTCTCACTATCTTTCTTCCATAATCCTCATAATCAAGTCTAACAAAACCAAGCTTACCAAGCATATCTTCCGTAATGTAGTTGTCACCATATTCCATATTAAGCTGAGCATCCCAAGCTTTTATACCTTCCACACCACAAGGAGTAGCATACCTCATGAACGGTGCATCAAACTCTTTAGGTGGTGCTCGTGTAAACACAACAACTCTTTTCTCCTTAGGTAAGCAAACACTAATTTCTCCAACTTCTTCTTTCCTTTCAAAATCAACCTTAGCTTCTTCCAAAATATTTTCCAAACTCTCCAATGAATCTCCCGAATCTTTCAGCATCTCTTCCAAATTTCTCAAGTATTCCAACACATTGCTTAAACTCTCCATTCTTAAACACTAACTATAACATAACCACAAAAACAAAAGAAATCCAAACTATTAGCGTGAGGGTTAGTTATAATCGAAACATATTTAAAATATTAAATCAAAGATAGCAAACAACCAACTTCAAACTCTTAAAACATAAAAACAACTAAAAATTAAAAATTTCAAAAACTTTTACCGAGGCATCCATCCGATCGGTATTAGCCCCCATCCGATCGGATGGTTGAATCGTTAAAAATCAAATTTACCCAACCGAATCGGATACGGGCAACATCCGATCGGTTAGATCGAAATTTTTCTAAAAAAACTTTTTTTTTTTTTTTTATATTTTTTTTTTGAAAACTAAATTAAAACTTTTTAATATAAACACTAATAACTAAAATTAAACTAATTAAGAAAATGAAACATAACACATAACTCACAACTTAATTACCATTAAACTAACAACTAATTATTAACTCAAATAATCATTAAACTAATTAATTAACATAATTAAAAAAAAAAAAAAAAAAAAAAAAAAAAAAAAAAAAAAAAAAAACTCTTAAACTACTAGTCATTAAACTTAACATTAACTATATTAACTATATTTAATAAAACATTAAACACATTTAAACTATCCTAATTACCCAAATTAGTCATTCTAATTAATCTATCACTTAAACAAATTAAACATAACATTAATTAAACATAAAAAACTGAAAAATAACACTTGATCCAAAAAACTAAAAATTTTACTGAGGGCTCCAACCGATCGGATGGGCATCCATCCGATTCGGTTGGTCCCGAACCAAACTTTTTTTTTACTACAAAACTTATAAACTAGCAAACCAAACTACCAAGTAAATTAACCAATTCCCCGGCAGCGGCGCCAAAAAAACTTGATGTGTCGTGTGTCATGCAAGTTTTAAAAATTTATAAACACAATTTATCCAATTCTCTAATCAACACATACGAGCAAGTATACTCGTCCATGGTAGTAAAGGTGGGTAAGTTGAGATCGTCTCAAGGGAATTGTTGTTTGTGTTTGGTAGTATAAGTTTTAACAAAAAGGGTTGTCAATCCAATTTGGTACAAATTCTAAGGTAAGTAAAAATCAATCAATCAAAAACAAATATACTTGTGTGTAATTACAAGACTAATTGAATAGAGTAATCTACCAAGTTGGGTGTAACTTGTAATGATGCACAACTTAAATTGAGTGATTCACAATCAATGGTTTTTATTATGAGAAATCATCTTCTAAGAATTCAATCTCCTAGTTAATTCCTTTCGGCCTTTTGTTAACTAGTACGATAATTCTATTAAACTCCTTGTTGTTTGAAAAGCATTTCTTATCTTAGGAATTCCTACGAATCCTTTTGGCCTTTTCTCGTGATGAAATCGTTTCAAAATCCATTTTAATGAGTTAATATGGTGCTTGTCACACATCATAGTCCATACTAATTCGTGCACTAACTTTTTGGAATAAAAACATAAAGAAAATCCTTTCGGCCTTTGTTAATCTTTAGAACTGTTTTTACCAACCAATTAAGCAAGATTAGATTGTATTTCAACAAACTCATAAAACAAGACATGTTTTCATGCATCACTATGAAATAAGAATACTCCAACAATTGTCACATCATACACACAAGTATAACCAAAATCACTCCATAACAATTATAATCAAACACAAGTAGAAAACCATACTTTCATTCATCTTAAAGTAAAAGTAGTTCATAATAACTCAAACAAGAAATACCTAGTTTTGGAATTACAAGAGCTAGAATTGTGGACCTATAGCAACCACACTCCTCCAATCGCCTATGATCACACGTAAACAACTCCACACTCGAACACAACTCTTGAGACTCGAACTCAAGGTTCCTTGGACGTTTTTACAGCAACTACAAGCTTTCGGGCAATGATAATAAGTTTAGCAAGACTTGGTGTAAACCTTCACTAAGTTTTTGGGTTGTCACCCTTTGTAAACTAACCAAGGGTTCTTTAAATAAGTAAAAGAACTCCTCCTCTCCAAGTAAAAATGTCCCTAATGATTCAATAGGCAGGAAATGATAAGCGACCATGATTATGGGGCTTAAATTCGTCATTAAATGTGCTTTTGTAACAACAGATTCCTCCAACCGATCGGTATTGTGATCCAACCGATCGGTTGGATCTCTCGGTAAATTTTTCTTCTTCCATCCGAATCGGATGCGGGCACCATCCGATCGGATGGGCCATTCTGCCACACACAACTTTTGGATTTTTTCTTTCTTTTCTCGTTACGTGCTTGATCCTTTGTTGTACCACTAATTTCTTTCATAGAACTCGATCTTTTCTTGTTATTTGAACATAGAGATCTTGACATTATTGAATCTTTGAGTTCTTGTGTGGTTTCTCTTTCGTTTTCCTCTCATGAATCTTCCAATGTGCATTATCACTTCATTTCTTCATCTTTTTATCATCTTTTCCTGTACTTGGCTATATTTTCTTGTATATATACTTTTTCACAATTTAGTAACAAATATACACAAATATAACCACATTTGATGCACAAAACTAACGATAACGTGACTAAAAACATGTTCAATTTGAGCGTTATCAAGCTCGTGTTAGGATATCTACTCTTGAAATGATCATTGAGGACATTCAAGTTAGTCATCGATCAGATATATGGAGTCTTTTAGACGCAATCCATGAGCTTAAGAATAATAAATGAACACCCTTAGGCTAGTAAGTCTCCTAGAATCCCTAAGAAATTATAACCTTAGTACTAGACCTAGTTACGGGATGTGTAACATAAATAAAGGTACTTGTCAAATTTTCACCTTGTAAGATAAATAGGCAAGTCGTTTATGACCTAATGGAGTATTAGTTTTCCTATACCTAGTTTCATAAGTTGTCTATCCCGTATTAAGATTATCCTCGTAAATTTAGAAAATTCAATGGATTCTAGACCACCCGGTTATCTCGAGCCTTCATACCTAGGTCTTATGATAGCAATTCATAACCAAGAAAATTAAGCAAGTACCTAGGGACACTGAAACCTCTATAGAATCTCTACCCGTAGGATCTTCTCCACCCTTTAGTTTATCATCATCTATAGGATCTTCTCCACCATATAGTCCATCCTCATCCGTAGGATCTTCTTCCCCGATTAGGCCAACTACTCCACCACTGGACTATGTCTTAGATGAATCTATGTTTGCAGAACTAGATAATTCCTTATGGATTGTACCGAGACCTTTAGGAGGTAAACCAGCTCCCGAGAAATGAATCCCATACTCGTTAGAATACTCCTAAGTTTTAGGTTTTGAACATTTCCATTATATCTTACAATGTTCTAAGAGTTAGAACTTGTATTGAACTCTTCCGTTATATTCTAAAATGTTCTAAGAGTTAGAACTTGTATCGAACTCTTCCGTCATATTCTACAACGTTCTAAGAGTTATAACTTGTAGCCGTCATATTCTACAATGTTCTACGAGTTAGAACTTGTAACCGTCATATTCTACAATGTTCTACGAGATAGAACTTGTATTGAATTCCCTCGTCATATTTTACAATGTTCTACGAGTTAGAACTTGTATCCGTCATATTCTACAATGTTCTACGAGATAGAACTTGTATTGAATAAAACGTCTATGTCGGAATTTTCATAATCCTCATTATGACCGACTCGCGATATCTTTCTTACCCCGTGCTATCCATCAAATATTGATAGAATGGCGCCCAAACGATCATCTACGTCTACTACTCCGGCCATGACTCAGGATGCCATCCAGAAACTAGTTGCTGACAGTGTGACTGCGGCACTAGAATCCCGAGCGGCTAACATGTCTAACACGACTTCTAACGCCGATAGAAACCCCGAGCCGAGAGAAACCTTTGTAACGAAGAAGAGTAGTTACAAAGAGTTCATGAGCTGCCAACCTTTCAATTTTAAAGGTACAGAAGGCGCTGTTGGACTAATTCGCTGGTTCGAATGAAGCGAATTAGTATTCTCTCGCAGTAACTGTACTGAGGAGTGCAAAGTAAAGTTTGCTACCGGTACACTTACTGAAGAAGCTCTATCCTGATAGAACTCATTTGCCCAACCGTTGGGAATTGAGGAAGCGTATAAAACCACCTGGACCAAATTTAAAAAGCTTATGATTAAGAAGTACTGCCCCTGGACAGAAGTCAAGAAAATGGAGGATGAATTTTATAACTTGACTATGAAGGGGAATGATATCAAAACTTACATCAAGAGATTTCAGGAGTTGGTGACACTATGTCCTACCATGGTGCCCACTGCTGAAAAGACGATGGAAGTTTTCATCGGGGGTTTGCCTCGAAGTATCGAAGGGAATGTTACTGCCTCTAAACCTCAAACTTTATAGGAAGCCATAACCATCACCCAAAGGTTAATGGATCAAGTAACAAAGCACAACTCTGTGCCAGCGCCCAACGATTACAAACAAAAGTTCCACGATGGGAGAACTTTCAATAACTACCGTAACACCAACACCAATATCCATACCCCAAACCCTTACAAATGCCAAAACCAAGGAAAGAAGCTACTAGAGCTTACGCTGCCACTCCACCTAAGGAGAGTGGTTATGCTGGAAATCTCCCACTGTGTAGAAGATGTGCTTTACATCACACAGGACCTTGTGTTGTCAAGTGTAGTGCTTGCAACAAGGTGGGCCATCAAACTAATGATTGCAGACGCAAGGGACCAGCCACTAAGAGCAATCAGCTACCAGTGACGGTTACTTGTCATGCATGTGGAGAGAAAGGGCATTATGTGAATCAATGCCAAAAGAGAAATGGCGGTGCCCAGGGGAGAACCTACATGTTAAGGGATAGGAATGCTCCGCTAGACCCGAGTGTAGTACGGGCACATTCCTTCTAAATCATCATCTAGCTAGAGTGCTATTTGATTCTGGAGCTGATAGAAGCTTCGTATCTACATCTTTTTCTTCCAAACTTAGGATTCCACCCCTTACCTTATCCAGGGTTGTACCCTAATTTTGTTAAATCATCCTTTCAAAATTGGTCTTATGCCGATTAAACTCGGTAGTTTTGACGTTGTCATTGGTATGGATTGGTTGTCCAAGAATCGTGTTAAGATTCTTTGTGACGAGAAAATCATCCATATTCCTGTGACCGGTGAAACTTTAATTATCCGAGGAGATCGGAGTAAAACTCGTCTAAATCTCATCTCCTGTATCAAAACCGAGGGTTATATATCCCGAGGTTGTCAAGTTTTCGTAGTCCAAGTAATGGAGAAGAAGCCATACGAAAAACGATTAGAGGATATACCCGTAGTTAGGGAATTTCTAGAAGTTTTCCCTAAGGATTTACCTGGCCTTCCTCCTATTCGTCAAGTAGAATTCCGAATCGATTTAATTCCTGGGGCAGCACCCGTAGCCCGATCGCCCTACAGATTAGCTCCTTCAGAGATGAAGGAACTATCTGATCAACTCCAGGAATTAGCCGACCGAGGTTTCATCCATCCGAGTACATCACCTTGGGGAGCTCCTGTGTAACACCCCAACCCGACAAGGGCAAAGATGTCACAAGTATATGGTTTCATATCAGAACAAACATAGCATACAATAATAAAACAACGGAAGTCTTAACATTAAATCCAAAATAAGTCAACATGACTTATATCAAATGCAAGACAAAATAACTGAAGTACAAAATCCAATATTCAAATGCCTAAACAATGGCATATCAAAATAATAGAAGTCCAAATGGTAAAGCTGAATAACTAAGGTCAAAACTCCAAGTCAGATTGCTCTCATCCCAAAGCTAAAACCCAGCTTCCTAGCTTAAGTACCTGCCGCAGGAAAAGAAATGCGGCTGAGCTACGAGAGCTCAGTGAGCAGATATATAGATAACATAAATGATAACAGATAGCAGTACAGAACAAATCAGGAATACAGATCATACAGATACAGAATCAAAGTGAAAGAATATGAAAGGAAATAAGGAAAAAGAAAAGAATGAGGAAGAGATAATGAAACAAATCAGGTTTAGGGAAAACAGAAATCCATCACGAGCCCAAATAACAGATAATACCATAGCATAACCATATAATGCAACAAACCTGTGTAGAGTGGCCAACTCCCAGATAATGTGAGAGACGTGTATCGCACACACCATCAGTCACCAGATATAATAATAAACATATAACATAAACAAATAACAGATAACAGATAACAGATAACAGAGTCAGAACTAGGATGCATCCATACGCCCCAGGTGGCCAGAAACTCCTCAACACACCAGATAAAATAAAGTCAGGGACGGGATAGGTCATCACTCTCCTGCCCTAGAGTCATGCCATCGGTGCATCAATGACATGGACATGAAACCCTCATGCCTAGTGATTGGCTCGGATATCAAACTGTAGGTCAGAGGTCAGAGGTCAAATGTACTATCAAAATCAGAAAGTCATGTCTTAAGGGTACATGGCAAAAAGGTTCATGTCAAAATCCAGAAATATATGTCAAAGGTTCAAATCAGAGATTATGCAAAGTTTCAGAATAGAGAATCATATCAGAAGGTTCAAACAAAGGTTCAAGTCAAACAGATCACAACAGAGATTCACAAACAGAGGGGAACATAACAATGGTATAGGGAATCCTAATACGGAAAATGAAATACTGAGAGAAAAGGAAAGAAACACCCTTACTGAAAAAGGGCAGAATATCTGTACCTTATTAGCACAGCAGACAAGCAAACGAACACAGAAATAAGATCAGGACTTCTCCTTCTTCACACCTAAGGAAGAGGAAGGCAGATGTAAAACCCTAAAATTTACGTAATCCGAAATGACCAAAGTACCCCTCTAATTTTATTTTATATTTTAAAGAACATATAAATTATACAAAAGACATATTATTTGTACCTAATCTAAAATAATTAAATCCTAAGCTACCAAATAACATTTAGCTAATAAAACTTTACATTATAATTTAATATCACAAAATAAATAATTATATATATAAATATTACAGAAAAAATTCGACTAGTAGAAAAAAAAAATAAAAAAAAAAAAAAGGAAAAGATGTGCATTGAAAATAAATGGTATCATAATCCCACTAAAATAGGTCATTCCCTAATTTACCCAAACACAAAAGAAAAAAAAAAAAAAAAAAAAAAAAAAAAAAAGGTCGGTTCTTTTTTTATATATACCGAATTTTTAACAGACCCTAAAACCCATTCCATATTGTCGATCTTTTGCTCTCTCTTCTCTCTTTTCTGTTCGATCATAGGCAGCAACAAAAGGAGGTGTTCGATTTTGTTGTTCTTGTTCCTTTAATCACGCTTCTAGGGTAACTCTTATTAACCTTGTTCCATTCTACTCTTCTTGTTTGATTAATGCTTCTATTTGATGTTATTGTTGAATTATACTAACTCATAATATATTAGAACCATATTACATAAAATCATAGAAAACAAGTTCACATGAAATCATAGAAAAGGTTTACATGAAAACATGATAATATCACATAAAATCATGAATTAGGGTTAGGGTTTGAATGGGAATTCGTGGGTAACATGATGTGTGATTTTTAGAACATGTTAATGTGATGTTAATATACAGATCTTATGAATTATGAGGGTCGTGGGTGTGTTTGGATGCGTAATTATGCGTTGTAATGGTCAAATTATGAACTCAGTTTGCTGTCCAGAATTTTGGTCAAATTGATTTAGGTGGATTTTGATGATAGTAATTTATTTTTGGGTGTTTCTGGAGTCTAAAATTAAGTTCAAGGAAATAGCTTTCTGGGAAAATTAACCTTGTAATTTTTAGAGGTCGGGAAGGCAACTTTTTGATTTTTATAAATTCGTGTGTCAAACCTGAATTCGGAAGTCTGGAAATCAGTCCATTTTGACGATTTTTCATTTTCAAACCATGAGGAGTTAGCTCATGAAATTCTCCAGTATGTGACTTCAATATGTTTAGTAGTTTCATGAATTTTTGTAGATTTTTCCTGGAGGTATTTGTGGGTAAATTAAGTGATTACTTTCTGAGTATTACAGCAGACATGTTTTCTGGGTAGTCTGAGTTGTGGTATTTTTCATGTGGGGTAAAACTAATCAATAAATTCTGGGAAAATTAGTGTGGGTTTTCAAGACATTGAGGTAGCTCTGGGAATTTTTGTGGATTTTATCTCTGAGTTCTAATATGGTTCATAAATTCGATCAAGTGTGGTCTGTTTAGGGTTAAAAGCTGATAAGAAGTTAATTAGGGCTAAATAAGGATTTATTGTGTAACTTAAGGGTGGAACTTATCATTATTCAAACTAAAAGGGTTTAACTTGTTAAAACATGTAACTTTATGATATTTATGTTTCATACCCTAATCTTACGATAATTACACTATAATCCCTAAACTATTTATAATTACTTAATAAACCCTAACTATAAGAATGTGATTAGTAACAAGTATTTAAAATCCGTTATGAAATTAAATGAGCTAATAAGTATATTATGAATCATCATCTATGTAGATTCGTTGAAGAGGTGTGACAGTGTGTCCTTGTGTTCATCCATTTGTTTGCTTCCATTCACTCGCTAAGGTACAGATATTCTGCCCTTCTTGTAAGGTGCCTTCGTTCTCTTGATCTCTTGTTTTGATTCGTTTAGGATTCCCCAAACCATTGCTATGTACCCTTGTTTTGTGAACCTTAGATTTGAACCTTTGTTTTGGAACCCTTGCCTTGATCTTTGACTTGAACCACTATGAACCTTGATATGAACCTTGCCATAAAACCTTGACTTGAACCCTAATATGTTTGATATTATAATTGGATGAGAAAACCTTTTTTATTTGTTTATGAAAATGTGTTAAGAAAACCATTTTTAAAACTATCTTATTGAAAACTATTTTAAAGACTATTTTTGTAAAAACCATTTTAAAAGATTATTTTATGGAAACTATTTTAAAAGGATTGTTTTTAAATGAACTTTTAAATTGAACCTTTACTGTATACCTTTGTTACGATCTCTTGTCTTGACCCTTGACCTGCACCTTGATAAACTCGATTGGAAACTTGACTTGAACCCCTGATATATGACTTGACTTGAACCACTTGTTAAACCTTGAATTTGAACACTTGATACTTGATACTTGACCCTTGACCCACAGTTTGAGATTACGAGCCATACTAGGCATGAGGGTTTCATGTCCTTGTCATTGATGCACCGATGACTTGACTTTTGGGTAGGAAAGTGATTACCTATCCCGTCCCTGCCATGACTTGATACTTGACTTGCGCGTAGATAAAGACATTGTGGCAGCCTACAGGGGCGCATGGATGCATCCTAGATTTGTACTTGACTTGACTTGACTTGATTACTTGTATTACTTAGTGACATGATGGGTGTGTGCGATACACGTCATTCACTCTTGGGAGCTTGCAACTCCAACCCTTGGAGGTATCCCCTCATATTATACTTGGCATACCGAGGTCACCCCTCCGTATACATGTATACTTGTTTACTTGAATTTACTTGATATGATATGTTCTGGGCTCGTAGTGGATTACTGTTTCTGTTACCTTATAACCTTGATACTTAACTTGATACTTGACTTGATATTGGATTTAATTCGATATTTGACTTGACTTAAATTGAATATTGGGCTGGTGGTGGGTTATGGTTTCCTTTACACCTACCTATTGTAACCATTCTTGATAACCTTTTCTATTTTCTTTCATAACTCTTGTTACACCTTGTATTGTTTCGTTTACTCCATTATCCCATTATTACTGCTTTGTACCGTTATATCTGTTCACTGAGCTTTCGTAGCTCAGCCGCATTTCTTTTCCTGCGGCAGGTTTTAGTTTAGAAGCTGGGTTTGAGTGGAGAGTACTTGGGCATTAGAAGACTTTATTAGCTATTGAAGATTGACTAGAAGAACCCTAAATTAGACGTAGAAGATATTGAATTGTAACCTTGTAGTTTCAGATTTTTCTTTGTAACCCTTGAATTCTATTGTATTATTAATGTCAAATGTTTGTGTTTGTTCTGATATGAAACCATCGTTGTGACATCTTTACCCTTGTCGGGTTGGGGTGTTACAATTTATGGTATCAGAGCCCAGGCTGACGACTTGTAATACATTACCCTGTCCTGTGCGTTTAGGACCATTAGGCTTCCACTGTAAGAACATAGGAGGACACCTTGAGGACTTGCTTTAGGATTTCTTGGTATGAACTTAAGTTTTGACCAGTGAGGAATGGGTAGACTATAAGGCATTGGTTTAAGTATTAGTGTTTCCGCATTACTCTGATTCGTTCCTTGCTATGACATTGCTTTTGTTGACCTCTGAGACTGTAGAAGTACTAGGTGGATTAAGATAGGTTATTGTTGCGACTTGAGATAAAGTATGATCATCACGAAGGCATATTTGTGTGGTGCTGGTATTATGAACGTGATAATACTTACACCATAAAACGTGCCCTCATTGTGGCCATAGGATGTCTTGGGGAGTACCTAAGAAGTTAGAATTTGATCTCCGTTGGTTTATCCGTGATTAGTGAGACTTTAGGTTCATTCTACCTATGTGTATACTCTGCCTTTGTTCATTAGATGTCTGGATGAGTTTGAATTCTCGTTTTGCATTCTGTTGACCTCAATTATAAATCTTAAACTCTTGTAGAGCTCTCTACTGTTGATACAGTTAATTCGATTTGAAATCTCGTTCGTATTCCATATAAGCTTTCCAGAAAATTCACCTATAATCCATGTTATGTTACATGGGCCTTTTGATCGACATCAACCTAATTTATCTCCTTCTGAGAAATTTGAACCCACCTTGTCTTGATTGAGTCATTTGGTTTGACGATCCTTTTTGGAAGAACCTCCCCAGGCGTGAGAATGTTCGTGACAATCTTTTGCGAATTGCTACGACTTCGTCTAACCTTGCGACTTCAAATTTCGAGGACGAAATTTTTTTTAGAGGGGAAGAGTTGTAAAACTCTAAAATTTACGTAATCCGAAATGACCAAAGTACCCCTCTAATTTTATTTTATATTTTAAAGAACATATAAATTATACAAAAGACATATTATTTGTACCTAATCTAAAATAATTAAATCCTAAGCTACCAAATAACATTTAGCTAATAAAACTTTACATTATAATTTAATATCACAAAATAAATAATTATATATATAAATATTACAGAAAAAATTCGACTAGTAGAAAAAAAAAATAAAAAAAAAGGAAAAGGTGTGCATTGAAAATAAATGGTATCATAATCCCACTAAAATAGGTCATTCCCTAATTTACCCAAACACAAAAGAAAAAAAAAAAGGTCGGTTCTTTTTTTATATATACCGAATTTTTAATAGACCCTAAAACCCATTCCATATTGTCGATCTTCTGCTCTCTCTTCTCTCTTTTCTGTTCGATCATAGGCAGCAACAAAAGGAGGTGTTCGATTTTGTTGTTCTTGTTCCTTTAATCACGCTTCTAGGGTAACTCTTTGATGCATGCGATGTGTCGTTGCGGTTTAGCAGTTTTAATGCCTACTCAAGTTTTAAATTTATATTTAGCCGACTTATCAATAACACACACACTTAACGAGCAGTGTACCCGGTCAGTATGAATATAATGGTAAGTAGAGTGTCGATCACTAAGAGTGGAACGTATTATCTAGTTATTCTAATCAGTATTTTAATATATTAAGTTAGCTATACAACCTAATCTAACGCAAGGGGGTTCAGCCTGAGAGACTGGCACGATTTGTTTGCAATTAAATAATAAACTAAACCAATAGGCACGAATCAGCAAGTAGCACACTCGTACACAGATAAATACTCGAGACAATAAGAGGGCTGTCCTTATGATAAGTAGTTTGTCACTTGTTTTATTGCTAGTGTTATATGAAGTGTATAGTTCGATGCAACGCACCGAGATTAAGTCCTTTCTCGTTGGTTCTAATCTTATCGGCGAGTAAACCCTTAATGATTACTTATGACTATCCCGTTTATCTTTCTCCTACTTTTCTACAGACCATAGAATACATAAGCATCTAATAAACAGGCGAGGGCAGAGGCATGGCGACCCGATCAATGCTCAGCTAGACACAGAGGTTATCAATGCACTAATAAAAGTCACCAATGACATCAACATATAAACTTTAATTAATGAGAAAGCAGTTTTAAGGGAGTGCAACCTTTCCGTTGTCACGTTACACAAGCCACCAATCTTGATGAATTAAAGTTTACTAACACAATAAAACAAAACTACTTAATGAATTAAACATATGCAGCACCTTCTTACAGCTCTTGTATCTTTGATTTGGGTGTGTCTTATGCTGCTACCTTGACTGAATTCGTCCTAGGTTTCTGGTCTTCGGTCTTCGGTTATAATATATGTCGTCCGAAATTCGTCTGGTCTTGGGGTATTTATAGTTTCTGTCTGAGGGTGAGATGCGGCGCATCTTGTAAGTAGATGCGGCGCATGTACTTAACTTCGCGTGGGGTCCAAGATTATAATATTCAGGAATATTCGTACACCGCCAGAAGATGCGGCGTATCTTCATCTTTGGATGCGGCGCATGTCCTCTTGTATCTTGGATCGTATCTGGTGAGATCTTGATAGTGATGCGGCGCATATCATGAGTGAGATGCGGCGCATCTGGAGCAGAATAGTCTTGATCTTGTACATTTCAGTAGACTCTTAACTTCTTGCATGTTTTGCTCCATAATTAGTCCAAAATCGCCAAGTTTCACCAAATGCTTGTTTTCAACTGAGAATTACAAAAGTAAACGATTAAGTATCAATCCTCATACATAATATAGTAAAACAAGTCAAATTAATAGGATAAATGATAGTAATAAAATGTACTTATTTGAGTTCATCAAATATCCCCCCACTTGAACTTTACTTGTCCCCAAGTAAACCTTAGAATTAATCTTATGAAAATGTATCCTAAAAGATATTAGGATTTATTTTTATATTTAAGCATGTATTCATTTTTGTCATAATCACACAACTAAACACTTAACGAATTAGAAGTAAAATAAAATAATCTGATAAAAGCAAATCTAATCGTTTAACTGTCCAGTCGTGACGAATATTCTATCATAAGCTTAGCAAGTATACACATCTCCACCACTAAAGCTAAGGAATAACAAGTCTAAAGCGGTAAAAAGGGTTTTTAGGCTTAAGGGTTAATTATTCTTAATCTCTATTGATCTCAAATTCCAGAAAAGGCGACAAAATCACAAATACATGATCGAATCCACGAACACGATACTTGCAATTGCTCAAATCCTTAACTCGAATAGGCTAAAGATAGGTCCAAACTTCACCAATAATAATATATCAAAAAGGGCGACAAAATCATAAATACATAGCCGAATCCACGACTACGATACTTAAGATTGCTCAAATCCCTAATCTCAATAAATCAAAGGTTTGGTTGGATGAAGAATAATACAGGGTATGGATAATATTTGGGATATAAATTGGTGTAAAAATGAAAAATAAACAAAACAAATAAATTAAAATCCTAAGTGTGGTTAATCACTATCCCAACCATCCCATGAATAAGACTCATATCATTGAATAACTCACGCTTTAACACTTGAAACACACGCTTTAGGTAGACACGAATTATACTCAACAAGATCTTAATCAAAGAATTAACCTTAGTTGACGTTCCCATAACTGCCAACTCCCATTTCAATCCATAAATATATAGTACAACAATTAGTGGTGATATCGACCACTTACATAACTTTACATCGTTGGTTTAATCAAACATCCAACTTTTCTTTTTCTTTTTCTTTTCTCTTTTTTTTTTTTTTTTTTTTTTTTTTTTTTTTTTTTTTTTTTTTCAAACAAAGATGTGTAAAATTTCACCACATCACTAAAACAATAATTCTGGATAATTTTTCCATACTTTTCATAACTTCAGAAATAACGGTAATAGTGAAAGCAGTAAACACACGAAAAATAAACTCAAAAATATACAATATTTACTTTCACTCCAATTGCATTGTGCAATTTCCCGACCTAACCATAGATAATGAATTACGCACGCGAACACAGGTAATGTAAGGAAACTCACTTTGCCTAAAGCAATTAACCAACCACGGACTTTAATCTACAGGGTAGGCTAAGGTGTAAGGGTGTAACGAAACATTTTAAACATTGGTGTAAGAAACGAAAGGAATGGCTCTGAGTGTTTTTCTAGGGGTATCTTACTCTAAAAATGAGAGTAACAAATGGTTTATACGGGGGTTAACTAACCAGTGTAGTTAGCTAATATCACATAACATATAATGCTATTTGGGTGTAATCCTAGAAATTTACCAATTTAGACAAGTCATTCCAATTATATAAATAATACTTATTATGGTGGTCTCGAATAGTATACAAGCCAAGTTCTAAAGTTTACAAGTCACCGGCACACTCATAGATTTGTGAATTTTGAAAAATCACAATTTTTGAAAATAACGTCTTGTGTGCAGCTATGCAACTTAGACTTTAAACAAAAACATGCTAAAAATTTTAAATTTTGATATATTAAGCACTTTTTAAGCATATTTTGAAAAGTTTAGGACAAGTAAATGTTAAGTGTTCTAATTCTCCAATCCCCCCACTTAAGTTAAACAACGTCCTCGTTGTTTGTAATAAGGGTTAAAAACTGGAAAATAAAAGAATTAGAACAGAAAAACTCCCCTGAGATTTGCTCGGTATGATCCTCCATTAGTATTAGAGCAAAAATCATCTTTCTTGTGGATTAGAACGTTTAAGCTTCATAATCATGTATCCACAGGAAATGCAGGAATCTACAATACCACCAAGGCTTCAAACACACCTAAGGTAAGAAAGGTTCAACTTGCATAACACATTAGTAGTTAGGTAAAAATAAAACATAAAAATTAAAAATGAAAATCATCAGGTCAGTCGATGCGCCGTATCTTATGGAAAAAGATACGCCGTATCGAGCCTGGAATAAATACGGATCAGAATAGAAGATGCGCCGCATCCTTAAACAGGGATGCGCCGCATTAAAATAAACTGATAAAAAGTTTTTAATTCGAAAAATAAAAATATGCGGAAAAAAATAAAGATATGACCATTGCAGGGGATGCGTCGCATCTCAGAATTGAGATGCGCCGTATCCTCTGCGGCCTGACTGACTCGACACAAAAACAGAATAATAAAATAAAAGATAAAAGATAAGCATGGGTTGCCTCCCACGAAGCGCTTGTTTTTTTTCGAGTCACGAGCCTGACTCCACCCTTATTTACTGTGTAATAGGGTGTTGTTTCCCCCACTTGGGATCAAGTGCGGATGATAGTAGCAATAAACACGAAAAGAGTGTAAATTTGCTAGTAGAGATGGAAGAAATAAATAAAGATCGTACCTTGGCAATATATGAACATCTTCCCTATTCTTACCCGGTTTGGTTGATAAATTAGATGACTTGACCATTTCATCTGAAAAAAGTAGTGTTATGAGGAAAAATGAGTCTCCTTTCTTCTTGGTTAGTTTCTTTGGTAGTAAGGCGTCCTTTGACTTCCTCAGAAGATGAGAAAGGGTCTTTGGCAAGTAAAAGTTCTAGTTCCAATATAACCTTCATAGGTTCGAAATCATCATCTTCATCAATCATAGCAATGTTTAAGAGCTCATCACCAAACTCTTCTTCGAGCTCCACCAAATACGGGTTGATCACAGGTGCTTCAATAGGTAGTGTAATATACTCCACCTCATTATCCTTTTGTTTTGCAACCTGTTTAGGAAAACTAGCAAGATTATTAGTAACGGGATCAATAGTATTTAATAAATTTGTACCACTTTGTGTTGTAAGTGACTCCAATTCATCATTTGAATCTCCATCTTCAACAAGTGGTCTTGCAACTTCAGCATCGTCCCGACTTTCATCCTTAAATAAGTAATCCCAGATTTCTTCAAAATCCCTCGTTGGGTCAAAATCTGGTTGAGGTATGTCATCATAAACTATGGCTTCAAATGGTTCGAAATCAAAATTAGAATACTTTTCATCTTCATCCGATGGATTGTCTAATGGTGGTAATACGATTGCAGAATATTCTTCAACGTAAGGTTCCGTATACACATCATTTTGTACAATTTTCGGAGAAAAAGCACCATTGAGAACAATTGCAGGAATTTGTTTCATATTAAATACATGGGACACTTCTTCATCATTATCATCCGATATAGTCCAAGTATGTCGAAACGGCAACCCATTTCTTTCTTTCTTTGACTTAACCTTTTCCAGCAACAAGTATTCTTCCATAGTGATTTCTTTCGTCTCAATGACTTGTGCACCATTTCTTGTTCTTTTCAAATCACACACCTGATTATTGCTCAAGGTTCTTTCCTTTATAAGCTTGATATATTCTTCCATTGTAATATCCGGATCGTCCATCTTCCTGAAATAAAACTTACTCGTGCAAAAGAAGGGTGAAACGATCAAAGTAAAATAAAAGCTTCTGATATCTGCTGTTGATGCGCCGTATCTTATAATCGTTAAAATTAAATCAGACTTTTATTCAGAAAATAGATACGCCGCTTAGAAATTTGAATGCGCCGTATCAATTTTAATAATCAAAAATCGATATTTATTTAAAATTAAATGCGTCGTATTAACAAAAGTTAATGCGCCGTATTTTCGTTACGTTTCAAAATATAAGATTTTTGATTCAGAAGATGCGCCGTATCGATAAAAATCGATACGCCGTATCTGTTTAATAATTCGCAAACTGTTTTTAATTAAAATAATAGATACGCCGTATCTGCTAAAGCAGATGCGTCGTATGGCGTTAACGTTTAGAAAATTTTTTATCAAAAACAGATACGCCGTATCTTGGGGAAAAGATGCGTCGTATCAAATTAATTAAACGCGTTGTATTTTATAAAAATTGAACGCAATACGCCGTATCTGAGAAATCAGATGCGCCGTATCGTTCGATTTAGCTCAGTACAACGATAGCAGAACACACAAAAAATACGAAAAATAAAAACAATTAAAAACACACAAAAATAAACACAAACAAAAGCAAACAAATAACAAACAAAAACAGAAAATATGCAAAATAATACAATGAATGCAAATTAATCTAATATACAACAAAATTAGCGGTTAGATAAAAAAAGTTAGAAACCTAATTAAAATACTAATCAAATTAACAGATAATAACAATTCACTCCCCGGCAGCGGCGCCAAAAACTTGATGCGTGCGATGTGTCGTTGCGGTTTAGCAGTTTTAATGCCTACTCAAGTTTTAAATTTATATTTAGCCGACTTATCAATAACACACACACTTAACGAGCAGTGTACCCGGTCAGTATGAATATAATGGTAAGTAGAGTGTCGATCACTAAGAGTGGAACGTATTATCTAGTTATTCTAATCAGTATTTTAATATATTAAGTTAGCTATACAACCTAATCTAACGCAAGGGGGTTCAGCCTGAGAGACTGGCAAGATTTGTTTGCAATTAAATAATAAACTAAACCAATAGGCACGAATCAGCAAGTAGCACACTCGTACACAGATAAATACTCGAGACAATAAGAGGGCTGTCCTTATGATAAGTAGTTTGTCACTTGTTTTATTGCTAGTGTTATATGAAGTGTATAGTTCGATGCAACGCACCGAGATTAAGTCCTTTCTCGTTGGTTCTAATCTTATCGGCGAGTAAACCCTTAATGATTACTTATGACTATCCCGTTTATCTTTCTCCTACTTTTCTACAGACCATAGAATACATAGGCATCTAATAAACAGGCGAGGGCAGAGGCATGGCGACCCGATCAACGCTCAGCTAGACACAGAGGTTATCAATGCACTAATAAAAGTCACCAATGACATCAACATATAAACTTTAATTAATGAGAAAGCAGTTTTAAGGGAGTGCAACCTTTCCGTTGTCACGTTACACAAGCCACCAATCTTGATGAATTAAAGTTTACTAACACAATAAAACAAAACTACTTAATGAATTAAACATATGCAGCACCTTCTTACAGCTCTTGTATCTTTGATTTGGGTGTGTCTTGTGCTGCTACCTTGACTGAATTTGTCCTAAGTTTCTGGTCTTCGGTCTTCGATTATAATATATGTCGTCCGAAATTCGTCTGGTCTTGGGGTATTTATAGTTTCTGTCTGAGGGTGAGATGCGGCGCATCTTGTAAGTAGATGCGGCGCATGTACTTAACTTCGCGTGGGGTCCAAGATTATAATATTCAGGAATATTCGTACACCGCCAGAAGATGCGGCGTATCTTCATCTTTGGATGCGGCGCATGTCCTCTTGTATCTTGGATCATATCTGGTGAGATCTTGATAGTGATGCGGCGCATATCATGAGTGAGATGCGGCGCATCTGGAGCAGAATAGTCTTGATCTTGTACATTTCAGTAGACTCTTAACTTCTTGCATGTTTTGCTCCATAATTAGTCCAAAATCGCCAAGTTTCACCAAATGCTTGTTTTCAACTGAGAATTACAAAAGTAAACGATTAAGTATCAATCCTCATACATAATATAGTAAAACAAGTCAAATTAATAGGATAAATGATAGTAATAAAATGTACTTATTTGAGTTCATCACTCTTATAAACCTTGTTCCATTCTACTCTTCTTGTTTGATTAATGCTTCTATTTGATGTTATTGTTGAATTATACTAACTCATAATATATTAGAACCATATTACATAAAATCATAGAAAACAAGTTCACATGAAATCATAGAAAAGGTTTACGTGAAAACATGATAATATCACATAAAATCATGAATTAGGGTTAGGGTTTGAATGGGAATTCGTGGGTAACATGATGTGTGATTTTTAGAACATGTTAATGTGATGTTAATATACAGATCTTATGAATTATGAGGGTCGTGGGTGTGTTTGGATGCGTAATTATGCGTTGTAATGGTCAAATTATGAACTCAGTTTGCTGTCCAGAATTTAGGTCAAATTGATTTAGGTGGATTTTGATGATAGTAATGTATTTTTGGGTGTTTCTGGAGTCTAAAATTAAGTTCAAGGAAATAGCTTTCTGGGAAAATTAACCTTGTAATTTTTAGAGGTCGGGAAGGCAACTTTTTGATTTTTATAAATTCGTGTGTGTCAAACCTGAATTCGGAAGTCTGGAAATCAGTCCGTTTTGACGATTTTTCATTTTCAAACCATGAGGAGTTAGCTCATGAAATTCTCCAGTATGTGACTTCAATATGTGTAGTAGTTTCATGAATTTTTGTAGATTTTTCCTGGAGGTATTTGTGGGTAAATTAAGTGATTACTTTCTGAGTATTACAGCAGACATGTTTTCTGGGTAGTCTGAGTTGTGGTATTTTTCATGTGGGGTAAAACTAATCAATAAATTCTGGGAAAATTAGTGTGGGTTTTCAAGACATTGAGGTAGCTCTGGGAATTTTTGTGGATTTTATCTCTGAGTTCTAATATGGTTCATAAATTCGATCAAGTGTGGTCTGTTTAGGGTTAAAAGCTTATAAGAAGTTAATTAGGGCTAAATAAGGATTTATTGTGTAACTTAAGGGTGGAACTTATCATTATTCAAACTAAAAGGGTTTAACTTGTTAAAACATGTAACTTTATGATATTTATGTTTCATACCCTAATCTTACGATAATTGCACTATAATCCCTAAACTATTTATAATTACTTAATAAACCCTAACTATAAGAATGTGATTAGTAACAAGTATTTAAAATCCGTTATGAAATTAAATGAGCTAATAAGTATATTATGAATGATCATCTTTGTAGATTCGTTGAAGAGGTGTGGCAGTGTGTCCTTGTGTTCATCCATTTGTTTGCTTCCATTCACTCGCTAAGGTACAGATATTCTGCCCTTCTTGTAAGGTGCCTTCGTTCTCTTGATCTCTTGTTTTGATTCGTTTAGGATTCCCCAAACCATTGCTATGTACCCTTGTTTTGTGAACCTTAGATTTGAACCTTTGTTTTGGAACCCTTGCCTTGATCTTTGACTTGAACCACTATGAACCTTGATATGAACCTTGCCATAAAACCTTGACTTGAACCCTAATATGTTTGATATTGTAATTGGATGAGAAAACCTTTTTTATTTGTTTATGAAAATGTGTTAAGAAAACCATTTTTAAAACTATCTTATTGAAAAACTATTTTAAAGACTATTTTTGTAAAAACCATTTTAAAAGATTATTTTATGGAAACTATTTTAAAAGGATTGTTTTTAAATGAACTTTTAAATTGAACCTTTACTGTATACCTTTGTTACGATCTCTTGTCTTGACCCTTGACCTGCACCTTGATAAACTCGATTGGAAACTTGACTTGAACCCCTGATATATGACTTGACTTGAACCACTTGTTAAACCTTGAATTTGAACACTTGATACTTGATACTTGACCTTGACCCACAGTTTGAGATTACGAGCCATACTAGGCATGAGGGTTTCATGTCCTTGTCATTGATGCACCGATGACTTAACTTTTGGGTAGGAAAGTGATTACCTATCCCGTCCCTGCCATGACTTGATACTTGACTTGCTCGTAGATGAAGACATTGTGGCAGCCTACAGGGGCGCATGGATGCATCCTGGATTTGTACTTGACTTGACTTGACTTGATTACTTGTATTACTTAGTGACATGATGGGTGTGTGCGATACACGTCATTCACTCTTGGGAGCTTGCAACTCCAACCCTTGGAGGTATCCCCTCATATTATACTTGGCATACCGAGGTCACCCCTCCGTATACATGTATACTTGTTTACTTGAATTTACTTGATATGATATGTTCTGGGCTCGTAGTGGATTACTGTTTCTGTTACCTTATAACCTTGATACTTAACTTGATACTTGACTTGATATTGGATTTAATTCGATATTTGACTTGACTTAAATTGAACTGTAGGTCAGAGGTCAGAGGTCAAATGTACTATCAAAATCAGAAAGTCATGTCTTAAGGGTACATGGCAAAAAGGTTCATGTCAAAATCCAGAAATATATGTCAAAGGTTCAAATCAGAGATTATGCAAAGGTTCAGAATAGAAAATCATATCAGAAGGTTCAAACAAAGGTTCAAGTCAAACAGATCACAACAAAGATTCACAAACAGAGGGGAACATAGCAATGGTATAGGGAATCCTAATACGGAAAATGAAATACTGAGAGAAAAGGAAAGAAACACCCTTACTGAAAAAGGGCAGAATATCTGTACCTTATTAGCACAGCAGACAAGCAAACAAACACAGAAATAAGATCAGGACTTCTCCTTCTTCACACCTAAGGAAGAGGAAGACAGAATTACTAAAGATTCTAATTCAGATTATTACTTTTAGTTTACCTCTCCATTTTAAGTACTTTCTATTTTTTTAAGAACTTTCCAGATTTAGTAAGTTCCCATAATTAGCAGGTTTCCAGAATTAACAGATAGTACCATTTCAGATTAGGTTGAACCCTTATTCAAATATTATTATGAAATAACAGTATATTTTATCAAGTTACAGAAGTTTAGGGTTAATTATGACATGATCACAAAATTTAGGGTTTTAAATGTAAATTCATCTAATTCAAAGGTCTTAAGTGAAAATACTTTAAGTTACAGAATTATATGCTCATTTTATTCAGAATTACATTTTATTCTCTTAAGTTTCACAATTTACAGTTTATACCCCTTTAGTTATATAATTTACAAAACCAACCTTATATTTACATATTTTACAAATTAAACCCTACAATATCCATATATACCAAACAAACATATTATATTTCATAATTACAGAATATATCATCAGAATTTAGTACATTACAGACTAGACCCCTCAGAATTTAGAATTTACATATTTAGTCCTTTAAGTTTACCAAAACTTATAAATTAAATCATAATTCATAACAATTTCATATTTAACCCATAATTCCTCAAAATTACACAATAGCCTTTTTATATCAGTATTAACTCAAAATAACCTCAAGATTTCAGATTTACACTTTTAGTCCCTCTCTTTTTATTTAATTCAATTCGTATCCTTTAAAATGCCATTAATTCATTATATTGTAATATTTACACTTAGGACCCCAAAGTTATATTTTTCCCACATTCCTACAGATGTATATGACCTTAAAAAAATACCCCAGAAGTTTCAAAGTTGGCAAAACAGGTCCTTTTACTTTTATCTTCAATCGGATTACACTTTTTTTAAAAACAAATACAAACCCTATTATTTACCAATCATTGCACCATCATTATCATACCCTTAAAACATCTTAAATGATCAGATTTTCACCCAAGAAACCTAACCCTAGTAGCCACGATTTGAATTTATTTGGTTTACTTTGTTTTATTAAAATCCAGTTTTAACAATAATTCACCACGCTTAATCTAAGCTTCTAAAAATCAAAATCATATTTTTCCCAGATCATATGACATATAAAGAACCCACGAAAAATAAATAACATGCCCAAAAAAATTGTTTAGCATATATTAGATTTATATGTACGTTTTTGATATTAAAATTATCACGACATGATCTAGGCTTCTATAAATCAATATAACATTTTTCCTAGGTCTAATGCTTCATATTAGGTCCAAATAAAATAGTTATCACGCCCAGAAATTCGGATTACATATATTCATAATTTACGTGTTCTATGTTCATATAATTTTCGTACGTATAGATTAGCTTGCATGATTCAATTAACACAATTTATATGAGTTATATAGGATGTAAAGATCATAGGAAAATTGATATATCAATTTTAGAACATGTAATCAAGGCGCACGAATTTTATACCTTGCGTATGGGCAAAATTGACAAGAAAATTGTACCAAGAACGAACCAGCGAATTCACGAGCAAACCTTTATTTTTATTAGCTCCCTTACACCTCCAAGAACTTCAGAAAAATGCTTGATCACGTCCAGAATTTGTGTGGCTGCTTTGGTCGATTTTTGTTTTGTGCGCTTAGGGTTTGAATTTTGCGATTAGGGTTTTTAGAAATAATAGGATTGTATATATGTTGAATAACCAACCTAGGGGGGGCTGAGATCAGGAAATTTCAGTACTAGAATCCTATAATAATTTGGATTGGTTTTATTTGCCATTTTCCTAATTTACTTTTACATAATACTTAATATAAAAGATTTTATAATTATATTTACTTAATTATGCATATTTCGGATTTTAATAATAAATGTGTATGTGCAATATAATTTTTGGACATTCGAAATGATGCAACGTTGTCCCAGAAATTAGTTCGTTTCAGATATAGTTCGTTTTCAGAAGTTTCGGAATTGTTTCAGAATTTTATAAGTTATTTAATTAAGTTTTATGGTTTCAGGGGTAATTTGGTCATTTTACGGGTTATCTGAATTTCAGGTATTACAACTTCTTCCCCACTAACAAAAAAATTTCGTCATCGAAATTTGCAGAAAGCAGAAAGAAAAGAGAGCAGAAAACAAAACAAGACATACCAGATTAAAACGAGAAGTGCGGATAACTAGCTCGTATCGATTCCTCGGTTTCCCAGGTAGCCTCACGCTCCTAGTGGTTCTTCCAAAGAATCTTTACGAACGGAATAACTTTATTCCTCATGACTCGTTCCTGACGATCCAGAACCGCTTCCGGCTCTTCAGACAAGGACATATCAGGTCGGATCTGATCAAGCGGATAAGATACTACATGCAACGGATGATAGTTGTATCCCCTCAGAAGAGATACATGAAAAACGTTATGCACATGAGATAGCTGAGGAGGTAAAGCCAGACGATAAGAAACCTCCCCAATACGCTCCAGAATTTCAAACGGTCCAATAAATCGAGGACTCAACTTGCCCTTGATTCCAAAACGCTTGACACCACGGAAAGGAGATACTTTTAGAAATACCCGATCACCTACATTGAATTGCAGATCCCGACGGTGCTTATCAGCATAACTCTTCTGACGAGCATGCGCCTCCTTCAATTTCTCCCTAGCCACAGCTACCTTTTCATTAGTGATCTCGATCATTTCAGGACCCTCAATCAGACGTTCACCCACTTCATTCCAACAAACAGGAGCCCTACATTTCCTACCATACAACATTTCGAAGGGAGCCATACGGATACTCGCATGCCAACTGTTATTATAAGCAAACTCCACTAAACACAACTACTCATCCCAACTACCGGTCCATTCCAATGCACAAGCCCGTAACATATCTTCCAAAGTCTGAATGGTCCTCTCAGACTGACCATCAGTTTGGGGATGAAATGCAGTACTGAACTTAAGGCGAGCGCCTGATGCGTGCGATGTGTCGTTGCGGTTTAGCAGTATTAATGCCTACTCAAGTTTTAAATTTATATTTAGCCGATTTATCAATAACACACACACTTAACGAGCAGTGTACCCGGTCAGTATGAATATAATGGTAAGTAGAGTGTCGATCACTAAGAGTGGAACGTATTATCTCGTTATTCTAATCAGTATTTTAATATTCTAACGCAAGGGGGTTCAGCCTGAGAGACTGGCACGATTTGGTTGCAATTAAATAATAAAATAAACCAATAGGCACGAATCAGCGAATAGCACACACGTACACAGATAAATACTTGAGACAATAAGAAGATCTGTCCTTATGATTAAGTAGTTTGTCACTTGTTTTATTGATAGCTTTATATGAAGTGTATGTAGTTAATCCTTTCTCGTTGGTCCTATTCTTATCGGCGAGTAAACCCTTAATGATTACTTATGTCTAAAAGTTATTCCTAAGTGATCAATTTAGTAACAACCGTGGGAGCCACATTATTTTCCGCAGTCAAATGCGCAGGCCACTAATAAACACAGAGGTTATCAATGCACTAATAAGTAGTAACCAAAGACATCAACATATAAACTTTAATTGATGGGAAAGCAGTTTTAAGGGAGTGCAACCTTTCCGTTGTCACATTACACAAGCCATCAATCCTGATGAATTAAAGTTTATTAACACAATAAAACAAAACTACTTAATGAATTAAACACATGCAACACCTTCTTACAACTCTTGTATCTTCGTTCGGGTGTGTCTTGTGCTGCCTATTCGTCTGAATTCGTCCTAGGTTTCTGTACTTCGGTCTTTTTGTCGAACTTCGGAACTCTTAATTCGTCTGGTCTTTGGGGTATTTATAGTTTCCGTCTGAGGGTAAGATGCGGCGCATCTAGTAAGTAGATGCGGCGCATTGACTTAACTTCGCGTGGGGTCCAAGATTATAATATTCAGGAATATTCGTACACCGCCAGAAGATGCGGCGTAACTCCATTTATAGATGCGGCGCATGTCCTTTTGTATCTTGGATCGTATCTGGTGAAATATCGATAGTGATGCGCCGTATATAATAAGTGAGATGCGGCGCATCTGGAGCAGATTCGTCTTGATCTTGTCCATTTCAGTAGACTCTTAACTTCTTGCATGTTTTACTCCATAATTAGTCCAAAATCGCCAAGTTTCACCAAATGCTTGTTTTTACCTGAGAATTACAAAAGTAAACGATTAAGTATCATTCCTCATACATAATATAATAAAACAAGTCAAATTAATAGGATAAATGATAGTAATAAAATGTACTTATTTGAGTTCATCAAATATCCCCCCACTTGAACTTTACTTGTCCCCAAGTAAACCTTAGAATTAATCTTATGAAAATGTATCCTAAAAGATATTAGGATTTATTTTTATATTTAAGCATGTATTCATTTTTGTCATAATCACACAACTAAACACTTAACGAATTAGAAGTAAAATAAAATAATTTGATAAAAGCAAATCTAATCGTTTAACTGTCCAGTCGTGACGAATATTCTATCATACGCTTGGCAAGTATACACATCTCCCCCACTAAAGCCAAGGAATAACAAGTCTAAAGCGGTAAAAAGGGTTTTGAGGTTTAAGGGTTAATTATTCTTAATCTCTATCGATCTCAAATTCCAGAAAAGGCGAAAAAATCACAAATACATGATCGAATCCACGAACACGATACTTGCAATTGCTCAAATCCTTAACTCGAACAGGCTAAAGATAGGTCCAAACTTTACCAATAATAATATATCAAAAAGGGAGACAAAATCATAAATACATAGCCGAATCCACGACTACGATACTTAAGATTGCTCAAATCCCTAATCTCAATAAATCAAAGGTTTGGTTGGATGAAGAATAATACAGGGTATGGATAACATTTGGGATATAAATTGGTGTAAAATGAAAAATAAACAAAACAAATAAATTAAAATCCTAAGTGTGGTTAATCACTATCCCAACCATCCCATGAATAAGACTCATATCATTGAATAACTCACGCTTTAACACTTGAAACACACGCTTTAGGTAGACACGAATTATACTCAACAAGATCTCAATCAAAGAATAAACCTTAGTTGGCGTTCCCATAACTGCCAACTCCCATTCAATCCATAGATATAGTACAACAATTAGTGGCCATATGAACTACTTACATAACTTTACATTGTTGGTTTAACAAACTTCCAACTTCCAACTTTTTTTTTTTTTTTTTTTTTTTTTTTTTTTTTTTTTTTTTTTTTTTTAACTTTAAACATAAACATAGATGTGTAAAATTTCACCACATCACTATAATGATAATTCTGGATAATTTTTCCATATTTTTCATAACTTCAGAAATAACGGTAATAGTGAAAGTAGTAAACACACGAAAAATAAACTCAAAGATATACGATATTTACTTTCACTCCAATTGCATTGTGCAATTTCTCGACCTAACCATAGATAATGAATTACGCACGCGAACACAGGTAATGTAAGGAAACACACTTTGCCTAAAGCAATTAACCAACCACGGATTTTAATCTACAGGGTAGGCTAAGGTGTAAGGGTGTAACGAAACATTATAACAAAGGTGTAAGAAACGAAAGGAATGGCTCTGAGTGTTTTTCTAGGGGTATCTTACTCTAAAAGTGAGAGTAACAAAAGGGTTTATACGGGGGTTAACTAACCAGTGTAGTTAGCTAATAACACAAAACATATAATAGGCTTTTTGGGTGTAATCCTAGAAATTTACCAATTTAGACAAGTCATTCCAATTATATCAATAATACTTATTATGGTGGTCTCGAATAGTATACAAGCCAAGTTCTAAAGTTTACAAGTCACCGGCACACTCATAGATTTGTGAATTTTGAAAAATCACAATTTTTTGAAAATAACGTCATGTGTGCAGCTATGCAACTTAGACTTTAAACAAAAACATGCTAAAAATTTTAAGTTTTATATATTAAGCACATTTTAAGCATATTTTGAAAAGTTTAGGACAAGTAAGTGTTAAGTGTTCTAATTCTCCAATCCCCCCACTTAAGTTAAACAACGTCCTCGTTGTTTGTATAAAAGGTTAAAAACTGGAAAATAAAAGAATTAGAACAGAAAAACTCCCCTGAGATTTGCTCGGTATGATCCTCCATTAGTATGAGAGCAAAAATCATCTTCTTGTGGATTAGAACGTTTAAGCTTCATATTCGATGTATCCACAGGAAATGCAGGAATCTATAATACCACCAAGGCTTTAAAACACACCTAAGGTAAGAAAGGTTCAAACTTGCATAATACATTAGTAGTTAGATAAAAATAAAACATAAAAATAAAAATGAAAATCATCAGGTCAGTCGATGCGTCGTATCTTATGGAAGAAGATACGCTGTATCGAGCCTGGAATAAATACGAATCAGAATAGAAGATGCGCCGCATCCTTAACCAGGGATGCGCCGCATTAAAATAAACTGATAAAAAGTTTTAAAAGTCGAAAATATAAATATGCGGAAAAAGTAAGATATGACCATTGCAGGAGATGCGTCGCATCTCAGAGTTGAGATGCGCCGTATCCTCTGCGGCCTGACTGACTCGACACAAAAACAGAATAATAAAAATTTCTCCGGGTTGTCTCCCGGTCAGCACTTGTCTTTATTCCAGAGTCTTCAAGTTAGACTCACGTTCAGCTCTTTATTCCAATACTTCAGGTTCAAACTCCACCACCTCGTTCTCATTATCCTCAATTTTATTATCAAAGTATTTCTTCACACGTTGCCCGTTTACTTTGAATACATAACCATTTTTATCGCATATCTCAATAGTTCCATAAGGATACACTTTCTTGACAACGAACGGACCCGTCCATCTTGATTTAAGTTTACCAGGATACATCTTTAATCTGGAATTAAATAGTAGCACTTTCTCTCCAATAGTAAACGTTTTATCCCCACGTAACCTCGAGTCATGCCATCTTTTAGTTCTTTCTTTGTAGATCTTAGTATTTTTGTAGGCCTCATCTCTTAGTTCATAGAGTTCATTAAGTTCCATGAAACGGTTCTTCGTTGCAGCTTCCATATCCATATTACAATTCGTCAAAGCCCAATATGCACTTTGTTCAATTTCGACCGGTAGGTGGCATGCTTTTCCGTATACAAGACGAAATGGAGTGCATCCCGTTGGTGTCTTATAGGCTGTACGGAATGCCCATAAAGCATCATTTAACTTGTCAGACCACCCTTTCGGATTATATCCAGTCGTTTTTTCAAGAATTCGCTTAATAGCCCTATTGGTTACTTCAGTTTGCCCATTGGATTGAGGATGGTATGCGGTGGAAACCCTATGATATACTCCATATTTTTGCAAGGCTCTTCCCAGATGGTGATTACAAAAGTGTGTTCCCCTATCACTAATTAATGCCTTAGGAATTCCAAACCTAGAGAACAAACTTTGCAAAAATTTAAGTACTACCTTGCTGTCGTTTGTTGGTAATGCTTGCGCTTCGACCCATTTTGATACGTAATCAACAGCAACCAAAATATATTTATGACCTTTAGATTCAGGAAACGGTCCCATGAAGTCCAATCCCCGTATGTCGAAAACTTCACACACATGGATATAGTTTTGCGGCATTTCGTTTCTTGATGTTATATTCCCGGATCGTTGACACGCATCACATCCTTTCATATAGTCTTTTGCATCATCCAACATAGTGGGCCAATAAAATCCTGCGTCAAGGATCTTTCTTCGTGTTATGACTGCACCGTGATGTCCCCCCGTTGGCCCCGAATGGCAATGTGCCAATATTGCTGGGATGTCATCACCATCTACGCATCTTCGTATAATATTGTCAGGACATAATTTAAAGGCATAAGGTTCATTCCAAATATATTCGCCAGCGCGAGTTAGAAACCTTCTTTTCTCATCGGATGTTAGCCCTTTTGGAATTTCATTTGCAACAATAAAGTTTATAAAGTCGGCATACCATGGTCCATTATTATTGCTCTTAATTCCTACCATCATAAGGTGTTCATCAGGAAAGTCATCAGCTATTTCCCGTTCGTCAAGCACCTCCATATTAGGGTTTTCAAGTCTAGATAAGTGGTCAGCAGCTAGATTCTCGGCACCCTTTTTATCTTTAATTTCAATATCGAATCCTTGGAGCAATAAAACCTACCTAATAAGCCTTGGCTTGGCATCCTGTTTATTAAACAAATACTTCAAAGCAGAATGGTCAGTGTAAACCATAGTTTTTGACAATATAAGATATGATCTAAATTTATCGAATGCAAAAACTACTGCTAAAAGTTCTTTTTCCGTGGTGGTGTAATGTTCTTGGGCATTATTCAGTGTTTTGCTAGCATAATAAATTGGCTTAAATTTCTTATCAATCTTTTGACCAAGTACAGCTCCAACAGCAAAATCACTAGCATCACACATTAGTTCAAAAGGCAGATTCCAATCCGGTGAAATTATAATTGGTGCAGAAGTTAGTTTCTCTTTAAGTATGTTAAATGCCTTTTTGCAATCTTTAGAGAAGTCAAACTTCGCATCTTTTAGCAATAATTGGGTCATAGGCCTAGATATCATTGAAAAATCCTTTATGAACCTACGATAGAATCCAGCATGCCCTAAAAAACTTCTAACACCTTTTACATTAGTGGGGTAAGGTAGTTTGGCAATTACATCAATTTTAGCTTTATCGACTTCTATACCTTTCCCAGAAATCTTATGTCCTAACATAATTCCCTCTCTAACCATAAAATGACATTTTTCCCAATTAAGAACAAGGTTAGTTTCTTCACACCTAGCAAGCATTCTATCAAGTTTAAATAAACAAATCACTAAATGAGTTACCGAACACCGAGAAGTCGTCCATGAAGACTTCCATAAAGTCTTCTACCATATCATGGAAGATAGCCGTCATACAACGTTGGAAAGTAGCAGGGGCGTTGCATAGTCCGAACGGCATTCTCCTATAGGCGAAGGTTCCATAAGAGCAGGTGAAAGTCGTCTTTTCTTGATCCTCGGGGGCTATGGGTATTTGGAAGAAACCTGAAAAACCATCTAAAAAACAATAATAATCATGACCTGATAGTCTTTCTAACATTTGATCAATAAATGGAAGAGGGAAGTGATCTTTTCGCGTAGCATCATTGAGTTCGCGATAGTCGATGCAAACTCTCCATCCAGTAACTGTTCTTGAAGGGATTAGTTCATTATCGTCATTGAGTACTACCGTCATTCCTCCTTTTTTTAGAACGACGTGGATAGGACTGACCCACGAGCTGTCGGAAATTGGGTAGATAAGTCCGGAGTCAAGTAATTTCACGATTTCATTTTTCACCACATCTTGGACTTTTGGATTCAAACGCCTTTGAGGTTGGATAGTTGGCTTGAATTCATCCTCCATAAGGATTTTATGCGTACAAAATGACGGGCTAATTCCCTTAATATCTGACATACTCCACGCTAATGCTCCTCTTCGTTTATATAGCACCTGCAAAAGGGATTCTTTTTCTTTTGGTGTTAAATCAGATGCAATAATAACGGGCGAATTAGTGTTCCCATTTAGATAGGCATACTCCAAAGTAGAAGGGAGATCCTTAAGCACAGGTTTAACATTATCAATTTCAGTAGCACTAGCGGAATAAACTTGTTCTTTAACTATATCGCTGCCGTCGTCAGATGGATGCGCCGCATCGATATTTTCGATGCGCCGTATGGCGTTAAATACAGCAGAGTCAGTAGCTAAATCATTATCAATAGTATACTCTTCAACTTGATCTTCTATAGCAATTGTGTTTTCTAGATTTTTAAGCAGAAAAGAATCAAGTAAATTACTTTTTAACAATTTCTGAGTAAATTGATTAATCGTGTCATCAGAAACATCGATATTATAGCATTCATCGTCATCGGAATTATCTTTACTCATAGATTGTTCCATGTTAAACTCAACCTCATCTTTTCCTATGGTAAGAGTTATCTTTTTATTAAAGACATCAATTATGGCCCTAGCAGTGGCTAAAAATGGTCTTCCTAATATTATAGGAGTTCTAGAATTTTCAGGCATATCGAGGATAACAAAGTCGATAGGTAATTCAAATTTATCAACTTTTATTAATATATTTTCAGCTATTCCTAATGGGTATTGTATGGACCTATCAGCTAGTTCTAAGCACATCCTAGTAGGTTTTGGTTCACCAAGACCTAATTTATCATACATAGAAGAGGGCATAAGGCTTATACTAGCTCCTAGGTCGGCTAAAGCATTTTCAATATGCAAATTTTTAATTTGACAAGGAATAGTGAAACTCCCTGGATCTTTTTCTTTAGATGGAAGTTTGTTGAGCAATGCTGCTGAGCTTCTTTCTCCCATTGTTACAGTGCAAGCCTCTTCAAGTTTGGTCTTGTTAGTAAGTAGGCTCTTCAGATATTTAGCGTATTTTGGCATTTGCACTAAGGCTTCCATAAATGGTATGCTTAGCTGCAGCTGCTTGAGATTTTCTAAGAACTTCTTTTGATAGGCATCTTCTTTCTCCTTCCTTACCCTATGTGGGAAAGGTAGTGTTGATCGTTTAGGTTCAACAGAAGGTTCTTCTCTAATCACAGGTTCTGGATCAGTCTCTTTTGGTTGCTCTTGCTCAGGTGATAAAGATTCAGGGGAAATTTTGTTTGTACTGTCATCCTCGGGTGTCTCTCCGATTTGAAAGGTTGATTTTCCGCCTCTAGTTGTAATCCCTTTCAAATCTTGCTTTACCAAGAGAATCTTGTTAAGCACCGTTGACAATTGGTGCACTTCAATTGCCAATCCATTAATCATGTTGCTTTGCTCCTTTAGTAACAGCTCATGACTGCCTTTGAATTCATTAATAAAGTTTCTAGCTTCATGAAGTTCTTTTTCATTGGCTTGGGCGATTTGTAGTGCAAACTCTTCCATGGTAAGGTTTCTTTGGGGTCTTCCGAACCAGTTGGGGAAAATATCGAACATTGTTCCTGAAAATTAAAACAGGTAGATTTCAAAGTAAAAGTTTCCAGGTATAAGGGTCAGAGTATTTTCCGTTCGGAGATAAGAAAAATAAAAGTTGCTGATATCTGCAGACGATGCGCCGTATCCAAAAAGTTGGATACGCCGTATCTTATAATCGTTAAAATTAAATCAGACTTTTATTCGGAAAATAGATACGCCGCTTATAAATTAGAATGCGCCGTATCAATTTTAATTATCAAAAATCGATATTTATTAAAATTAAATGCGTCGTATTAACAAAAGTTAATGCGCCGTATTTTCGTTACGTTTCAAAATATAAGATTTTTGATTCAGAGGATGCGCCGTATCGATAAAAATCGATACGCCGTATCTGTTTAATAATTCGAAAACTGTTTTTAATTAAAATAATAGATACGCCGTATCTGCTAAAGCAGATGCGTCGTATCGCGTTAACGTTTAGAATTTTTTTTTTATCAAAAACAGATACGCCGTATCTTGGGGAAAAGATGCGTCGTATCGAATTAATTAAACGCGTTGTATTTTATAAAAATTAAACGCAATACGCCGTATCTGAGAGATCAGATGCGCCGTATCGTTCGATTTAGCTCAGTACAACGATAGCAGTATGCAGAAAATACGAAAAATAAAAACAAATAAAAACACACGAAAATAAACACAAAGAAAACACACAAAAACAGAAAATATGCAAAATAATACAATGAATGCAAATTAATCTAATACACAAAACAGTTAGCAGTTAGATAAAAAATTAAAAAAAAAACCTAATTAAAATACTAATCAAATTAACAGATAATAACAATTCACTCCCCGGCAACGGCGCCAAAAACTTGATGCGTGCGATGTGTCATTGCGGTTTAGCAGTATTAATGCCTACTCAAGTTTTAAATTTATATTTAGCCGACTTATCAATAACACACACACTTAACGAGCAGTGTACCCGGTCAGTATGAATATAATGGTAAGTAGAGTGTCGATCACTAAGAGTGGAACGTATTATCTCGTTATTCTAATCAGTATTTTAATATTCTAACGCAAGGGGGTTCAGCCTGAGAGACTGGCACGATTTGGTTGCAATTAAATAATAAAATAAACCAATAGGCACGAATCAGCGAATAGCACACACGTACACAGATAAATACTTGAGACAATAAGAAGATCTGTCCTTATGATTAAGTAGATTGTCACTTGTTTTATTGATAGTTTTATATGAAGTGTATGTAGTTAATCCTTTCTCGTTGGTCCTATTCTTATCGGCGAGTAAACCCTTAATGATTACTTATGTCTAAAAGTTATTCCTAAGTGATCAATTTAGTCACAACCGTGGGAGCCACATTATTTTCCGCAGTCAAATGCGCAGGCCACTAATAAACACAGAGGTTATCAATGCACTAATAAGTAGTAACCAAAGACATCAACATATAAACTTTAATTGATGGGAAAGCAGTTTTAAGGGAGTGCAACCTTTCCGTTGTCACATTACACAAGCCATCAATCCTGATGAATTAAAGTTTACTAACACAATAAAACAAAACTACTTAATGAATTAAACACATGCAGCACCTTCTTACAGCTCTTGTATCTTCGTTCGGGTGTGTCTTGTGCTGCCTATTCGTCTGAATTCGTCCTAGGTTTTCTGTACTTCGGTCTTTTTGTCGAACTTCGGAACTCTTAATTCGTCTGGTCTTTGGGGTATTTATAGTTTCCGTCTGAGGGTAAGATGCGGCGCATCTAGTAAGTAGATGCGGCGCATTGACTTAACTTCGCGTGGGGTCCAAGATTATAATATTCAGGAATATTCGTACACCGCCAGAAGATGCGGCGTAACTCCATTTATAGATGCGGCGCATGTCCTTTTGTATCTTGGATCGTATCTGGTGAAATATCGATAGTGATGCGCCGTATATAATAAGTGAGATGCGGCGCATCTGGAGCAGATTCGTCTTGATCTTGTCTATTTCAGTAGACTCTTAACTTCTTGCATGTTTTACTCCATAATTAGTCCAAAATCGCCAAGTTTCACCAAATGCTTGTTTTTACCTGAGAATTACAAAAGTAAACGATTAAGTATCAATCCTCATACATAATATAATAAAACAAGTCAAATTAATAGGATAAATGATAGTAATAAAATGTACTTATTTGAGTTCATCCGAGCGCCCCAAACTTTATGAAGTCCTTTCCAGAACCGCGAAGTAAAACGAGAATCACAATCAGAAACAATAGACGAAGGCATACCATGCAATCTAACGATTTCCTGCTGAAAAATCTCCGCCAACTGACTGACACTATAGGTCATACGGATAGGTAAGAAATGAGCGGATTTAGTTAGCCGATCAATGACCACCCAAATCGCATCATGTATTTTACGAGTAACAGGCAGACCAGAAACAAAGTCCATGGAAATCTCATCCCATTTCCATACCGGAATCTCCAAAGGCTGTAACAAACCACTAGCCCGTTGATGCTCAATCTTAACTTGCTGACAAGTCATACATCTAGCTGTTGGGAATAAAATGTTCAAGTCAAAGAGCCTGCCAAAGATATCAAAGAGCCTGCTAGTTGATTTTGAAGAGTATGAAGATGTACTAACAGTACCTTCTGGGTAGAAGGTACTGCTAGTTGATAAAGGTCCTGCCAAGCTTTATGTCAAGTTGTTAGATTTTTTGTAATAGATATTTAGTTGAATTATTAGTCTTTGTACATTGTTATACGTTAAGTAGAAGTAGTTTAGTCTTCTGTGGTTCACAGAAGAATATTGCAGAGTTGTACATAGGTAGTTGTATTTAATTGTAGGCTAGAATAGTCAAAGTAAAGTATTATATTCAACCACTTGACAACTTGTAATTAGGGTACCTTATTGTATAAAAGGTTCCCTAAGTCACTCCTTCATGCATGCATCCTTCCAACTATTAACCAAAACCGAACTATCTCTCAAGTAACTTAGTTACTCAACTCACAAATCCTTTTACAATCTAAGATTCAAGATTACTTTGTAATCCCGGTGATAGTTAGATCATCCGTATTATTTCATCAATAATATTGAATCGTTTTGTGTTAACTAAAGTTGTATTCCTTGTTCATTACATACTCACGTTTACATAACTCACCACCTTGTGTTCTTTTAAGTGTGTTGTAGTAGATTCCGCATGCTAAACACATTCATACATAAATATCTCTCACTAGTACAAAAATGGGATTTAGTCACACATGCTGTTTTTCGAACAGCCACACAGTCGCCTTTTTATGTGACTAAATGTACCAGAATAAAATAAACAGCCACACTTGATCCGACTTGTGTGACCATTTCGGAATTACATCCGAGGCTATAGCCACACATTTGAATATTTTCGTGACTATACGTATCTGGTAAATTTTTTTTGATTTTTTAGTCACTTATAATTTGGTACGTGTGACGGATACAAATAAGGTTGAAACATTAGTCACACTATATATATACATATGTGACAAATATATGTCACGCAATTGAAAAGTGTGACCAAAATCCATATATGGTCACACGAAGTAATTGTGTATGTGGCTAAATCATATGCTCAAGTTTGTCACACATTATTTAAGCGTGACTGCTAGTTTTTGTTGAAAATTTAGCCACATATGAATTTGAAATGTGTGACAACTGAAAAGTAAGTTTGAAGCATAGTCACGATATGCATTTAAAAGTGATAAATATATGTCACACACTTGAGATGTGTGACCAAATGTCATATATGGTCACACTAAACCATAGGCATACATGATTAAGTGTGACTAAAATTCGATACAAATAGTCACGTAAGTTAATATGTGTGTCTAAAGTTAAGTGTGTGTTTGCCTGCCAATTCCTAATGTGTATGGTCACATTTAATTGTAGCACAATCATGTGACTATAGGCTATACAATAGTAACACCATACCACAAATGTGCATCTAAATTATGTTTATGGCCACATTATAAGGGTATTATATGTGACCAATACATTGAAAATAGTCACACTGAAATATTCATGTGACTAATATGTATAGCAAAATGTGAACTCAGTTATCATTAACCTTGATATTAGTCACATTGAGTGTTTGTGTGACTAAATTCAAGATGTTACATATGGTCACATGAAGTATTTATTTAGGTGTCTAAATCATAGAGTCATATTTTGAGTTCAGACTGTTAGTCATGACTCTTCATTTAATTTGCCCCATTACAATGCTGGGATTTTATAGTCTATCTAGTTTAATGCAGTAGTATGTAAGTATGTTACTTGCCCCTAGCTGGAACCAGATTACTTGACTTTCTAAAGTCAATTTTCAACTTTATAATGAAGTAACATGTTACTAAAGTGCCTGCAAGTGCATATACATGATAAATGGAAACTGCAAATACAATAAAGCTTGACTGCAAGTGGACATATACATGATAAATGTCAGACTATACGTTCTAGCAGTAATAACTATACATTCTAGCAGTAATAACTATACATACTAGCAGTAATAACTATACATGTTTAAGTCAAACTATACATTGTAGCAGTAATAACTATACATTCTATTTCTTGTCCTTGGGTCCTAGATACTCTTCCATCTTCCTGAGCAGTTCATATGCCATGTCATCATAATTAAGCTGAAGCTTGAGTGTTTTCTTCCCACGCAACATCTGATGTAGAATGTCTTTGTGAAACTTTAAAGGGTAATCCTTTTCTACAAGCATGTAGATCACCAACTCATTCACAGTTAAAGCATGTACTCCACATCGTTGAAAATTTTTCCATTCTTTAACAGTATTGTGCGTTAGTCTTCTCCAACATTCATCTTCATGATTTGGTTCAAACATTACCTTTAAATAATTCCAGACTTCTCTATCATAATTAGCTTGTTCTGGTGTCTTATTTCCAAATCTTTGTTTGAGTAATTTCCATAGAGCTATCATATCTTGTCTATCAAAATCATGAACCATGTGAAGAAAGCTTACATACCTTCTAGAAGAACCATCATGCCTCTTAATATCGTAATAAACTGTTTCCCCAAAAGATCCAGACTTATAATCAACAATGGGATGTTTGACAGTTAAAGGTTGTGCATCCATGGCTTCTCCTACAGAGTCAACTGCAAGTTCAGTGTGAGCTTGCATTTGTTCTTCAGCAACAGCTTGCTCAGTTTGTTCTTGTTTTCTCTTTTTACTGCTTTCTATTTCCAACTGTTCACCTGCTCTCTTTGAACTGTCATTCAAGAAGAGATCATTGTTTCTCTTGGCAATTGCATATAATTCTTCAATTCTTTTATCATCCAAGAATTTCAAATCCTTTAGTTTCCATCTGTCCACATTCTTCAAATACCTGCACATGAGTAGATGTTTATGATATGATGTACATATTGGGTATTGTTGATATTAATATAAATACCTTTGCAAAAAAAAAAAAAAAAAAAAAAAAAAAAAAAAAAAAAAAAACTACCTGCACATGAGATCTCTTCTTTGTTTTTGAGTGGGTGGCTTGTTCTTCTTAGCTGCATATCTTTGTTCTGCATACAACTTCTTTTTTGCATCAAAAAATTCTTTCAGCATCCTGGCTTTTTCATCTACTGAGTACTTATCTTGCTCTTGTTTATGTAGTTTCTTAGCAAGCTCAGAATCAGCTGCAACCTGAGCCCTTTGCTCATCCCATGAAGCTATTAACTCTGCATCTTTTTCTTCATGTATTCTCCTTTGTTCCAAAATTGTCTGATGTTCTGCATCATACTTTTGTGAGAATTTCATAGCAATTTCAGCATCAACTTTTAATTGCTCTTCTTTTGATAATGGTTTCTCCACAGGCTCTTCAGTAAGAATCCCTTTACCTTTGCCTTGTACCTGTGGAGTTGATTGTTTAGCTTTTGGAGAGGATGATGGATCTTGTATCACAACACCTTTGGTTACTGGTTTTGCTGTCTTCAGCTCAGCAAGCACACTAACAGCATTTGCAAAAACCTCTGGTGTAGCAGTACTAGCTTTTGTAGTACCAACTGTAATTGGCTCAGTAGCACTATCAACATTTGTAACCTTGTCCAGACGATGATCAATCACCACTTGATTCCCTTGGTTATCCTCCCCTGAAACTTTGCCTTCATTCCCTCCCTGTTTGGGAGGATCCTTAGAAGCTTCAGAAGATTTAACCTTTTGTTTGGGAATTCTTGATCCTTTGACTCCTTCTAAATACCTAACCCTTCTCTTCAAAGCCTTTATCTCCCCACCTTGAGCTTTGATGACTCCATCTTGGGAAGAAGCTATTGCTCGCAGATCACCAATTTGTGCAGACAGCTTGGCACAGGTATCCTTCAATTCATTCAAAAGTTGCATACTATCCTCACCACTTCGGCTTGTGTTACCTAGCCCGAGAGGTGGATCACTGGAAAAGTTAAGTTCAGTCTCACCCCTAGGATGAACATCCGAACCCCCCATTGTTTCCATGTGACTGGGACCTTCACCTGAATCAGTTCCAGAGGAACTTTCTTCATTAGAAGTTGTCTTGGTTCGGGTCTTAATGATGTTACCACTATCCTGTGCTGCTGCTAAGCTAGACACAGTAGTGGCAGCCCTTGCCAACATGTCACTCTCCCCCCCAGTGACATCCTCATCTGCAACAGTTGGTATAGAACCACTAGCCTGAGGTAGCTCAGTGTTCTTGGTGTTAGTCCTACGTTTATAGGTCTTTTGTTGGTGTTCTGTGGGTGTGTGATGGGTACCAGCTGGGATTGCTGAACCTTCACCCATTTGGGTTTGGGCTAGTACCAACATTGTTGGAAACAAAGGTGTCACTCTCCCTGAAAAATCTTTTCCAACCCTACTCATATTAGCAAAAACCTTTTTGGTAAGGCAGGAAGTGGGATAAACATTTTTGTGACTTTTCTTTTTTTTAAATTGGTTGTCCAAAAAGAGTTGCAAAAACCTTGGATATAGAAAATATTTAGCCAAAGAACCATCCAAGTTCTTAACCATATTATCAAAAATTAATTTTGAGAAATTAAATCTTTGAGTATTTTCAGCCAAACAAATTATAGCAGAAGCTAAATTACTGCTAAATTCATTCCATGCAGTGGTCTTTGGACTTAGACACACTAAGACAGTATGAATTAAGAATTTCCACTGAGGAGAAAAATTACCTTTTTGGAACTTTAAAGCATCTGTATATCTCTCATAGCCCATCAGTGCAAGTTTTTCAAAGATTGTAGTATTTGGAAGATTCTCAACTCCGTTAGCATCATCTAGGAGAAGATCTCTTCGAATAGACGCCTCTGTAATGATAATCATCTGCCCATCTACAAGGGCATGGATTTGTGCTTCCCCATTAATAGTTTGGACCTTAGCAGACGACCAAAACTGGATAATGTTGGAAGTATATATAGTAGGTTTTACTGTTAATGCAAACTTAATATAGCTTGCATTAAGGAAATCAATGATCTCAGTAAAATCTACAGACTTATTGGATTTTTCTAAAAAGGCAACATTATTATGAGGTTCGGTAAAAGTTAGGTTCGACATTATGATTTGATTTGGGGGTTTTGCAATTTGACAATTAAAATTCGATTAGGGAGTGGAAGAGAGAGAGTAATGTGTGCGTGAATGTGATTGTGTGCAGCAATTGGGGGTTTATACACTTTAAGTAAAAAGTGATACAAACTACCCTGCACTCCCAACCACTGCTAAAAGGATACCCAGCAGTACAACGTTTCGATAGCAGTACAATTGTTTACCTAGCAGTACAATAATAATAACTGTATTCAAATATCATAAACTTGTACATAATAACTGCATTCATATATTAAACCAAGTCAAAATAAGTTTACATTTACATAGGCAAAATATACATAGGCAAAATATATAAAGAAAAGATACATTAAGACACATATTTACTAGCTTCAATACTTCTGTAAACATCAACTATTTTCTCTCTTTCTTCTTCTATTTTTTTGTTCCTCTCCTCAATTTTCTTCTGATGCTCCTCAATGACCTCTAAATCTTTCTTGTTCCTTTCTTCATACATCTTTATACGCTTGTTGTGAATTTCTAACAATACGTTTTCAACACCATACTGGCCTTTACTACATTTCTCCCAAATATTTTGGGATATGCCAATTTTTTTATATTTTTCAGGCATTGGTTGAGGAGAATCATCCCTTGGGCGTTTGTTTTTGTTGGAAGAAGGAGTTGAAGAGGAGTCAGCCATTGAAATTTGAAATTTATTTTCTAATGAAAATATCAAAGGAGTTGTATATGGTACGGTTGATTAATTATGAACGGTTTTCCATGTCGAGTTGTACAAATAGGCTAGAGAGGTATACGAACGGTTCCCAATACTTTAGGCGGGAAGAGGGACCATCGAGAGGCGCCAAAAGTAAACAGATGGATAATATTGATCGGATTTGGTTTGTGTTTGGTTTGGATTTGACTAGTGTAGTTGATCTAGAAGTGTGTTTGGTGTTGGATTGACTAATTGACTTTTTCATTAGGGTAATTGATATTTTCTATATTAATGATGTTTAATGTAATTTGTGTGCTAACTTTAATGACTAATTGACTTTTTCATTAGGGTAATTGATATTTTCTAGTACATGTTTAATGTAAATACATGCTTTAATATCTATCGCAGTCTGAATGTGTTTGAGAAGTATGGGTATATTTAGGCCACTTCCAACAATAACTCAGCCTTAACAAATTAAAATTAAAATTCAAATTCAAACGTAAGATAAAGTACAACATATTAACGCTGCGTTAACGCAGGTTAGCCCCAACAATTAAAATTCAAAGTCACGTTAATAAAACGTGTGCATTTGTACCCTATAAATACCAATGCTTCTGAAGCACAAGTCACTCAGAAACACATTCCAAACTTCTCAAATACTCAAGATCCAAGCATCTCAAATTCAAGATGTCTTCCAAAAAAGATTTCGGGCAACAATTTCCAAGCCCACCTCGCCAAAAGGATTTTGGCCAACAATTTCCAAGCCCACCTCGCCAAAAGGATTTTGGCCAACAGTTTCCAAGCCCACCTAGCGAAAATGAAAAATTCCATACTCCACCCGAGCATATCTTTCCGGTTTTCCAACCGGAAAATTTTCCGGTGAATAATCAACCTGAAAATGAACCAGTTCCCAACCAAGACCCAAATCCGTTTGGGTTAACTGAGGAACAACTTAGGCAAGAGGAAGCAGATATGCAAGTCCTCCTGGAAATGGAAGCACTTGAAAGAGAAGAGGAAGCTGATCGTTTGGAGCGGCAAGCCAGGGAGGATGAAGAACGTAGGCAAAGGTGGGAGTCTGGTTTTTTCACACCTTCCGAATCCTCTGAAGATGGTTACCCAGATTCAGATGATAGTTTTTATTAATCGTCCGTTGTTTATGTTAATCGTATGTTGTTTATGTTAATCAATCATTGTTTATGTTAACGTAGTTTTTATTTGACATTTAATGTATTTCTATTTCATGTTTAATGTATTTCTATTTCATGTTTAATGTATTTGTATTTGATACTTTATTTTCAATTTATAAATTAAATTGAATTGAATTTGAATTGAATTGATAAATTTTAAATATATCCCGCCTTTTTGTTTAATTTGAATTTGAAATTTTAAAATTTAAATATCCCGCTCGTTATTAATATGTTGTACTGTTACTTTACATTTGAATTTGAATAATACTCGTACGGTTACTTTTACTTTCAATCTGATTTTTAAAATAGCCTTCAACGGCTAGTTTAACGGCTTTCCACTATCAAAGCCACTTTCACAACACTTCATTTTCTCACACAACTTCTTATAAAATTCTCTCGCAAGTATCACTAATTTTATCACAAACACTGTGGCTAACAAATTAACTAGCAGAGGTGCAAAAGGCTATCCTCACCCGATTACACAATGAACAAGAAAAAGAACTCAAATTGATTAACAATTTGCTAGGTGAGATAACTCGTATTATGCTACAGATGCATAATCGTGCTGATCCAGAGGTCGAAAGGTTGCGTGAGTTGCCTCAAGACCATCCAGCTATCAGGGTTGGTCTAGAAATTAAACTCTTTTAAGAAATGATGAAACAGGGTCGAAAGGTTGCGTGAGTTATTGTTGGGTGTGTTGCTCATGTACAAACATATAATCTCGGCTCATTCGTTAAACATCTCGTATACAACCATATCATCTCGGCTCATTCAATTCGTTAAACATCTCGTGTATAACCATATCATCTCGGCTCATTCGTTAAACATCTCGTATACAACCATATCATCTCGGCTCATTCGTTAAACATCTCGTGTACAACCATATCATCTCGGCTCATTCGTTAAACATCTCGTGTATAATCATATCATCTCGGCTCATTCGTTAAACATCTCGTATACAACCATATTATCTCGGCTCATTCGTTAAACATCTCGTATATATACAACCATATCATCTCGGCTCATTCGTTAAACATCTCGTATACAACCATATCATCTCGGCTCATTCGTTAAACATCTTGTGTATAACTAAAGCTCAGTTAATTAAGGGTGAGTGTGTTAAAGCTGACGTGGCATTGTGTTAAAGTTTAAAGCTGAGTTATTGTTGGGAGTGGTTAGAGTATTTTCTTTTGTTTTTTCGGTGGATTTTAGTGTGACTTAATCTTAATACCGCCAATTTTGTCCATATAATATTCAACTATGTACGGATAACTAATACCCGCGGGGAAACCCGAAAAACCGATGGATAATATTAATCGGGTATCCGGTGGGATATGAGGCGGGTACGGGTATATTATAAACGGGTTCGGTTATGGGTATACTAAAACCCGCCCCGAACCCGAACTGTTGCCATCCCTATTTACCGGCTATAGCCGGATTTCACCGCCACCTCATCACCATTAGTTTTTTTTTTTTTTTTTTTTTTTTTAAACAAATCTTGCCACGTCAGCTATAGTTAAACCAAACCACAAATTCAATATTCAACCAGCAATTAATCCCTTTACCCGGTCATTTGTAAACACACACAAAAATCAATAAACCCTAATCAACACACACATTCTTATGGCAAACACAAGCACGCAAACAATGAAACCAAATAACAAAAAGGTAATTAGTAATTTGTGTTTTGTAAATGTAATTGGTAAGGGTACAATAACTAGTAGTAATTACGTTTGTACTGTTGATGTGATGGTTGCACAGTATGATACATTATTTGCGATTATTAAGATAGTACTCTATAAAATTTGGAGCCAAAAATTTGATTTTTTCAAGTTTATGCTTTAATTAACAGGTTCAAAGGGAAAATTTTCAAATAATTCAATTGTTAATTTCAAATTACAACTTGGAGGCAAATTTTTGGATCGAAATTTTTTGAATCACAAACGATTCATATTCTTGGTGTATAGCCTCTTTTCTCTCCTTAAAAAAAAGACTGCAAATAAAAAACAAAAATCAAATCTTCTCTCACCATTACTCTCCAAGCTAAGCCATAATCATTTTCTTTTACCCTTTGTTGCTCAAGAGTCATGGAAACTGAACCCATTGTTGATAACGATACTTTGCTTCCTCTTGATCATATTGTACATGATGATAACGCCTTAGAATATGAATCCGAAAAGTCTTCTGATGAAGAAGATATAGATGAGCCTGTAACCAACCAAACACCTGAGATAGTAGCTAAGAGGGGCTCAACCAGGCTAGTAAAGTTTCGCGCGAAGCATGACAAACCTGGTGCAACAAAGCTCAAGGTAACCTTCGATGCACTCGGTAGGGTAACAGGGGAAAACAGAGCAGTGTTTGTGAGTTTTTTAGGAGATGTGGCTCGTGAGCAGATAGGTGTGAAGATTCTACACTGGAAGAAGGTGAATAAAGAAGCAAGAGATAAACTATGGGATGAAATCTTGGTACATATATACTATTTTGTAACCCAATACTACATAAGTTTATGTATGCAGTTACATTATGTGCAACTAATTAACAACATTGTGTTAATCTTTTCAGAAATTTTTTGTTGTTGACGTCCAATACAGAAAATTGATAATGATTAGTCTTGGTAAAATGCTAAGGAATTACAGAAGGAAGCTCAAAGTCAACTACATTTTGCCCAACCTAAATACACCTTCCAAACTGAATGAAGTCCCGGACTTGTATAATACAATAATGAAATCAGAAGACTGGGTCGAGTATGTTAAATACACGACCACCGAAGCATACAAGGTTTTAATTAGTCATCTTTAATTAAGTGTATATGTCATTTTATTATTTTCAGTTTGCAGCATTACCGCATCTAAACACCTTATGATTTTGTGTTTTTAGGAGAAATCTGAGAAAGGTAAAATGGCGCGTTCCCAAAATATTTATCAGCATAAAATGGGACGAGGTGGATATGCTTATGTCAAAGAGAAAATGGTAAGATTACACAATGTTTGTTTTACCAATTAAGAGACGATCAGTATGAGAAATGAATCTGTTTACATTGCCCAATTTGCACATTTGCATTAATACCCTCATATTTTCGATTATCTTGGTTTAACTGTACATGTGTAAGCATCCTCATATTTTCGTTTATCTTGGTTTAACTTTACATGGGTATGCATTTGATGTTTATTAAATCGAAAATAAAGAGATTGAAGCGGATGAAGAACCCCCCCGTGATGTAATGTGGGTGAAAGGAAGGGTAAACAAAGACGGGGAATACCCAAATGATGATATTAAATCAAAGGGAGATGAACTTGTAAGTTTGACTGCTAATTCTATTATTATGCTTATATAGCAGCAACATTTAACTGTGTACTAGCAGTAGTAGCTTGTATACCAGCAGTTACTCTAACAGCATCAAGAAGACTTGTAATACCCGAAAATCTATAACATGTAAAATGACCAAATTGCCCCTACAAGTTTGAAAAATTATTTAAAGGCTTATAAAGTATCAAATTAATCCCAAACTTCTAGCAATGAACAAGTTATGATCCCAAATAATTTTAACAACACCATTTAACATTTATACAAGCCATGAAATTACCAAAATGCCCTTGGGCGCCTAATATAGTTTAAATTCAAATTTATGATTTAAATAAGGGTAATTAAATGGAATTAAATGGGAAATTAAAAGAGATAATCAAGCCATAAATTCCCTTGACCAAAATTCCGAAATTTTGGCCATTATTCTTCCCCTTTGACCGGTCCTTCAATTTATAATTCAATCATCACATTTTATTCCAAGCCCTAATTTACCGATTGGAAAGAAAACACACCAAAAATCCCTTGAACCTCCATACGATTTCCACAAATCCTCTAAGTATTTTTCTGTGATCAATCTACTTATAAGGTGTCCTGGAAAAATAATTTTGAAGGTGTTCATTGCTCGATTCCATTGTGGTGAATTTTCTCCCATCGCAACAAACAAAAGAGGTATAATTCGTTTTAATTCACTCGATCACCACAAAATTCGTTTCTTATTTTTCTAACACTCCTTATAACATGTCCAACCTAGGAAAAATAGTGGTGAAGTTTTGTTTGGTCGATCTCTATTTTTTGGAGAATTATTTCCTTTCGTGCGCTAGTAAACAAGGTAATTCCTAAATTAATTCTACGACACGTCTAAAATTCGTTGGCCATTTTTCTGATGATCTTCATGTCGAATACAACCTGGGAAAAATGATAAAAACAACCCATGCATCATGGATAAATTGTATGGAAAATATTGTGATATAAACCCTAGAATCGAATATAAAATCAAAAGGCATGTATGCGAATTTTATGGATCATGTTATTATTTTTCATGGCATCTATGATCATCATATAACACTGGAAAAATGTTCATTTGAATTTTGGAGGCCTAAATCTATTATTGGGGAAATTGTTTATGGATCGGCTAAATAGAAATAAAAGTGAAATTATGGAAAACCCTAAAATCAAATCGACCTAGGTATTCTTATGATTAAATCTGGAATTTTGAAGTGTTTAAATGATGTGGTAATGATTATGTAATGATTAGTGAAATTAGGGTTTTGATTTTGCTACTTTTATATATATCGATTTGAATAATTAAATCCAAGGGTGTGTTTTGTAATTCTAAAAACTCAAGGGATAATTTTTGTAAGTTATTTGAACATGGTATAATTCGTATAAAATGTTAAATGAGGGGTCTATGTGTAATTTTTGCATTTAAAAGGTTAAATGGGTAATTATATATAATTGTTATTTCGAATTGCAATTTAATTAAATCAAGGGACTAAAAATGTAAATACTGGAAACTTGAGGTCATTTTGAGTAAATTATAATGTTAAGATGGTTTGGTGTAAGTTTGGACAATTATGGAGGCTAATATGTAATTAATTGGAATTTACAAATTAATATATATGTTTTATGATTATAGGGACTAAATGTGTAATTATGGGAAACTAAAGGGTTAAATCGTACCATGCATGAAATTAGAAGGTAGATTCTGTATATAATTAAATCTAAGGGTTAATGGTGTAATTAAAGATATTATACGGATTAAATTGTAAATTATGTAACTTTAGGGTTTATTTTGTAACTTTTATAAATAAAGGGTTTAAAGTGTAAAATATGGAACTTAAGGGGCTAAAGATGTAATTCTGAATAAATGGGGTATTTAAATAAGTAAATCATGATATTTTCATTCTAGACCTTTAATTTGATATATTTACAATTAAAACCCTAAACTATGTAAAGTTGTCATATTTTAAACCTAAATTTTTTATAACTTGCTAAAGTCAACCCTAATTCTAGAAGGATACTAAATTAATGACTTAACTAAATCAAAATACTTAAATCTTACTCATTATAGAAATCTGCTAATTTTGGAAACTTACTAAATAAGGAAACTTGCTAAAGATGGAAACCTGCTAAAAATAGAAAGTTACTTAATATGGAAATGGGATCTTTAGTAATCATGTCTTTACTCCTCTAGGTGTGAAGAGGGAGTAGTCCTGTGCTCGTTATCATCTTATTCAGTGTGATCTTTGTCAAGCAATAAGGTACAGATATTCTGCTTCTTTATTAAGAGGCCTTCGTTCTCTGATTATGACTCATGTTAGGGTTTTCCCTATACTATTGCCATGTTCCCTTTATTCATGAACTCCGATTTTTGAACCATCATGATATTGAACCTTTTATGATTATGAACCTTTCAATTATGAACCCTTGACCATGAACCTTTGCTTATGAACCATGCTTATGAACCATGATTATGAACTTATGAAACATGATATTGACCTATGCAAGTAAACTAAAACATGATCCATGATACTTGACCTTTACCCTCAGTTTGATACTACGAGCCACTCACTAGGCATGAGGGTTTCATGTCCATGTCAGTCGATGCACCGATGACATGACTCTAGGGCAGGAGAGTGATGACCTGTCCCGTCCCTGCATGTTATGTTTATGATTCATGTTTACGTAGAGGCAGATTATGGCCACCGGGGGCGTATGGATGCATCCTAGATTTGTTCATGTTCATGTTATGTTATGTTATTCATGGTGACTGATGGTGTGTGCGATACACGTCTTTCACACTCTGGGAGCTAGCTACTCCAACCATGATTGAGGACACCCCTCATATTTACAAGATACCCATGATGAGGACACCCCTCATATTTACAGGATACTAAGAGGTCTCCCCTCTACATGTTTATGGCTATGATTATGATTATGATTTCATGTTATGGGCTCGTAGTGGATTACTGACCTTCCCTTACCATGCACCTTTGTCCTTTCCCTTATGATACCATGTATTCTTACCAGGTATTCTTACCATGTATTCTTACCTTGTATTCTCACCATGTATTCATGCTTCCATTCTCATTTACTCCTGTATTATTCATTATGCTACTGCTTGTTACGTTATATCTGTTCACTGAGCTCTAGTAGCTCAGCCGCGTTTTCTTTTCCCGCGGCAGGTTTTAGTTGGAAGCTGGGTAAGAGTGAAGAGACTTTGGACCTAGAAGACTTTGAGTAGAAGCCATTAGAAGAGATGTACTTATGGATTTGATAGGCAGCTTTTATTTCCCTTTGTAACCCTTTGTATTGCAAGATTTCATTTGTAACCTTTGAGAACCATTGTATCACTTTTGATTGTATGCTTTGTTATATCTGATATGAAACCATTTGCGTGACATCTTTACCCTTGTCGGGTTGGGGTGTTACAATTATGGTATCAGAGCGACAGGCTGCGATTCGTAATACATTTACCCTTGGCCTGTGTAAGTTAGGACCACTAAGTTTCCCTGTAAGCGCTCATAAGATAACCTGTAAGATTTGCTTTAGGATCCCCCTATAGGAACCTAAATTTGACCAGTGAGGAATGGGTAGACTAAGACATATATGTGAGTATCATTTGCTTCCGCATCACTCTGATTCGTGCCCTTGCCTTTAATTAAGCCTCATCAGAACTTTTCAGGAGTTAGAAGTTTTGCAACTTAAGCTTAGTAACCAAGTAAGTTTGGAATACCTCGGAAAACCCACCTGGATACCTTACACCATTTAAGTTTCATTTTCAGATTTTGACATCCACCTCCGATTTGTTTGATAAGCTGTTTAACACCTTTCCGACCATGTCGTAAGCCATTCAACCATAATGTGTTCGACACATTTTGTGAATTCATTGCTTATGCTGAATGTGAATGTATCGTCCGATACTACTTAACTTTGCATAAATCCGTTACTACTCCTATGAGAATTCTGGTAATTATTAACCACGGATATAGGAAGTTATGTTCCTTTCCTTTGAATGACGAATCTTGTTCTGCCAACTATTTCCTTTGGAAGGATATGATGCTATGTTACCTCTGTATGGATTTATTAACTGAGCATGATGATGCTAATAACGGATACTCTGTACGTCTCACTTTTTACAAATATACGATGTTCGTATTGCTGATAATACACATCCTACTTACTGCTTATGCTAAGAAGCTGAACAAATCCCCACACTCGAATCATTCGTTTATCCATCTCAACACTTTTATTGAAGCATGTGCTGGACTTCGATATATGAACTATCCGTCTGATTCGATGACTGTATTCGTTCTATGAATCTTTTGATCTTGACATGTCTTATTGTGTGGTCTTTTATGTATGGACTGGATGACTATTTGTAAAGCTACCATAGACTACCGTATCTGAAATGTGATCTTAACAATCTATCTTACCCTATTTCGTTATGATGAATCTCTACACCTGAATCTGCTAAAGTTTTGCCACTATGGAAGCACCAACCCTGAACTCATATGATTATCAATTTTCCTGACAACCATTACTATTCACCCTTGGAAAGTTCCGCCATGAGAAATATTCCGTTGTACGAAGATTTTCTGGTATTTCCGGTGTAATATGAATTTTGCTCACCTCAGTGATTCTCTTGAAGTACTCTTGTTGGTCTATGAAGAAGAAGTATGTGACGACGTATCGACTATTGTGCACCTAACCGTACCACTATCAGTAATCGTTATCCGTTTTCGCACATCAATGATTGATTTGGTCTTTCTTTTGAAACTTCGTATCTCGTTGCATCGTGTTAAATTTGAAGGACTGAAGCAGCAACCACAAGAACTTCTAAAAAGGGGGTTAACTAACCGAGAGTAACCTTTGTGAAGTAGTTCAGTCTTACTTTGAAGAAGAAGGAAGGCGACATGAGGTGTATGTGAAAGTTTTTCCCTTAAACGATTTCAGAGACGGTCCTCGCGCTCGTTATAACCTTATGAGTTTGAGTGATGCCAATAGTATTGGCAAAAATGATCATGTCTTCGTGTGTTTTGGACCAATTTGTCATAGTATGACATTGTGTTATGTTCAGAGAACGAAAGATGAATATAGAGATTATTGATGAGACGACCACTTGTTCTGGAAGAGGAATTTGATTGACATTCAGAAACATTTGTAGACGACACTACCCGGTATATTGTGAAGACAGAGTTTTCCACAGGAAGAACCGAGATCGAAGACAGTTATCAGAGTGAGAAACTTGGTGGAAGAGTAGTGGAAGACGGTAGCGACGAGCATTACCAGGGATGAAGCATATAGGAAGAAGAGAGGAACTGGGATAATACTCAACCATATATTATGCAAACCGTGAAGATTACAGTTCGGGCATCAAGACAACCAGACCGTAGGAGACGAACCATTCAGCATATAATCCGGAGTCGACGACGGCGGTGTTTACCTTAAAACCTGGATCGGTGTTAGAAGACCTGTCAAAGAAACGCAATCTTGTTTCTCTATTCATTTTAGTTGTACTAAGATGAATTGATAGCTGAAGTAGGCTTGCGGATGGAGGGACGCACAGTGATCGTGTCAGAGACTACCGTTACGGCGCCACAATATCAAGAAGAGCTGCCGAAGGCTTGAGGAACCAGACCCAAGTTTGTATTTCCTTTTCACCATGAGATGGACAAGCGGCAACCTACTCCAACTTGGAAGAAATTTTAAAATTTTGCATGTAAATGGACGAATTTTGAAGGGGACATTTGTGTTTAGACGAGATGATTATGTAGAGGAAGAAGCTATAGATGACATATTCGTTTCCACTCAACCTACTTAAATTCCATTACCTGATGCTGAGGTCCTTCGAATGATTTGGTTCTCTGTAAGTAATTCCGTTCTGTATTCATTCTGCGGTTGTTGAATAACGATTTGAATAACGATTTGCATGAGAATTTTGATGGGATATGGAAGGAATTTGGATATTTATGAAAAGACGGATGTTGAAGTAACAGCTTATTCAGGGCGGAATTGATTTCGGTAAGTTATGAAGCTTGACGCTATTAACGACATACCTGAACTCTGATGGACATTTTCGGATTTCCGTTACTCTTCGACTAATTTCGTATTCTTAGTTATGATGTTTGACTTTGGTGACCCTGAGACTATAGAAGCACTAGGTGGATTAAGATAGGTGGTATGATTACGACTTGAGATAAAGTATGACCATCATGAAGGTATACTCATATGAAGCGGGTATTATGACGTCTGGCCAACGTGATAATACCTACGTCATATGACGTACCCTCATTGTGATCATAGGATATTTCGAGAAGTACCTTAGAAGCCTTTGGAATGTGATAGTTGTTTGAGATTGCATGTGTTTGTAAGATTTTAGGTTCATTCTACCGATACGTTAACTCTATTGTCATCGATATACGATTTGATACGTTTGGATACTCGACACACGTTTGATGATCTCTAAACTTCTGATAATAATCTTAAGTTTTGTTGTAGAGCGTTCTCCCGAGTAACGTTATCAAAACAGTATGTTTTCCGTCTATGTGAATTTGACCTGTTTCTATGAAGGAGTATATCTACGTTCCGATATATATATACACTTCGCATTCGTTAAATCTGTTCATTATGATCTGCCACGAGTTAAGATATGAGACTGTGGATTTTGAGAAAGCAATATTTGCTTGGTTGTAAGAATACCTTGGAAAGGTCATATTTAAGTTGAGACTTTCTGGGAACCGAAAGAGTTGAACACATGTATTACCCTCATGATTGCTATAATTCGATACGTTCTCATTTGATTTGTTTATTCCTATTCTACAGACGAATATTCGTCAAACTTACAAATTCCTAGTATCTTTTCTAATGGAACACGAATATCACCCATTACGTTTAGCATTCTGCTCTTTTGATATGAATCCTGAAACAGCAAGTCCTTCTGAGGAAACCAGGACTTTTTGATCGACAAGTCCGAATTATGAGAAACAAAATAATTTCCGTTCGTAAAGATTCATTGGAAGAACCACCCAAGGAGAGAGGTTACCTGGGAGACCGAAGAGTCGATACGAGCTAGCTACCCTCATTTTGTGTTCTGATATGATATGTCTCTACTTGAATTCAGCTCCATTTCATTTTCACTTCTTTGCAAATTTCGAGGACGAAATTTTTTTGTTAGTGGGGAAGAAGTTGTAATACCCGAAAATCTATAACATGTAAAATGACCAAATTGCCCCTACAAGTTTGAAAAATTATTTAAAGGCTTATAAAGTATCAAATTAATCCCAAACTTCTAGCAATGAACAAGTTATGATCCCAAATAATTTTAACAACACCATTTAACATTTATACAAGCCATGAAATTACCAAAATGCCCTTGGGCGCCTAATATAGTTTAAATTCAAATTTATGATTTAAATAAGGGTAATTAAATGGAATTAAATGGGAAATTAAAAGAGATAATCAAGCCATAAATTCCCTTGACCAAAATTCCGAAATTTTGGCCATTATTCCTCCCCTTTGACCGGTCCTTCAATTTATAATTCAATCATCACATTTTATTCCAAGCCCTAATTTACCGATTGGAAAGAAAACACACCAAAAATCCCTTGAACTTCCATATGATTTCCAAAAATCCTCTAAGTATTTTTCTGTGATCAATCTACTTATAAGGTGTCCTGGAAAAATAATTTTGAAGGTGTTCATTGCTCGATTCCATTGTGGTGAATTTTCTCCCATCGCAACAAACAAAAGAGGTATAATTCGTTTTAATTCACTCGATCACCACAAAATTCGTTTCTTATTTTTCTAACACTCCTTATAACATGTCCAACCTAGGAAAAATAGTGGTGAAGCTTTGTTTGGTCGATCTCTATTTTTTGGAGAATTATTTCCTTTCGTGCGCTAGTAAACAAGGTAATTCCTAAATTAATTCTACGACACCTCTAAAATTCGTTGGCCATTTTTCTGATGATCTTCATGTTGAATAAACCTGGGAAAAATGATAAAAACAACCCATGCATCATGGATAAATCGTATGGAAAATATTGCGATATAAACCCTAGAATCGAATATAAAATCAAAAGGCATGTATGCGAATTTTATGGATCATGTTATTATTTTTCATGGCATCTATGATCATCATATAACACTGGAAAAATGTTCATTTGAATTGTGGAGGCCTAAATCTATTATTGGGGAAATTGTTTATGGATCGGCTAAATAGAAATAAAAGTGAAATTATGGAAAACCCTAAAATCAAATCGACCTAGGTATTCTTATGATTAAATCTGGAATTTTGAAGTGTTTAAATGATGTGGTAATGATTATGTAATGATTAGTGAAATTAGGGTTTTGATTTTGCTAATTTTATATATATCGATTTGAATAATTAAATCCAAGGGTGTGTTTTGTAATTCTAAAAACTCAAGGGATAATTTTTGTAAGTTATTTGAACATGGTATAATTCGTATAAAATGTTAAATGAGGGGTCTATGTGTAATTTTTGCATTTAAAAGGTTAAATGGGTAATTATATATAATTGTTATTTCGAATTGCAATTTAATTAAATCAAGGGACTAAAAATGTAAATACTGGAAACTTGAGGTCATTTTGAGTAAATTATAATGTTAAGATGGTTTGGTGTAAGTTTGGACAATTATGGAGGCTAATATGTAATTAATTGGAATTTACAAATTAATATATATGTTTTATGATTATAGGGACTAAATGTGTAATTATGGGAAACTAAAGGGTTAAATCGTACCATGCATGAAATTAGAAGGTAGATTCTGTATATAATTAAATCTAAGGGTTAATGGTGTAATTAAAGATATTATACGGATTAAATTGTAAATTATGTAACTTTAGGGTTTATTTTGTAACTTTTATAAATAAAGGGTTTAAAGTGTAAAATATGGAACTTAAGGGGCTAAAGATGTAATTCTGAATAAATGGGGTATTTAAATAAGTAAATCATGATATTTTCATTCTAGACCTTTAATTTGATATATTTACAATTAAAACCCTAAACTATGTAAAGTTGTCATATTTTAAACCTAAATTTTTTATAACTTGCTAAAGTCAACCCTAATTCTAGAAGGATACTAAATTAATGACTTAACTAAATCAAAATACTTAAATCTTACTCATTATAGAAATCTGCTAATTTTGGAAACTTACTAAATAAGGAAACTTGCTAAAGATGGAAACCTGCTAAAAATAGAAAGTTACTTAATATGGAAATGGGATCTTTAGTAATCATGTCTTTACTCCTCTAGGTGTGAAGAGGGAGTAGTCCTGTGCTCGTTATCATCTTATTCAGTGTGATCTTTGTCAAGCAATAAGGTACAGATATTCTGCTTCTTTATTAAGAGGCCTTCGTTCTCTGATTATGACTCATGTTAGGGTTTTCCCTATATTATTGCCATGTTCCCTTTATTCATGAACTCCGATTTTTGAACCATCATGATATTGAACCTTTTATGATTATGAACCTTTCAATTATGAACCCTTGACCATGAACCTTTGCTTATGAACCATGCTTATGAACCATGATTATGAACCATGATTATGAACTTATGAAACATGATATTGACCTATGCAAGTAAACTAAAACATGATCCATGATACTTGACCTTTACCCTCAGTTTGATACTACGAGCCACTCACTAGGCATGAGGGTTTCATGTCCATGTCAGTCGATGCACCGATGGCATGACTCTAGGGCAGGAGAGTGATGACCTGTCCCGTCCCTGCATGTTATGTTTATGATTCATGTTTACGTAGAGGCAGATTATGGCCACCGGGGGCGTATGGATGCATCCTAGATTTGTTCATGTTCATGTTATGTTATGTTATTCATGGTGACTGATGGTGTGTGCGATACACGTCTTTCACACTCTGGGAGCTAGCTACTCCAACCCATGATTGAGGACACCCCTCATATTTACAAGATACCCATGATGAGGACACCCCTCATATTTACAGGATACTAAGAGGTCTCCCCTCTACATGTTTATGGCTATGATTATGATTATGATTTCATGTTATGGGCTCGTAGTGGATTACTGACCTTCCCTTACCATGCACCTTTGTCCTTTCCCTTATGATACCATGTATTCTTACCAGGTATTCTTACCATGTATTCTTACCTTGTATTCTCACCATGTATTCATGCTTCCATTATGCTACTGCTTGTTACGTTATATCTGTTCACTGAGCTCTAGTAGCTCAGCCGCGTTTTCTTTTCCCGCGGCAGGTTTTAGTTGGAAGCTGGGTAAGAGTGAAGAGACTTTGGACCTAGAAGACTTTGAGTAGAAGCCATTAGAAGAGATGTACTTATGGATTTGATAGGCAGCTTTTATTTCCCTTTGTAACCCTTTGTATTGCAAGATTTCATTTGTAACCTTTGAGAACCATTGTATCACTTTTGATTGTATGCTTTGTTATATCTGATATGAAACCATTTGCGTGACATCTTTACCCTTGTCGGGTTGGGGTGTTACAATTATGGCATCAAGAAGACTTTTAATCCCAACATTTCCTATATTTTTTGTGCAGAAAGAAGCTGATGACAAGATCAAGGAAGGAACATCGGGTTTTGATGATGGCACTGATGCCATGACATTTGTATTTGGTAAGGAAAAGGGCGGTTATGCCAGGGGAGTGGGAGGTGCAGTAACATACAAAGAGTATTTTGGCCTTCCTCGAAGAAAACAAGAAGCCAATGAAAAAATTGCCTTACTTCAAACTCAACTGGATAATGAGAGACGCGAGCGTGAAGAAAAAGATAAATTGATCAAAAAATTGTCCGCCGAGATGACCGAAAAAGATGTGCAGGTCAATAAATTATCCGGTGAGGTGGAAAACACAAATATAATAATAAAGGGATGAATATAACTCTGCCAACTGAACCATCGCCAATAGCCTCAGTTGTAAGCCATTTTTTATGTTGTTAACAATTTCATTTTCTAATGCTAACACCACTGATGCTAATGATACTAGGCATTGAACATAAACTGATGAGTGACTGTATTTCTTAATTTATATTGCAGGTGACTCCAATGGCCATTGACAATATTGCAGGTGACTCCAATGGCACTCAGACAAGTGGTGTTGTAAGTCCTAAAGATGCGGGAATTGAGGAGAAATCCAATGGCCTTGAAACTTCTAAAGGTAACGGAAACAATGGTAAGTATAGTAATAAAAGATCGCCCTTTGATTTTTGAATTTTACATACATGATCGACTAATGTACCGTGTTTTATATATATACGTATAGGAACCTGCTGCTAAAACTGTCAGGCCTAAGCATAACCTTAAGTCACGACGAAACGGGTCTCCAGATTCCCAATCGCTACAAAATGTGTCGTCTCCAACACAACCACTGCCAACAGTATGTATTTCAACATGTTTCTTGTTACTCTTTTGTTTAAATAATGTAACGTGTTTTATATATACATATAGGAACTTGCTAAAACTGTCGGACCCAATAAGCCAAAGCAAAAGAAGCGACGAAACGGGTCTCCAGATTCCCAATCGCAACAAGATGTGTCTCTAACACAAGCACTGCCAACAGTATGTATTTCAACATGTTTCTTGTTATTCTTTTGTTTAAATAATTTCTGATATATACATGCAATTTTTTATTTTTTTTTGTAGACACTTAAGTGCAAACTGTGGCACACAAAGAAATCAAATATCGTTGCTTTTGGTACCGTATACCAGTCTCATGGAAAGCAAATGCTGCATAACCTACCACTCCCAAATGATTGCTACAGAGTGTCAATTGATTCATCGTTAGTTGATGCAGCATGCATACCGGACGTAGCAAATAATGGGTTCAAAACAGTTAAGGAAGTCGAAGGTAGTTTCGTTGCATGGCCAAAGGATCAAGTTATTTTTGAAGAGGTGGTACGTACATGTGTTTTTTCAACCTACATATATAATTATTCATATGTAATTCAATGTTTGATAGAAGCGTCTTTTGTTTACTACAGGTTACACCAACAAACCATGTGACTAAATGTGTACCACAGGCACCAACGAAGAAACAATATATATCTGCTAACGACTTAAGGCAAACTGCTAAGGGGGTGAAGGTTCAAAAGTCTTTAGATATTTGATTAATTAAGTACGACATTACAATTGTATATTTTGTCCAGTTATATACATTCGAGTTTAATTCAATTTGAAATTTCTTGTGTTTTTTAATATTGTTTTATATATAATATATATACACATTCCAGCAGCACTAGCATAGTACTAGCAGCAGTAACTCTGCTTCAGCAGGACTACCTTGGACTACCTTAGTACTGCTAGCAGTAGCAACTCTGCTCCAACATTATTGGTCACTCTTTGTTTAATTCGATGTGTGACTAAATAGTACCAAAGGCCACACAAAATAAAAATTCATGTGACCATTGGAAGAACAATGGTCACGCAAAATACACATTTCTTCACTTTAAACAGCATATGGTCACACTTATTAACAACTTTGGCCACTTTATGCTTAATTGTATGTGACTAAATACCCAAAACAAGCATGCTTTGTGTGACTAAATATTATAAAAGGCCACACAAACATAAAATTCAAGTGGCCATTGGATGATCAATAGTCACACAAAATACAAATTTCTTCACTTTAAACAGCATATGGTCACACTTATCAACACTTTTGGCCACTTAATGCTTAATTGTATGTGACTAAATAACCAAAACAAACATGCTTTGTGTGACTAAATATTACAAAAGGCCACACAAACATAAAATTCATGTGGCCATTGGATGATCAATAGTCACACAAAATACACATTTCTTCACTTAAAACAACATATGGTCACACTAATTAACACTTTTTGCCACTTTATGCTTAATTGTATGTGACTAAATACCCAAAACAAACATGCTTTGTGTGACTAAATATTACAAAAGGCCACACAAACTAAGAATTCATGTGACCATTGGATGATCAATAGTCACACAAAATACACATTTCTTCACTTAAAACAGCATATGGTCACACTTATTAACACTTTTGGCCACTTTATGCTTAATTGTATGTGACTAAATACCCAAAACAAACATGCTTTGTGTGACTAAATATTACAAAAGGCCACACAAACTAAGAATTCATGTGACCATTGGATGATCAATAGTCACACAAAATACACATTTCTTCACTTAAAACAGCATATGGTCACACTTATTAACACTTTTGGCCACTTTATGCTTAATTGTATGTGACTAAATACCCAAAGCAAACATGCTTTGTGTGACTAAATATTACAAAAGGCCACACAAACTAAGAATTCATGTGACCATTGGATGATCAATAGTACACATTTCTTCACTTTAAACAGCATATGGTCACACTTATTAACACTTTTGGCCACTGTTTTTTAAATTGTATGCGACTAACTCGAAAAAAACAACACACGATGTGTGACTAAATCATCACAAATGTCACATTTATTATATTTTCGTGTGGCCATAAGATGGGAAATAGTCACACATACTGATGAATCCAACAAAACTTGTGCCTAATTAGTCACACATATTCGGGTTTTGGTCACTCTTTTTCGATGAAAACGGCCACAAACTAAACAATGTGACCATATGATACCTACGGTGGCGCGACTTTTTGTCACACACACCCAAAAAAACGTGTGTGACTATATGCATATAGTCACGCATTTCCAGTGTGACGATAGGCAGAATCTGTACCAGTGTCTCAAACACGTTACTAAGATTCACATCCCAAGTGTTTGCAACAATCAAAACCTTTCCACAAGTGGTATCAGAGATAGGCTGATATTTACAAATTTAAAAGAACAATGGATGTTGAACATATTCAAACAAATGTTGCAGCTAAACTTCCATTACTCAAGCAAAATGAGTTTGATATGTGGCGACTAAGGGTAAAACAATATTTCCAAGTGCAAGACTATGCACTTTGGGAAATCATTGAAGAAGGCAACTCATTTAAACCCTCAATCACTACTACAACAGTAAACGATGCACTTGTAACACAAATACAAACACAACCATCAAGTGCAGAAGAAAAAATTCAGAAGCGAAATGATCTAAAAGCCAGGATCAGCTTTTGATCTTTAACAAATATAAAGATGCCAAAACCCTTTTTGAAGCTATCACTAGTACAAAAACGACCTATGGTCACACATGGTCGATTTGGAACAGCCACACATTCAAATATTTGTGTGGCTGAAGGTAGGTAAATTGACAGCATTTACGAATTAGTCACACATGAGCATTTCGAATGTGTGACCATAAGAACTCTATTGCCACACAATCGACCCTTATGTGACTAAACGTAACTGGTGATTTTGTTCCAGATCATTTAGTTACATATGCATTTGGAACGTGTGACAAATACAAGTAACCTTGATGCCATATATGGTCACACTAAACTTATAGTCACATTTGCTTCTAATAGTATGACCAAATGCCATATACGGTCACACAAAACAGTTTGTCACACATTATTTAAGTGTAGCCAAAATCCAGTACATATAGTCACACTAAACAGTTTGTCACACATTATTTAAGTGTAGCCAAAACATGATTTGTGTGACTAAATGTTAACAAAGGCCACACAAAAACCAAATTAATGTGGCAAGTGGATGATCAATAGTCACACAAAATACACATTCCTTCACTTTAAATAGCATATTGTCACACTTATTAACACTTTTGGTCACTTGATGGTTAGTTGTATGTGACTAAATACACTCCCAAAAACATGCTTTGTGTGACTAAATGTTAGCCAAGGCCACACAAAAACCAAATTCATGTGGCAAGTGGATGATCAATAGTCACACAAAATACACATTCCTTCACTTTAAACAGCATATGGTCACACTTATTAACACTTTTGGTCACTTGATGGTTAGTTGTATGTGACTAAATACACTCCCAAAAACATGCTTTGTGTGACTAAATGTTACCAAAGGCCACACAAAAACCAAATTCATGTGGCAAGTGGATGATCAATAGTCACACAAACTACACATTCCTTCACTTTAAACAGCATATGGTCATACTTATTAAAACTTTTGGTCACTTGATGGTTAGTTGTATGTGACTAAATACACTCCCAAAAACATGCTTTGTGTGACTAAATGTTACCAAAGGCCACACAAAAACTAAATTCATGTGGCAAGTGGATGATCAATAGTCACACAAACTACACATTCCTTCACTTTAAACAGCATATGGTTACACTTATTAAAACTTTTGGTCACTTGATGGTTAGTTGTATGTGACTAAATACACTCCCAAAAACATGCTTTGTGTGACTAAATGTTACCAAAGGCCACACAAAAATAAAATTCATGTGGCAAGTGGATGATCAATAGTCACACAAACTACACATTCCTTCACTTTAAACAGCATATGGTCACACTTATTAAAACTTTTGGTCACTTGATGGTTAGTTGTATGTGACTAAATACACTCCCAAAAACATGCTTTGTGTGACTAAATGTTACCAAATGCCACACAAAAATCAAATTCATGTGGCAAGTGGATGATCAATAGTCACACAAACTACACATTCCTTCACTTTAAACAGGATATGGTCACACTTATTAACACTTTTGGCCACTTTAGGGTTAGTTTTATGTGACTAAATACACTCCCAAAAACATGCTTTGTGTGACTAAATGTTACCAAAGGCCACAGAAAAACCAAATTCATGTGGTAATTAGATGATCAATAGTCACACAAAATACACATTCCTTCACTTTAAACAGCATATGGACACACTTATTAACACTTTTGGTCACTTGATGGTTAGTTGTATGTGACTAAATTCACTGCCAAAAACATGCTTTGTGTGACTAAATGTTACCAAAGGCCACACATAAACCAAATTCATGTGGCAAGTGGATGATCAATAGTCACACAAACTACACATTCCTTCACTTTAAACAGCATATGGTCACACTTATTAACACTTTTGGTCACTTTATGGTTAGTTGTATGTGACTAAATACACTCCCAAAAACATGCTTTGTGTGACTAAATGTTAGTAAAGGCCACACAAAAACCAAATTCATGTGGCAAGTGGATGATCAATAGTCACACAAAATACACATTCATTAACTTTAAACATCATATGGTCACACTTATTAACACTTTTGGTCACTTTATGGCTAGTTATATGAGAGTAAATACACTCCCAAAACCATGGTTTGTGTGACTAAATGTTACCAAAGGCCACACAAAAACCAATTTCATGTTGCAATTGGATGAACAATAGTCACACAAAATACGCATAAATAACAGCTCAAACATTTTTTGTTTGCTTAATTAAGGTAAATTTATTAAGAAAGTGAGCCATAAAGGCAATGTTACATGAAACAACAACCAAACAAAACTATACAGCCATAACATAACACAAACACCTAAATACATTGGACAATTCCCAAGCTCTTATTACATAACATGGTTCACTTGGATTTTCGTATAACAACACCTCCACAGTCGGTTCGATAGTAGTCAGTTCGTGATTCGTTACCCAAGTCACGTCGATCCACACATGGCAATATGTTATCATTGTGCTGGTGAATGACGGTACTAAATTCCTCATCGACTTCATCATACATATCTTTGTAATTCTTGGGAGGTGTCTTAAACACAATAGACAATTTTTTTATCTAACTGGTCTTGCACATAAAACACTTGTCGTGCTTGTGAGGCTAATATGAATGGATCAACCTTGTGGCCTAAATTATTCAGGTCAACCAATGTATACCCAAGAACAGTATCGCGTTTCACACCACCTTTGTGATTAACCCAGTCACATTTGAAAAGAGGAATTTGCCTGTAACGGTAATCTAGCTCCCATATCTCTTGCAAAACCCCATAATAAAACGCTTGCCTTGTGGTTGCAACTTCTTTAGATATGTGCATATCTAATGCCTCAACACTAACCCCACTGTTCTGGTAAACTTTGCCTTCATGACATTTCATACGAAAGGTATACCCATTGATGATATATGCATCGTATTTCACTACGCTGGCGCGTGGTCCATATGATATCCACCTTACAGTTTCTGATACACTTTCTTTGTCGATGTTCAACTCTCTCTCAACCTGAATTTCATCACAAGTTGGAAGGATTTAGTATGGCATCCTAATTGCATTCCCAAACACACATTCATTCTATGTCTGGCAGTGAAAACTAAAGTATGTATGGCAGTGAAAAAAAAAGTCAATTATAAATAGCATAAGATTAATTACCTCTTTGCGTAACCACTTAGCAAAAGATTTACTGTGTTCATTCTCCAGAAATGCAATTCGTTTACCCGGGTTTTGTGTTTTCAAAACTTGCTTGTGTCGCCTGAAACAATGTGTTTGATTATTATATTTGATAGATCATTTTAAGTAAGGAAATAGACATGTGTTATTAAAACTTACTCGATATACGGTACAATTTCATCTGTATTCTGTATTATATACAAATGTGCTTTCTGAAAGAGTTCCGCAGAAACTTCACTTGATTTGCCGGCCGACAATGGCTTTCCGTCCTCATTTTCATCAGTTTCATGTTTATCATGTGGGAGACCAATAGTTTCCATGGATTTATGATATTCGCTAAAAAACTCTATTGTTTCTTCCGCAATAGTCTCCTCAGCAATGCATCCTTCTGGTCTATTCCTGTTTCGCACATGTCCTTTAATAACCTTCATACATCTTTCGAATGGATACATCCACCGAAAGCATATGGGACCACATAATTTGACCTCCCTAGTAAGGTGCACAGTCAAGTGTATCATAATATCAAAAAAAGATGGAGGAAAGAACTTCTCGAGTAGGCAGAGTGTCACTGCCAGTTCTGCTTGCATATTATCTAGTTGTTGCGATATTATTTCTTTGCTGCATATCGATTTAAAGAAAAAGCAAAACCTGATAATAGCATATCGTATGGGTGGGTGCATGATCGAACGTATTGCAACGGGCAGAAACTCTTGCATTAACATGTGATAGTCATGCGATTTTAGGCCAATGAGCTTCCTATCCTTTAGGCTGACCAAACTAGAGAAATTTGAACAATAGCCTTGAGGTACCCTGATGTTGTGCAACGTATCACAAAAAATGTCTTTTTCAGCATTACTTAATGTGCAACCTGCTGGAGGTAGTGTTGTACCGTCTTGTTCTTGCCTAGCAAACAACTCTTGTCTTACCCCCAACTCAGCCAGATCCAATCGAGCATTCAGTCCCTCTTTCGTCTTTCCTGGAACATGTAGCAAAGTTCCGACGAGGCTCTCAGCAACATTCTTTTCCACATGCATAAAATCAATACAATGTGGAACAGAATTATGCCTCCAATACCTAAGTTTTCGGTACCAAATGTTAAATTTCTTCCAATACGCACCGTTTTGTCCGTTTACTTGGCTTGAACAACCCTCTTCGTCTGTTGTGTTTCTTTTATGCTTTTTAATCTTCCCACCTCTGCCTCCCGTATGTTCTTGGTTTTCTGATGCATTATTGTTTGTTCGTTTTCCTTTTCCCCATTTATTTTCAATATGTTGTACCTCGTTGTATATTTGTTCCCTGGTCATTGGAGTTGGAGCCGGGAGAAAATCTGGTTGTCCATTAAATGCCTTCCTTTGCCTTCTGAACGGATGGTCATATGGTAGATATCGTCTGTGTCCAACATAACTTTGCTTGGACGAGGCAGAAAGTCTAACACAGTTTGTATCTTTCCCGCAAACCACACAACCTTTGAATCCACTGTACGGGCATCCACATAGTGTACCAAGTGCAGGGTAATCATTTATTGTCCATAACACAACGGCACGTAGCTTAAAGTAATCTTTTATGGATGCATCATATGTATGAACCCCTTTTTCGAATAAGGTATGCAGATCATCTACCAACGGTTCTAAAAACACATCGATATCATTTCCCGGGTATCCCGATATTAATACCGAAAGATTGATAAACTTTCTTTTCATACACAACCATGGAGGAAGGTTGTATATGACAGTTAAAACTGGCCATACACTGTGATGCCTATTTCTCGTGTGTACGTCAACCCCATCAGCCGAATTCCCAGCCGTATATTTCTTGGATCTTCAGCAATTTCTGAGAATTTTTCATCTATGGTACGCCATGCCTGTGAATCTGCGGGGGTGACGTAACACACCGTCGGTTATCCTCCGTGTGGCGTGCCATCTTAAATCTTCTGAAATTCTTTCTATCTTAAATAGTCGTTGCAGTCTTGGTATAATTGGAAAGTACCACATTACCTTTGCTGGAATGTTTTCGTACACTTTATGTGTCTTCTTATCCACCTTCCATCTTGATGTCCCACAAGTTCGACACACAGTCAATTCCTTCACTTTAAACAGGATATGGTCACACTTATTAACACTTTTGGCCACTTTAGGGTTAGTTTTATGTGACTAAATACACTCCCAAAAACATGCTTTGTGTGACTAAATGTTACCAAAGGCCACAGAAAAACCAAATTCATGTGGTAATTGGATGATCAATAGTCACACAAAATACACATTCCTTCACTTTAAACAGCATATGGTCACACTTATTAACACTTTTGGTCACTTGATGGTTAGTTGTATGTGACTAAATTCACTGCTAAAAACATGCTTTGTGTGACTAAATGTTACCAAAGGCCACACAAAAACCAAATTCATGTGGCAAGTGGATGATCAATAGTCACACAAACTACACATTCCTTCACTTTAAACAGCATATGGTCACACTTATTAACACTTTTGGTCACTTTATGGTTAGTTGTATGTGACTAAATACACTCCCAAAAACATGCTTTGTGTGACTAAATGTTAGTAAAGGCCACACAAAAACCAAATTCATGTGGCAAGTGGATGATCAATAGTCACACAAAATACACATTCATTAACTTTAAACATCATATGGTCACACTTATTAACACTTTTGGTCACTTTATGGCTAGTTATATGAGAGTAAATACACTCCCAAAACCATGGTTTGTGTGACTAAATGTTACCAAAGGCCACACAAAAACCAAATTCATGTTGCAATTGGATGAACAATAGTCACACAAAATACGCATAAATAACAGCTCAAACATTTTTTGTTTGCTTAATTAAGGTAAATTTATTAAGAAAGTGAGCCATAAAGGCAATGTTACATGAAACAACAACCAAACAAAACTATACAGCCATAACATAACACAAACACCTAAATACATTGGACAATTCCCAAGCTCTTATTACATAACATGGTTCACTTGGATTTTCGTATAACAACACCTCCACAGTCGGTTCGATAGTAGTCAGTTCGTGATTCGTTACCCAAGTCACGTCGATCCACACGTGGCAATATGTTATCATTGTGCTGGTGAATGACGGTACTAAATTCCTCATCGACTTCATCATACATATCTTTGTAATTCTTGGGAGGTGTCATAAACACAATAGAAAATTTTTTATCTAACTGGTCTTGCACATAAAACACTTGTCGTGCTTGTGAGGCTAATATGAACGGATCAACCTTGTGGCCTAAATTATTCAGGTCAACCAATGTATACCCAAGAACAGTATCGCGTTTCACACCACCTTTGTGATTAACCCAATCACATTTGAAAAGAGGAATTTGCCTGTAACGGTAATCTAGCTCCCATATCTCTTGCAAAACCCCATAATAAAACGCTTGCCTTGTGGTTGCAACTTCTTTAGATATGTGCATATCTAATGCCTCAACACTAACCCCACTGTTCTGGTAAACTTTGCCTTCATGACATTTCGTACGAAAGGTATACCCATTGATGAAATATGCATCGTATTTCACTACGCTGGCACGTGGTCCATATGATATCCACCTTACAGTTTCTGATACACTTTCTTTTTTGATGTTCAACTCTCTCTCAACCTGAATTTCATCACAAGTTGGAAGGATTTAGTATGGCATCCTAATTGCATTCCCAAACACACATTCATTCTATGTCTGGCAGTGAAAACTAAAGTATGTATGGCAGTGAAAAAAAAAGTCAATTATAAATAGCATAAGATTAATTACCTCTTTGCGTAACCACTTAGCAAAAGATTTACTGTGTTCATTCTCCAGAAATGCAATTCGTTTACCCGGGTTTTGTGTTTTCAAAACTTGCTTGTGTCGCCTGAAACAATGTGTTTGATTATTATATTTGATAGATCATTTTAAGTAAGGAAATAGACATGTGTTATTAAAACTTACTCGATATACGGTACAATTTCATCTGTATTCTGTATTATATACAAATGTGCTTTCTGAAAGAGTTCCGCAGAAACTTCACTTGATTTGCTGGCCGACAATGGCTTTCCGTCCTCATTTTCATCAGTTTCATGTTTATCATGTGGGAGACCAATAGTTTCCATGGATTTATGATATTCGCTAAAAAACTCTATTGTTTCTTCCGCAATAGTCTCCTCAGCAATGCATCCTTCTGGTCTATTCCTGTTTCGCACATGTCCTTTAATAACCTTCATACATCTTTCGAATGGATACATCCACCGAAAGCATATGGGACCACATAATTTGACCTCCCTAGTAAGGTGCACAGTCAAGTGTATCATAATATCAAAAAAAGATGGAGGAAAGAACTTCTCGAGTAGGCAGAGTGTCACTACCAGTTCTGCTTGCATATTATCTAGTTGTTGCGATATTATTTCTTTGCTGCATATCGATTTAAAGAAAAAGCAAAACCTGATAATAGCATATCGTGTGGGTGGGTGCATGATCGAACGTATTGCAACGGGCAGAAACTCTTGCATTAACATGTGATAGTCATGCGATTTTAGGCCAATGAGCTTCCTACCCTTTAGGCTGACCAAACTAGAGAAATTTGAAAAATAGCCTTGAGGTACCTTGATGTTGTGCAACGTATCACAAAAAATGTCTTTTTCAGCATTACTTAATGTGTAACCTGCTGGAGGTAGTGTTGTACCGTCTTGTTCTTGCCTAGCAAACAACTCTTGTTTTACCCCCAACTCAGCCAGATCCAATCGAGCATTCAGTCCATCTTTCGTCTTTCCTGGAACATGTAGCAAAGTTCCGACGAGGCTCTGAGCAACAGTCTTTTCCACATGCATAAAATCAATACAATGTGGAACAGAATTATGCCTCCAATACCTAAGTTTTCGGTACCAAATGTTGAATTTCTTCCAATACGCACCATTTTGTCCGTTTACTTGGCTTGAACAACCCTCTTCGTCTGTTGTGTTTCTTTTATGCTTTTTAATCTTCCCACCTCTGCCTCCCGTATGTTCTTGGTTTTCTGATGCATTATTGTTTGTTCGTTTTCCTTTTCCCCATTTATTTTCAATATGTTGTACCTCGTTGTATATTTGTTCCCCGGTCATTGGAGTTGGAGCTGGGAGAAAATCTGGTTGTCCATTAAATGCCTTCCTTTGCCTTCTGAACGGATGGTCATATGGTAGATATCGTCTGTGTCCAACATAACTTTGCTTGGACGAGGCAGAAAGTCTAACACAGTTTGTATCTTTCCCGCAAACCACACAACCTTGGAATCCACTGTACGGGCATCCACATAGTGTACCAAGTGCAGGGTAATCATTTATTGTCCATAACACAATGGCACGTAGCTTAAAGTAATCTTTTGTGGATGCATCATATGTATGAACCCCTTTTTCGAATAAGGTATGCAGATCATCTACCAACGGTTCTAAAAACACATCGATATCATTTCCCGGGTATCCCGATATTAATACCGAAAGATTGATAAACTTTCTTTTCATACACAACCATGGAGGAAGGTTGTATATGATAGTTAAAACTGGCCATACACTGTGATGCCTATTTCCCGTGTGTACGTCAACCCCATCAGCCGATATTCCCAGCCGTATATTTCTTGGATCTTCAGCAATTTCCGGGAATTTTTCATCTATGGTACGCCATGCCTGTGAATCTGCGGGGTGACGTAACACACCGTCGGTTATCCTCCGTGTGGCGTGCCATCTTAAATCTTCTGAAATTCTTTCTATCTTAAATAGTCGTTGCAGTCTTGGTATAATTGGAAAGTACCACATTACCTTTGCTGGAATGTTTTCGTACACTTTATGTGTCTTCTTATCCACCTTCCATCTTGATGTCCCACAAGTTCGACACACAGTCAAATCCTTGTCATCTTTCCAGTAAAGAAGGCAGTTGTTTATACATACATGTATCTTTTTGTATCCTGAATCCATCAACTTCACAACTTTTTTGGCTTGATATGTTTTTTCCACCATTTCGTTACCAGCAGGTAGCATCTTTTTTAATAATCCTAGTAATTCAGTAAAGAACTTATCAGAACATCCGTACTTACCCTTTAAGTTGAGTAGTTTAACTATTGCGGACATCTTTGTGAAGTCGGGACATCCTTCGTAAAGAGGCTTCTCTGCATCTAATAATAGTTCTTGAAACTTGACAAGGTCATCCTCTGATTCAAAATTATCTTTTGTAGCGTTAACCATATCTACCGTTGCTGGGCCATCTGTTGGAATATATGAAGCAAAATCCGTGTCGTCAACAAATTCTGTTGTAGCGTCAACAGGTTTTGGGGAACTTTTTGATGGCTCATCCTTCTCTCCATGTTTGGTCCACTTTATGTAGGTTAGATCAATCCCTTTCGTGAATAAATGCCACTGCACTGCCTCCACTGTTTGGTTTATGTGGTTACAACAGTTTGTACACGGACATGGCATTTTAAGATGAAGTTTATTAACTCGTGGGTCGATGTTCCCCATCTTACTCAAGTTGTCTACTGCATAATTAATAAACGCCTGTACTCCATCAATATAAGATTTGGTGGTCCTTTTAGTTACCATCCAAGTCTTGTCCATGTTTATAAATGTGGTCCCTGCAGGCAAGTTTAAAAGACAGCCCAAGTTATTGATGAGTATAGAAGACAAAATGAAACTCCAATTGATGGGCATAAAAAATAAAAAGACAGTCCAAGTAATGAACATATATAAAAGATGGAATGTGGTATTGAATTATGCTAATAATTCAATGAAGTCTAATGAAACAGTTCCTAAAGGGGTGTTTGGGTCAAGGAGGGATAACCAATTAAGAAGCTAAATTCTTGTTCCATGTTCATGTAGTACAAGGGTTTACAGGGTTACTTATATTGTAAAACCAATTGACTATCTACATTTACCAAGAAAGTGACATAATTTACAAGAGGTTATTAGGTATCAAAACAAATGTTGAAATACCTAATATGGTTATAACTGTAGGGGTACGTATATATTTTGTTAGAACGATTAATACAAAACAAACATAAGAATACTTACCAGTGGTGACGGGTGTGGTGGCTCTATGACAGGAGAGTTATGGTGGTGACGGGATTTGTGGTGATATGAGAGGTATTCTTGGCTGTGATAGGAGGAGTTTTGAAATTTTGTTGATTAGTTTAGAATGGGATTGATGAAAACTTTGGGGTAATACATGTAAATTTTAAACTTTCCCTCCAATATGTTCTTCAAATATATTTGTCAATTCCCTCCAATATGACTTAAGAAGCAGTTTGGTAATGTGCCTAATTTAATTTTATTCCTCCAAAAAATGTCATCAACCCCATCCCAATACTAATCAAAAAATTTGTGGATAGTTAATTGGTTTAAGATTGAGCATTTTGTTTTCAGATAACATGTCAATTATGTCAGTTTAACAAGATTGCATAAGACATACTAAATTACATTACATGCATATTCATAAAAGTAGAGTTATATTAGATTCCATAATTGTTGAAAGTAACTAATTAACACTAATTGTTCAACTTAACTAACGTATAACAGTACTAATATTGTTCAAATTTAGTAATATATCATAAGTAAAATACCCCCAATGAATGCATGTTGACAACACACATCACTGCCAAAAAATTATATACTTAAGGGGGTATTTACTAACAAAAAATATACAATATTGTTTGAGTTCAAATGAAGCAGAAATTGTTCGAAGCTGGACACATCCAATGAAGTTAGCACAGATGAAACACGGGATACACAGAGTCTTGCAAATGATCACCACCACTGACATCAACATTGAAATACATGAACTTGAACCTGATGAGCTTGTTTGTTGCGAAAGAGCAATCAGCGGCAAACTTCCTCCACATCCCATAGACAGTCACACCACCGGCCATCTCAGGATCGGCTTTGTGGGGCTTCATCATCATACTCATGAAACATTCGACACCACGATGTCTCATGAGGACCTTCCGGTATGGGTGGATAGGATGCTGCAACAGGAAATCTGCCGGGATATCCTGCAGTTCAAATTACTAGTAAGTTTTTAGTTTGTTCCAACTAATTAAACAAAAGTAAAGAATATCTATGAATGCTGAGATACGTACAAGTTCTTGATTCACTCGAATTGTTGACAATCTCTTATAGAATGCATGACCTTCACCAAAGTGGTCTTGATGTGAAGGCCATTGGCAAATATGCTTCAAGCGATTGTCATCTATAAAGAATTTTAATTATAATATAAATAAATCACTGGCAGATATAACGTGTAGTATGAAAGTATTTTGTAAATTTTTACCTTTTTCGGTCAATAACAAACCGGGCTGATCAGGTAGCAAGCTGGTGGCACCAAGGAAATGCGCGTCTTTAGTTAGACTACCTTCACGACTGAAGCCGGTAAGCAAAAACTTTGTTGCGCGCTTCCTTGTGAAGATGATAATCATTCCAGCTTTTAAACCAACAGATTCTTCAAGCTTGTTCTAATCATCGGGGTCCAACTCATACAGCAGCTGCCCGTTGGCTCCTCCCGCTTCAACAGCATTCAAACCAACATCCAAGTTTTCCCCGTCTACTTTGATTCTAATCTGCTGTGCATTACCTAAGCCACTAAGGAATGCAGCTGGCAGTGTCTGCAAATAAATTTTAAGAGTAACCTTATAAGTACATTAAAATTTAATATTCATTGACTTATGAAATCACATGTTTGACATAAGATTAGTAAATTATGAAGCTCTAATACCTGGATATGATCATAGAAGGAAAAAACACGAGACTGGAACCTTGAAACCCGACCGGCATTCATGTGGTAGCCACCAAATTCAGCTCCGTCTTGAGTGTATCCGGTAACAAAGAAGCAGTCATCACCTTCCTCAACGAAATGCAACATCCTAACAGCCCGACTCAGGTTTTCCAAAGCAAACGTTCTCCATCTCTCTCATGTCAGCACAATGGGGCGGTTAGTTTCAGTTTCTATGTGTACTCTGAAACGAACCCGCTGAGCGCTTGTGATGTAAATCTCCCTCCTTCCGTGGTAACATGATTCGGCGTAGACATGTGGTAGTTCCTGAAAGCATTTCAATAATTTATTTGACATTCATTATACAAACATTTATGGTATCAAATGTAATTAAGGCGTATGTGTGAGATTACCTGAGACTCCGGAAACGTGTTTTGGTTTAAACTTATCACAAATTCAACGGCCATATTTCTACACAAAAACAGGGCACATGTTAAGGTAATACATTGTTTATACTATAAAATTCAAACACACATAAAATCTTTATGTATCATAAACGAAAAAGTATGCGGGGGTCTAATTTTTTGTTAATTGGCAACCTATAAATTTGCATCCTTACTTGCTAATGAAAATTTGCTAATGGAACCCAAATGGATCAACACACAAATACTTTAACATTCTCCCTTTAAAGTAATTCTATATATACAAACCGAACCCGACCGAAACCAACTCATTCCTACAGGCTAATACAAACTGAACCCGACCGAAACCAATTTTATACCACAACTTCAATCCATTCAATATATAACATTTTCCCCTAAATAATCAACAATCCCTAATAAGGTATCTCATTACTAATCAACAAAGTTACTAGTCTTGACATTGTAAGTAGCATATTCGTAGATTCTAATTTCTAGGCTATCAACTGTGTTTGAGAGGGAAACCTACATGCAACTTCTTATGACTAATTAAAATAATGTTTATAACCATTTCACACAAATGAGTTTAAACTACAGTAACATGAACACATTAGTTAATCAGAGCAATACATATATAAGGTAAAGCGATCGACACATTATGAACAAGTTCGGCATACATCACTTCAAACAAGTTCATAAAAAAAGGAAATAAAAAAGTTTACTTTGATGTTGATCAAAAAGATGAAACCCTAACCTGTTGTAGTAGTGCAGACAAGTTGGAGATGACGTTTTGGTTGCCTGTGTGTGTTAGGTGGTGTTTTAATTTTGTTGTGAAACCAAATGGCCGGAATTAAAGTTTACGTGAGATATAAATGGGAGATGCACGCATATATTATTTAAATGAAAATCGGACGTTCGCAAACATAAAAATATTGTTCATGTTCGTTAACTTAATTACTAAGGCTGTGTTTGGTAAAAGTAGCAGTAGCAGTGAGCTGTAGCTGTGAGCAGTGGCTGTGAGCAGTAACTGTGAGCAGTAGCCGTGAGCAGTAGCTGTCTTTTAAATAAAAACGTTTGGTAACATAGTTGTAGCTGTATTTATATATATGTAAAATGACGTAAAAGGACATATGCATATTTCAATAGAAAATTGTCTAAATAAATAATAAAGTTACGTTTACATGCTGGACAGTTCATAATACCGTTATACACTAGTAATCTACTACCGACAACGTGCATTGCCCAAAAAAGCTCCAAAAAACTCCAAAAAGCTCTTAAGTCATATTGGAGGGAATTGACAAATATATTTGAAGAACATATTGGAGGGAAAGTTTAAAAATATCTTATCAAAAAGTTTTTCTTAAAAAACATAAAAAGGGAAGCTGGGAAATCAAGGGGAACCATAGGCTCGAACTTGAGACCTCACCAGCCTCAACCTTTTGAACGCCTCAACACACCACACCCTTACCACTTGCCCTTGGGACTTCTTCATTAAATATCTTACATTGTTTTGTATATAAACAAACTTTTTAGGCTGTTAGCTTATTTCTCCTTTTAAGCTTATTACAGCTTATTTAAATAAGTTGGTTTGTCACTTTTATTTTTGCTTCAAACTTAAATACTTTAAGTAGTTATTGCACATTTTTCTTGTGTATTCTTAATCAGTTTACTATTTTTTATCATTTAATTACTTAAAATTAGTTTTTAATTATTAAAAAATAAAATAAAAGTCAAAAAAATAAAATTATTTTTCCTAAAATTATTTTTAGTCATTTAGGACTTAAGAAAAGTTATTTTGCATTTCTAGGCTTTAAATTACAAATTACTATTTCCCGGCCTATTAGAATCCTGTGAGTAGCTAGGACTGCAAACGAACTGAACGTGATGACGTATAGTCTGCATTCGGTCCACGAACCCGACCCATACTCAAGTCCAACACGAATGGACTCCAGTCCATCACGAATGGGCTCAAACCCAGCACGAATGGGCTATTACGATAACTGTTTGGGCTTACGTTGGCCCAAACCCGGAATTATTTATGGTCTTGATAGGATATCTCTTATTTATGGGATACGTATCAAAACCGACCTATGCGGGATACGCTGAGGAGTGAGGAGCACGAAACCAACTAGGGTTTCGTGTGTATATAAAGAGTCTCTCGACTCTCATTAAAGGTACGACTTACAAAACCCTAACTCTTCAACTAAACCCTTAAAACCGATTACTTACTCTCACGCCGGAGGATAATCGTGGGAGACAATCCCACGATAAGCCTAACGGTGTCTTTTTGTTTTCTAAGTGCGCAGGTCTCAAGCATTAAGATCTGATTGGTACGGAATTAAGGAACGCCCAACTTTTGTATCAACAGAACGTTCATTGAACATTTCATGATTTGTTTGGTAAAAGTTCGTTTATGTTCGTTTATTTATTAACTTAACGAACATGATCAATATTTTACATTAGCTTAGTTAAAACGACCCGGGAATATCTCAGGGAGAGAGCATCTTGACCATTTGGTCGGGTTTTTGATAACATAATATTATACATACGTACTATTCATTGAAATGACACCCTAAACAACTATAACCCAATGCCCATATGATGTCAAATACCCATTAATGAATGTGACCAGTTATAACCTACTACCCATGACCCACCATGTGAATTAGCCATTATCACTGGTCATCCATGGGTTGCATAGACTTGGTATGTGTATAGTTATATTGTGAAGGTTATATGAAGTGTGTTAAAGTTATTAAAGGTGGGCACGTTAATTTTGACATTTGAGGAGGCCATAAAATCAGTAAAGTCATATGTACTATGATGAAGACTGTATCATACTGTCGTTAAGGTATGTTTAGGTTATATGATACGTTTGCGTCCGTGTGTACACGTTTTCGTCCATGTTTACACGTTATCCCCCGTTTTGTCATGGATTACTCCGTCTCTACACGTTTTTATCCGTTTTCGTAGGTTTTTGTCATTTTCATGTTTTTCATACTTTTTCCTCAGTTTTCCTACGTCTTATAATTCTTAGTCGGTTTTTATACATTTTAGTCCGTGTTTACACGTTCTCGCCCGTTTAATCATGTTTTAGACCGTTTCTACATGTTTTATACGTTTTCCTCATTTTTCATACCGTTTTGTCTGTTTTATACATTATCGTACATTATCTAACGTTTCATACCTTTTCTTACTTTCTTACACGTTTTCTTCCCGTTTAGTCCATTTTTGTCCGTTTTTGCCCGTTTACGTCTGTTTTCATATGTCTTTACACGTTAATGTGTTTAACGACCCGAATTAAAAAGAAAACACATTTAATAAAACCGAACTAATCGACCAACCCGATAACCGAACCGATCAAGAACCCTAATCTATAGTGATATATACTTTGAAAGAAGGAGGACTTAGTTTGCCATTTCTTATACTTTTACACACGGTTTCCATAGTGTTTCATCATCATCTTTATACTCTAACTAGTAAGTAACGTCTCTCCTCAATCAAATAACCGCCGTCTGAAAACCAAACGTCATGATGGTTCCCGTACGGCCGTACCACTAGTTTTAATCACGCCCCTGTTCACACCTCTAATCTCCACCACAAACGTCCCCTATATAAATCACTCTTCCCCATTCTCCTTCCATATCACTCTTCTTCAACAAGTTTTATCAAAAATCCGATCATTATCCTATAACACCAAATATCTTTATCAATGGCAGCACCAAACGGTCCCAACCAACTTGCAAGGCGTGTGATTGACGACCTCATCGATTTTAGTGGGGAGACTGAAGTAGTGATGAACAATGTAGTATCGTTTAATCAACAATGTATGGAATTATTATAATTAATGAAAATTATGGTTAAGGTTCTTGTCTATGTTGTGTTTTTAATTCTTGTCTTGTATATATTCCTATGCAACTACGGTAGTTAGCTAAGAAATTCATTATATGAATTTGGTTATAGTAAAGAAAGTGAATTGAGGTGTTCAATTGGTATGTGTTGCTCTGTTTTTGTCTGTGCTTGCTTAGAATCAATCTCAAAGTGGCCTGTTGGGGCATTTAAATGTCCTGTGCAACCCATAACTTGTCCAAACAGCTGATATTTGATGAATTTTCATTTGCCAGTTTATTGACCTCATGATCTGAAGTTTGGTGTGCAACCCATAACAAGTGGTTTTTTCACCCTAGATTCATAAGCCCATATTTTGATCATACCTTGAGCTCATAGTTTGTAATTTGGTATTTTAGAAAGCGTCTTTGGCTGTCTTGTTTGATCCAAGCTTGTTGTGGACTGTATAGCTTATTTACTAAACTTATTTTGACCTTTTTCTTGCCCCCATAGCATCACAGCTGATTAAGCTAAGTGATCACTTCTCATATTGTTTGATTCTTGTTCAAAGTTGTTTAGGCTCATTGATTGTTGCTATTAGCTCGTGTTTGTTCATTTGTATGCGCCATGTGGTGATTTTTGTGTTTATGCAGTTATATGTGTGTTTGGGACAGCGGGTTTGAAGTTATATGGGTGTTTGGGACTGTGTGTAAGCACAATTTCTGTCATGAAAAGTTATATGGGTGTTTTGGAGCCAAAATTTTAATGAAATGTTAAAATTCTTAATTAAAAATTTTGGAGCCAAATTTTTTTGTGAAATGTTTAAATTCTCAAAAAAAAAATTTAAAATTAACTCTGGAGATTGTGATTTCCTTAAATGAAAAACTGCCCCATCATATGCCCTATTTTTTCTCCAAAAAATCAGCCTTCATTCAAAACATTAAAACAATAACTTTTTAAACCATTATTCACCAATTTAGTTTACTATTTTTCTTTTACACATTGCTTCAGACGAATCATGGAAATCCAAGAGATTGATCATGATAATATTGATTTTTCTGATAATGAAAATCCTGACCACACTTTGGGATATGAATCGGAGCAGTTTTCTGATGATGGTGAAGGTGATAACAACCAATCAAATGGTTATGTCAAAAAGAGAGGCATAACCAGGTTAGCAAAGTTTCGAAGGGAATATGGAAAAGCAGGTGGAGAGAAGCTCAGTGTAACCTTCGATGCTATGAATAGGATATCAGGAAAACACCGAGCATTGTTTTCTAGTTTTTTGGAGAACTTGGTTCGTGAGCATGTAGGTGTCAGGATTCTATCCTGGAAGAAGGTTGATTCAGAAGCAAGAGACAAAATGTGGGACGAAATCACGGTAAACCTATACTATTTTTTAACCCAGTAATATATCATGAAATATATACGTAGCATTTACATTATGTGCAACTAATTAGGAACATTGTGTTAATCTTTGCAGCGATTTTTTGATGTTGACTTGACAGCCAGAAGGATGTTAATGAATCGTCTTGGTCAACTTCTACGCAATTTCAGAAGGAAATTGACACAAAACTACATATTGCCCAACCTAGAAACACCTTCTAAGCTAAATGAAGTCCCGACTAACTATGATGCAATTGTAAAAGCCGATGAGTGGGTCAATTTTGTAAATTATACACAAAGCGATGAATACAAGGTGTTAATTAGTAAATTTTTATTCAAGTTCAAGCATTTGCTGTTTCCATATATATTAGTTCTATAGTATATCAGCATTACTACATCTAAACGCCTTATGATTTTGTGTTGCAAGGTGAAATCAGCTGCAACAAAAGTGGCGCGTTCCAAGTCTCTTTATCAGCATAGAATGGGACGAGGTGGATACGCCCATGTGAGAGATCAAATGGTAACTTGAAACATTTGCACTTAATAGCATCATACTTGCGTTTATATTGGTTTATCTTACGTGTGTATGCATTTGATGTTTATAAGATCGATCGTAAAGAAATTGAACCAGATGAAGAACCACCGCGTACCACGCTGTGGTTGACAGGAAGGAAGAACAAAGACGGAGATTTTTACGATGATGATACTAGAGCCGTGGGAGAAAAAATTGTAAGTTTTACTGCATATTTTATTATAATGTTCATAGTGGGGCTAAAAAGTCTTCTTGCTTATATTAAAGTGGGATCAACATATAATAACCTATTTCCCATATTGTGTGTGCAGAAAGAAACGGAGGACAAGATCAAACAAGGAACCTTGAAGGTTGATCATGGCAGTGATGCCATGACAGTTGTATTAGGTAAGGAAAAGGGATGATATGCGAGAGGAGTGGGAGGTGGAGTAACCTACAGGAGGTATTTTGATCTGCCTCGAAACAAACAACCATCTGATGAAAGAGTGGTGTTACTTCAAAGTGAACTTGAGAATGAGAGACGCCAACTTTCAGAAAAAGATGCGGTAATCCAGGATTTGATGAAGCAATTGGCTGCACAAAAGGGGCAGTCGAACTCAACTTCAACTCCATTGGCATCAACTCCATTGACGTCAACTCCATTGGCAACAACTCCATTGGCAACAACTCCATTGACGTCAACTCCATTGACGCCAAGTCCATTGACACCACCAGAAGTAATATTCCATCTTTTATTGACCCTTTTAAAAACTGCTGCAGTCTTCTTAAACACTTTATATTGCAGGTGTCTCCGGTGAACATTAATCATATAAACAGCAGTGCTGATGCGGATGCCGGAACACGTGTTTCTGGATGTGAGAAAGTTGCGAGCATTCAGAAGTCTAACGGACTATCAACTTTGGAAAAGGAAAAGGAAACAAGTGTAAGTAATAAAACTTCCACATGTGATTTTTGAAATCTACATGCATGTCTTATTTACTGTGTTTTATATGTATAGGTAACTGTTAAATCTGTCGCATCTAAGAAAACGACTAGAGGAAAACGAAAGGATGCACGTCAAGCTTCCCAATCACAAGAAGATGAGTCTTCATTACTAGTACTACCACAAGTATGTATTTAAACATGTTCATATATTATTTTGTTTAACTAATTTCTGATACATACATGCAACAAATCATTTTTTTAGGTAATTAAGTGCAAACTGTGGCACTCAAAGAGAACAACTATTATTGCTTTGGGCCGCGTATACAAGAGTGATGGAAAACAAATGCTTCATAACAAACCACTCCCCAAGGATTGCTACAAAGTGTCTATTGATAAATCCTTACAGGATGCAGCTTGCATACCGGATGTAGGAGGTAACGGTTTCAAAACAGTTATGGAGGCAGTAGGTGGTTTTTATGCATGGCCAAAGGAGCAAGTGATTTTGGAAGATCAGGTACATACATGCATGTGTTTTATCAACCTACATATATATATAATTTCTCATATTTAATTCAGTATTTGATACACCCGGCTTTTTGTTTCCTACAGGCAACACCACCAAGTACCATACAAATGATTAGTGAGCATAACAAAGTTCCACCTAAATTAACAGGGAAGCGCAACTACGTCTCTATTGAAGCCATGAAAAGTGAAGCTGCTCAGAAGATCAAGACTAAGAAGTCGTTAAATTATTGAGAATTTTATTATTTACGGCATTACAATTTTATATACATTCCAATTTTATTGTATTTGAATTTGTTTTGATATATCAAAACACTGTTGGTATTACGGCATTACAATTTTATATACATTCCAATTTTACGCCAATTTTATTGTATTTGAATTTATTTGAATTATATATATTGATTTCTTAAATGTGACTAAAAGATGCATATAGTCACTATTATTAACACTGTTGGTCACTGTTTAATTAATTCGTTGTGTGACTAAATGTTACAAAAGGCCACACACGCATACAATTCATGTGGCCATTTGATGATCAATAGTCACACAAAATACAAATTTCTTCAATTTAAACGGCATATGGTCACACTTATTAACACTTTTGGCCACTTTATGATTAATTGTATGTGACTAAATACCCAAAAGAAACATGATTTGTGTGACTAAATGGTACAAAAGGCCACACAAACATACAATTCATGTGGCCATTGGATGATCAATAGTCACACAAACCACAAATTTCTTCACTTTAAACACCATATGGTCACACTTATTCACACTTTTGGCCACTTTATGCTTAATTGTATGTGACTAAATACCCAAAAGAAACATGATATGTGTGACTAAATGGTACAAAAGGCCACACAAACATACAATTCATGTGGCCATTGGATGATCAATAGTCACACAAACCACAAATTTCTTCACTTTAAACACCATATGGTCACACTTATTCACACTTTTGGCCACTTTATGATTTATTGTATGTGACTAAATACCCAAAAGAAAAATGCTTTGTGTGACTAAATGTAACAAAAGGCCACACAAAAATAAAATTCATGTGGACATTGGATGATCAATAGTCACACAAAACACACATTTCTTCACTTTAAACACCATATGGTCACACTTATTCACACTTTTGGCCACTTTATGATTTATTGTATGTGACTAAATACCCAAAAGAAAAATGCTTTGTGTGACTAAATGTAACAAAAGGCCACACAAAAATAAAATTCATGTGGCCATTGGATGATCAATAGTCACACAAAACACACATTTCTTCACTTTAAACACCATATGGTCACACTTATTCACACTTTTGGCCACTTTATGATTTATTGTATGTGACTAAATACCCAAAAGAAAAATGCTTTGTGTGACTAAATGTAACAAAAGGCCACACAAACATACAATTCATGTGGCCATTGGATGATCAATAGTCACACAAACCACACATTTCTTAACTTTAAAGAACATATGGTCACACTTATTCACATTTTTGGCCACTTTATGATTAATTGTATGTGACTAAATACCCAAAAGAAACATGATTTGTGTGACTAAATGGTACAAAAGGCCACACAAAAACCAAATTTATGTGGCAATTGGATGATCTATAGTTACACAAACCATACATTTCTTCACTTTCAACACCATATGGTCACACTTATTAACACTTTTGGCCACTTTATGGTTAATTGTATGTGACTAAATATACAAAAAGAAAATGCTTCGTGTGACTATAAGAGTTTTTGGTCACACAAAGCTGATTAATCCAACTAAAATTGTACCTATTTAGTCACACATTTTAATGTTTTGGTTACTCTTTTGTAAGTGAGACTAAAAAGAACCATAACATGTGACCGTAGGTACCCTATGGTCACACCACCTTTAGTCACACACACGAAAAAAAACCATGTGTGACTATATGTATATCGTCACACATATTTGGTGTAACCAATTCCACTTTTTGTTCTAGTGTATTGTGGCTGTATTTGGTGGTAATGATGCTACCAAGAAAACACAGAAAACACTTCTCAAACAGCAGTTTGAGAACTTCACAGCCACAACAAATGAGTCTTTGGACAGTATGTTCAATAGACTTGAGAAGCTTTCAAGCCAGTTAGCCATCCATGAAGTGATGATAACTCAAGAAGATTTAAACTCCAAATTTCTTAGGAGTTTACCCACAGAATGGTCCATGCATGTTATTGTCTGGAAAAACAAGCCAGATATTGATCAGATGACTCTTAATGATCTCTACAACAATTTCAAAATAGTAGAGCATGAAGTAAAGAAGACTACTGGGTCAAGCTCAGAAAATATGGCTTTTGTTTCATCTCCAAGCACCTCAAAGGTTGTTAATGAAGAAAAAGATGGCAGAGAAGAAGGTACTGCCAACACAAACTTTGGTACTGCTAGTACTTCCAGCAGTACCAAAACCATTTTAGATGAAACAATAGGGTGTGCTTTTCTTACATCTCAACACAATGGGTCCATATTAACTTTTGAAGATCTTCAAGAGATTCATGAAGATGATCTTGAAGAAATGGACATTCAGTGGCAACTTTCACTTCTGAGCATCAGGGCTAAGAAGTTGTTGATGAGGACTGGTAAGAAGATAATGATAAATGGAAATGAGCCTGCTGGGTATGATAAGTCCAAAGTGGAGTGTTACAACTGCCACATGAAGGGTCACTACTCTAGAGAGTGTAGAAGACCTAAGAAGCAGGATGACAAGGGTAGAGGGTTTGACAACAGGAATAAAGGAAGCTTTGTGAAGAAAGGAGGCTTTGAGAGCAAGAGTAAGGAAGTGGAAATCATTGAGCCCAAAGCAATGGTTGCTATTGATGGTATGGGTTTTGATTGGAGTTTCTTGGGTGAAGATGAGTCAACTTATGATGAATTGGCTTTGATGGCATTCTCCACTCCTGAGGTAAAAATTTCTAAATGTTCTAATACATGTGAAGTTTTTGAAGAATTGCAAACTTTAAGAAAATGTTAGGATGATCTAACATTAGAACATAGACAAACACATCAAAACTTAGTCAACTATAAGTGTGGTATGGCCAAGCTTGAAAAACAAATCATTCACTTTAGAGAAAATGAACTTACCTTTTCTGATGCAAAAGCTATTCTTAATAGACAAATATTTTTGAAAGATTCAGAAATAGAAATGCTAAGAACTGAGTGTACTAAAGTGACATTGGCTAGAGATAATATTGAACTGACTGTTACCAAATTGGAAATCGCTTCTGATTGCACAAGAAGCATAGTTGAGAATCAGATGAATAAAAGAATCAAATCAGGGATAGGATACAATAAATGTCCACCTCCTTATAGAGGAATTCCTTGTCCCCAAGGTATTGATCTTGCAGAATCAGGTTTACATGAATTTATTAACAAACCATTGGCTAAACCTGTAGAGAAAAGTGAACCTTCTGAGAGTGCTAAGAATGCCTCACTCTCTAACAAAAAAGTGCTCACTAATAACAAATCAGATATTCTAATCATTGAAGATTGGGTGTCTGATGATGATGAAGATGAGACTATTCCTATCAAAGAAATCAAAGTAGGACCAATCAGTCCTAAGAAAGTAGAAATTAAGTCTAAGGCTAAAGCTGTTTTGAAAACAGTTGAAAGTTGTGAAAAATGTAATAACAAACCTAGAGGAAGCCAAAGAAATTGGAACAACCTTAAGTCACAACAACTAGGTGATGACTTTGTTATGTTCAATAAAGCTTGTTATTATTGTGGTAGCTTTAATCATCTTCATGCTTATTGTAATAAATGGGTTTCTGGGAGTAAAACAAAGTCTAAAACAAATGTTACTCACCCCAGAAAAAGTTTTGTTAAGTCTAACACCACAAAAGTTAAACATACTGTAAGACAAAATAAGCCTGTTGTTACAAAACCAACTGATAAGGGTACAAGAAATACTTTTAAATATGTACCAAAAGTTGTGAATAGTCCTATTAAAAAGAAATCTGTGGTCAAAACACAAATTTGGAAACCAATAAACCAAAGGTCCTGCTAGACCAAAAGGTCCTGCTAGACCAAATGGTACTGCCAAAATTGGTATTGCCAAAATTGGTTCTGATAGACCAAAGACCACACAATGGATTAAAAGGGAAAGTGCTGTTAAGTCCTCAGCATGTTGGATATGGAAACCAATCCAATCAAAAGGTGCATCAACAATCCTGAAAAGGTTTGATTTCATTGATGCAAGAGGCAAACCCAAGTCTGTCATGGCTTGGGTACCCCAAGGAAACTAATATGTTTATTCATGTGCTGGAACATTCATCTGATATTGGAGATCAAGGATATGTTGATAGTGGATGTTCAAGGCACATGACAGGCAACATGTCATTCCTCTCAGACTTTAAAACATTTGATGGAGGATATGTTACCTTTAGGGGAGGAATAAAAGGAAAGATCACTGGTAAAGGTACTATCAAAACCAGTAAACTAGATTTTGAAAATGTGTATTTTGTGAAAGAACTTCAGTTTAATCTCCTTAGTGTCTCACAAATGTGTGACAAAAAGAACAATGTTCTATTTACTGACAATGAATGTATGGTTCTTTCTTCTGATTTTAAAATGCCTGATGAGAGTCAGATCCTTCTTAAAATCCCAAAAAGGAACAATATGTACAATGTCAATTTCAAGAACATTGATCCTAAGGAGAGTCTAACTTGTTTGGTAGCAAAAGCCTCATTGGATGAATCTATGCTTTGGCATAGAAGGCTTGGTCATGTAAACTTTAAAACAATCAACACTATTGCAAAATATGATTTGGTAAGAGGTTTACCCAAAAAGATTTTCCAAAACGACCAAACCTGTGTTGATTGTCTAAAAGGCAAACAACATAGAGCTTCTTGTAAGCCCAAGACCCAAAACTCTATTTCTCAGGCTTTACATATGCTTCATATGGATCTCTTTGGTCCTACTAATGTGTGCAGCTTGAATGGTAAAAGATATTGTCTGGTTGTTACTGATGATTATAGCAGATTTTCTTGGGTTTTCTTTTTAAGATCTAAACATGAAACTAGTGAGATTCTTAAATCTTATATAACTGAGGTAGAAAACCAATCTGATAAGAAAGTCAAAGTCATCAGATGTGACAATGGGACAGAGTTCAAGAATAGGGTTATGGATGACTTTTGCAAGGAAAAAGGCATAAAAAGGGAATTTAGTGTAGCTAGAACCCCACAGCAAAATGGAGTAGCAGAAAGAAAGAATAGAACACTTATAGAGGCTGCTAGAACTATGTTAGTAGACTCTAAGTTGCCTATTTCATTTTGGGCTGAAGCAGTTGGTACTGCCTGTTATGTACAAAATAGGGTTCTTGTGACAAAGCCACATAGAAAGACACCTTATGAACTTTTCTTTGGTAGAACACCATCTTTAAGTTTTATGAGACCTTTTGGTTGTCATGTCACTATTCTCAATACCAAAGATCATTTAGGCAAGTTTGATGGAAAAGCAGATGAAGGCTATTTGATAGGGTATTCCTTGCAGAGTAAGGCCTATAGAGTGTTTAACACTTGCACTAGGCTAGTGGAAGAAAATCTTCACATAGAGTTTTAAGAGAAACTAACAAATGTGAAAGGAATTGGACCAGATTGGATGTTTGATATTGATAGGCTTTCAGAATCTATGAATTATGTGCCTGTTACAGGTACACATACTAATGATGATGCAGGTTTTGAAGAAAATGTTGAAACTCCTAAAGATCAAGATTACATCTGGATGCCAATTTGGAAAGGAATGGATCTATCTTCAAGTCAAGAAGAACCTTCAAACACAACAAATGAAGGCAATGAAGATGATCATGAAACTCAGAATCAAGAGAATCAAGAAAGTGGTGCAGATGACAATGGTACTGCTATTTCACCAGATGGTCCTGCTAGTTCAAGTATTGATACTGCTGAGCCATTAAATGTTCAAATAGATGATTCTTTACCAGAAGAGGTGGGGATTAGCAATCTTCCATCTACCTATGAAGTTCCTAAAACACCCAACACTAGAATTCTCAAAGGTCACTCAACTGATGATGTGATTGTTAGCATGGATTCTGGTGTTAGAACAAGATCTCAAGTTGGTTTATCTCAAGTCTTACCTTCAGAAGAAGAAGGGTGTATATCCTCTATTTATGAAGAAAAGAATCATGATATTTCCAATATATGCCTGTTTTCATGTTTTCTATCTCAGGCTGAACCCAAAAACATAAACAAAGCTTTAGATGATGCAAGTTGGGTAGAAGCAATGCAAGAAGAGCTTCTCCAATTCAAGATTCAGAAGGTTTGGATATTGGTTGATTTGCCCAAAGGTCATAGGGCAATTGGAACCAAATGGGTGTTCAGAAACAAGAAAGATGAAAGGGGTATAGTGATCAGAAACAAAGCAAGATTGGTAGCACAAGGATACACTCAAGAAGAAGGGGTAGATTATGAAGAAGTGTTTGCTCCAGTTGCAAGACTTGAAGCAATTAGACTTTTCTTGGCCTATGCTTCATTCATAGGCTTCACTGTCTATCAAATGGATGTTAAGAGTGCATTTTTATATGGTGAAATTAAAGAACCAGTATATGTCTCTCAACCTCCAGGCTTCATTGATGCAGAGTATCCAGACAAGGTTTATAAGGTTACCAAGGCTCTTTATGGTCTACACCAAGCTCCTAGGGCATGGTATGAAACATTGGCTTATTTTCTACTAGAAAGTGGATTCCAAAGAGGCAGGATTGATCCAACTTTGTTCATCAAAAGAACAAAGAAAGACATCTTGCTAGTGCAGATTTATGTTGATGACATTATCTTTGGATCAACAAACCAAGACTTGTGTGTAGAATTTGAAAAACTTATGCATAGTAAGTTTGAAATGAGTTCCATGGGAGAACTTACTTTCTTTTTGGGTCTTCAAGTGAAACAATAAAAAGAAGGCATATTTATCAGCCAAGATAAGTATGTAGCAGAGATCCTAAGGAAATTTTAGTTTGCTGATTCTAAGGTTGCAAGTACACCAATGGATCCAGACAAAGGGCTACTCAAGGATGCTGAAGGAGAAGATATGGATTTGCACAATTATAGGTCAATGATTGGGTCTTTGATGTACCTTACATCATCAAGACCAGATATCATGTTCTCAGTATGTGTATGTGCAAGGTTTCAAATACATCCCAAAATCTCTCATCTCACAGCAGTCAAAAGAATCTTTAGATATCTCAAGGGTCAACCTAGGTTGGGTCTTTGGTATCCAAGGGAATCATCTTTTGAATTGGTGGCTTATTCGGATAGTGATTATGCTGGTGCAACTCTAGACAGAAAATCCACAACTGGTGGATGTCAATTTCTTGGTTGCAGACTCATCTCTTGGCAATGCAAGAAACAAACAATGGTGGCCAACTCTACAACTGAAGCATAATATGTTGCTGGTGCAAGTTGTTGTGGGCAAGTTCTTTGGATCCAAAATCAAATGCTTGACTATGGGTACAATTTTCTTAACACCATTATTTATATTGACAATAGCAGTACTATATGTATCATTAAAAACCCAGTTCAACACTCAAAAACAAAACACATTGAAATCAGACACCATTTCATAAGGGATTGCAATGAGAAAAGGTTAATTCAAGTTGTTAAAATTGATTCTGAAAAGAATTATGCAGATCTTCTCACCAAAGCTTTTGATTTGGGTAGATTCAAATATCTTGTAGGAGGTATTGGAATGATAAATCTTTGAAAAACATGTGTTTTTGTATATAAAATTAACTGGTATTGGCTTTTAAACATGGTACTGCTAGTTAGTCAAAAGGTACTGACAATTCATAATTGGTCCTGCTGATATAAAATAGCTATGTTTTGTTCATATTGATGCTTAAATGATTAAAATGCTATAGTTCAAGTGCTTTGCACTTTGTCCTTTTGGTTTGCAACTAACACATTTCAGGTTGATAACAAAACAAGAGATCTTTCAAACAAAAAGGGGCAACAAAAGTTATATTAATCTCAGGGGAAGTAACAATTTCAGGGGAGGAAATAATAGCCCAGAATGGAAGAAAAACCAATTTATGAAGGAAAAAGACAAGAGCATACAAGATGATGCAGAGGTTGAAAAAGATAGGATTAGATCACATATCTAGAAGGGATGAAGCATTTCTAAAGGAGAAAGTTCTATCTAGATCAAACTAAGAAAAGTTTCAACTCAAAGGCATGCTATTAGATGATTTCACTTGTTGAACCAATAATCCAAGATACACAGCATCATTGTCTTTTTAATTTCCTCCATCCAAGGAAATTGCACCATCTTTAGGCCAATATGGCTTTTGGTATTCAGTTCACCAAGTTTTTACAAACTTAAGAGCTGGCTAGTCCATAAGCAAACGGCTTTTGGTAAAGACAAATCAAATCCGTTGATGGTTGATAGTTTACCAAAAACTATATGGTTGTTAACTAACCATACTTAATTGTAAATAGTTAGCTAGTCCTTAAGCAAACGGCTTTTGGTAAAGACAACTCAAATCTGTTGATAGCTGGTAGTTTGCTAAAAACTATAAGGGATTTTTGCAAAACTTTCAAAGGTACTGGTAGTTCAAAAATTGGTACTGCTAGAGTAAAATGGTACTGCTAGATAGCCGTTGAGCCTGTCAGAAAAAGTTTTAGCCGTTGGGGTAGTTATGTAAATTACTGATGATTATATTATATTATATTTCACATATAAAAGATCTTTTTAACCGCCTTTTCATTTACTTATTATAATCTTTCTTATTGTCGGTTAAAAGTAATTCTCACAAATCATCTTTCATCAGTCCTTATCATAATTCACATACACCTTTCATCTTCTACCAGTACTACCAACAAATCCCACCATCATATTCAAAATTTTCATTATGGATTCCATAGTTGTTCTAAACTTTGTCCAACGTCACAATCAATTAGCATTTTTGGAGAAGTCAGAGGATAATGCCTCTTTTCATCAAGTAGTGGACTTTTTAAATAACTCCTACATCAGGTTTGCTTTACTAGTCAATCCCACTATTTATGAATCTCAAATTTTACAATTTTGGCAATCTGCTAAAATTAAAACTTCTGAAAATGGGGAACAAAGAATTAAGGCCAAAGTGGATGGCAAACATTTGACTCTTACTGAGTCATCCATAAGAAGACATCTTCATTTGGATAATTCTGATGGTATTAGTCAGTTGCCAGATACTGAAATTTTTGAAAATTTAGCAAGAATGGGGTATCATGCTACTTCTACAAAACTCACTTTTCTAAAGAAGCATCTTACTCCACAATGGAGATTTTTGATTCACACAATCCTTCATTGTTTGAGCCAGAAGAAAACCTCTTGGGAGCAATTTAGTGGAAACATGGCTTCTGCTCTCATCTGCTTGGCTACAAACAGAAAATACAATTTTTCAAAACATATTTTTGAAGGATTGATTAAAAATGTGGATAGTGAAACAAAGTTTTTGATGTATCCAAGATTTATTTCATGCATCATTGCAAAATCAAAACATTTGTTGCTTCCCCATCACACTCTTTATGCAACACCAAAACTTTCTCACAAAGTATTTTCAAATATGAGAATTGGTTTCAGAGGGGAAGAAATACCACTATTTGATGAAATGTTACCACAACATCCAGAAGAACCAACACCATCAGCTGAATCACCATCATCTAGTTCTTCAACTGGTTACATCTCACCAACACATCAAACATCACCAATACCATCTCCAGTACCATCAGCAACACCACCAACATCATCACATCATGTATCACAAACTCAATCACCTCAGACAATACAAGAACTAAAACAAAAGGTGAAGCTCTTAGAAGATGCTCTTAAAAGTCAAAGCAAGAAATTTTCTGAGATCAACATCAAATTAGTCAAGAGGGTAAAGAAATTGGAAGGTGAAGTGAAAAAGCTAAAGGGTAAAAGATCTGCAAAGGTTGTTTTATCTAGTTCTTCAAAGTCAGATGCTGATAGGTTAGGTCACTCTTCCAAAAAGGGGAGGATGGATAGTTCTGAAGATGAAGAGGAGGCTCAATTTGAATTCCATGAAGGAACTCAAGTTTATGATGAAGAGCCTGCTGATGCAGGGCAAGAGCCTGCTGGGCCAGAACAAGAGCCTGCTAGGATTGAGAGGCTATTGGCTATGGAATACAAAGGGTCTGCTGAGAAAGTGTATAAGAGAAAGAGGGATTTAGAGCCTCAAGGGAATTTGTTTGTTCAAGGGAGGATTTTTGTTGCTGATGAGCAATCTTCTGCTCCATCTCAAGAACCAACTCCAAAGGATAAGGGCAAAAGCATTATGATTGAAGATGAGCCTAAGCCCAAGAAGTTGAAAAGAACACAGCAAATTCAGATGGCTTTAGGTGAAGAAGAGGCCAAAAGGGTTCATGAAGAAGAACTAAAAGCATTTGAAGCTTCAAGAATGCTTGCAGAAATGAAAGAGCAGAAAGATGCTGAAGATGCTGCTCAGACTCTTCTTGATACTCAAATTGCTCAAGAAACCTTTGATGCACAGATGCAATGGATTATTGCTAATGATCCAATTGTGAAAGGCCAAGCAGCAATAATAGTGAATGACAAGAATCTCAATTCTGATGAGAAAACAGCAGCACTTGAATCTTTCATCAACAAGAAGTATAAAGAAGCAGCTCTGGCTGACATTTTTGAAAAGATGAAAGAAAGTCAGAAAAGAGGTTTTAAGGTGGGCCAATCTCAGAAAGATCAAGTAACTTTTATGAAGAAATTTCTAAAAGGTCAAGCAAATTGGACTGATTATCAACTGAAGAAGAAATCTGCTGATGAAATCTACTACTTGTATCTTCAAGCCTACAAAAGTCTTTACTACAAAGTTCCATCTGATGCAAAGCCCTCAATGAAGAAGAAGGATGCTCAGAAGAAAGAAGTAGCAAAATTGGACACAGAGCAAGTAAGTAAGATGTTAATTACTTTGCCAACTATCATACATGCTGATCCAATTAGCTTTAGACGCCCTATTATTGATTGGGAGATCAACCATGATAGATTAGGAAAGTCATGGAAAATAATAAGGGTTGGGGGTCAGTCTGCTATCTTTAAGAATTTTGAAAATTTAGTTAGAGCATGTGACAGAGCAGACTTGGAAGAATTGTGGAATCTAGTGCAGATTAGGCTAGACACAAATTCTAGTACTGATGCTAAGGAACAGGAATTATGGGTAGAATTCAATAGGATGTTTGATCCTGATCCCAAAGATGTTCATTGGAAATTTCCCTATTATGATCCTTCAACAACATGGGAATTTCTAAGCCTTAGCAATATTCATCATCTTTACACACAGAGTGGGATAGAACTCTTTATGTTGGCTGAGAAAGAGTATCCACTTAGTTATGAAGTGCTTAAAACTATGATCTCCAAGAGATTAAGATGTGACAAAGATGAAGAGAATTCAGAAATTGTTCAAAGTTTGCTGAGGAGCATATTTGAGCAATGTGAAAGAAAAAGGAAGAACAGAGAGTGAAGGTTTTTGGAAGAGTTCCCTCAAATCCTCAAGGTATGTATTTTATTCATCAGAAACTTGTGTATTTTAATGGAAATAACAAGTTTAGGGGAGGATTGTTGGGAATAAAATATTCAAGTCAAAGAGCCTGCCAAAGATATCAAAGAGCCTGCTAGTTGATTTTGAAGAGTATGAAGATTTACTAACAGTACCTTCTGGGTAGAAGGTACTGCTAGTTGATAAAGGTCCTGCCAAGCTTTATGTCAAGTTGTTAGATATTTTGTAATAGATATTTAGTTGAATTATTAGTCTTTGTACATTGTTATACGTTAAGTAGAAGTAGTTTAGTCTTCTGTGGTTCACAGAAGAATATTGCAGAGTTGTACATTGGTAGTTGTATTTAATTGTAGGCTAGAATAGTCAAAGTAAAGTATTATATTCAACCACTTGACAACTTGTAATTAGGGTACCTTATTGTATAAAAGGTTCCTTAAGTCACTCCTTCATGCATGCATCCTTCCAACTATTAACCAAAACCGAACTATCTCTCAAGTAACTTAGTTACTCAACTCACAAATCCTTTTACAATCTAAGATTCAAGATTACTTTGTAATCCCAGTGATAGTTAGATCATCCGTATTATTTCATCAATAATATTGAATCGTTTTGTGTTAACTAAAGTTGTATTCCTTGTTCATTACATACTCACGTTCACCTTGTGTTCTTTTAAGTGTGTTGTAGTAGATTCCGCATGCTAAACACATTCATACATAAATATCTCTCAAACACGTTACTAAGATTCACATCCCAAGTGTTTGCAACAATCAAAACCTTTCCACACTAGCAACAAATAACGCCACATCTTGCTTCATACCGTTCCACCAGAAATGCTGCTTAAGGTCCCGATACATCTTGGTAGAACCAGGATGAATAGAGAAAGGAGAGTTGTGAGCCTCAGTCAACACAGCCTCACGCAGATCAGAATCATTAGGCACACATAACCGATCCTCATACCAGACAACTCCATCATCATCAACTCTGAATTCAGTTTGCTTACCCTCTTCAATATTTTGAACAATAGCCCAAAGCTCACCATCATCCTTCTGAGCCTCTTTAATACGCAACATCAGATTTGACTCAATCTTTAAGCTAGCCCAGTAACCAACATCACGACGAACACACAACTCAACATCCAGACGCTCCAAATCCTTGAGAACACGCGGATCAATTTCCAAACTAGCAATCATTCCAGATTTCCGACTAAGTGCATCAGCAACAACATTAGCCTTACCTGGATGATACTGGATGTTCATGTCATAATCCTTCAGAAGTTCTAACCATCTCCTCTGCCTCATATTAAGCTCCTTCTGAGTGAAGATGTATTTGAGACTCTTGTGATCGGTGAAGATATCACACGATTCGCCATACAAGTAGTGTCTCCAGATTTTCAATGCAAAAACAACAGCTGCCAACTCAAGATCGTGAGTCGGATAATTTTCTTCATAGGGTTTCAATTGCCTCGAAGCATAGGCAATCACCTTGCCGTGTTGCATAAGCACACAACCCAAACCCTTCTTAGAAGCATCACTATAGATTTGGAAACCTCCAGATCCCGATGGTAAAGTCAGAATAGGTGCAGACACCAATCGCCGTTTCAACTCCTCTAAACTCTGCTCACGCTCATCAGTCCATACAAACTTTTCACCCTTCTGCATCAACTGAGTCAAAGGCAAAGCTAACTTAGAAAATCCTTCAACAAAACGCCGGTAGTAGCCAGCTAATCCCAGAAAACTCCTGACTTCAGTCACAGTGGTAGGTCTCGGCCACTTGGTGATAGCCTCGACCTTAGATGGATCCATGGTGATAACATCTGCAGACACAACGTGACCAAGGAAAGCTACTTGGTTCAGCCAGAACTCACATTTAGAAAATTTCGCGAATAATTTCTGCTGCCTCAGAATACCCAGAACAATACGCAAATGCTGCTCGTGCTCCTCAGACGATTTAGAATACACCAGAATATCATCAATGAAAACGATGACGAACTTATCAAGAAATTCATGAAAGACCCGATTCATTAAATCCATAAACACAGCAGGAGCATTTGTTAAGCCAAAAGGCATAACCAGAAACTCATAGTGCCCATAACGGGTACGGAAAGTAGTCTTAGAGACATCCTGCTCTTTAACCCTTATTTGGTGATAACCAGATCGCAAGTCGATTTTAGAGAACACCTTGGCTCCTTGCAGCTGATCAAACAAGTCATCAATGCGAGGAAGCGGATAACGGTTTCAGATTGTAATACGATTTAACTCACGATAATCAATGCACAACCGCATACTACCGTCCTTCTTCTTCACGAAAAGCACCGGAGCACCCCATGGCGAAACACTGGGGCGAATAAAACCACAGTCCAACAACTCTTCCAGTTGCTCCTTTAACTCTTTCAGTTCGACAGGTGCCATCCGGTACGGAGCCTTAGAGATAGGTTCGGCACCGGGAATCAGATCAATAGCAAATTCAACTTCTCTAGCCGGAGGAAGACCAGGAAGTTTCTCAGGAAAAACATCGGCAAAATCCCGAACAATGGGAACATCAGAAATATCAGAAGTCTCAACAGATGAATCCTTAACAGAAGCCAAATAGCCTTGGAAACCATGAGATATCAAGGTCCGTGCCTTCATAGCAGAGATGATTTTAACGGATTTCAGAGGGCGAGATTCATGATAAATATATTCAGGATGGTTTAGATCTCCAAAAATCACATTCCTAGCATGGCAGTCGATGGTAGCTCTATGGGAAGCCAACCAATCCATGCCCAGGATGACATCGAAATCAATCATATCCAGAGGGAGTAAGTTAGCCGGACGAATCCGGTCATCAAAGCGCAGAGGACAGTTAACATATACATGATCGAGAAGGACACTGTGTTTCATTGGGGTGGAAATAGATAGTTGGTTTATTAATGGTGTTGGAGTCATTTTAAGCTTCTTAGCTAGTTTTACAGATATAAAAGAGTGTGTTGCGCCAGTATCAAATAATATGAATACAGTGTGATCACCAATATACAGAATGCCAGTAATGGTACCTGATGCTTTAGCTGCCTGATCCCGAGTAGTCGAAAACACACGGCCTGTAATCAGAGGAGGAGGAGGAAGATACTGCATAGCCGGGGTCGGATTATGCTTAGGGCAATCCTTCACCCGATGTTCAGAAGACCCACATCGGAAACATGCACCAGAATCCCTACGACACGGTCCGGGATGACTCTTCCCACAAGTAGTACAGATAGGAGGGGGAGGTAAAGTCTGAGAACCCGATCCAGAACCTCGAGACTGCTGCTGATAACCCTTGGAAGGCTGATCCTTCCACTGTTTCTGACTGTCACTGCGTCCATGACGATCACTCCCCTGCCTAGAAACCGACCTCGAATCCTGACCCTTCGAGTCATGCCTCTTCTGATCATAACTCCTGCCTGACTGACCCTGATAGTCACGTCCACGATCTGACTGACCTCGTTGTTCAAAGTTCCTACCAGAATACCCCTTGTTGTCCCGACTCTGACTCTGATGCTAAACCCTGTCGCCATCACGGTTTCGCTTGTAACCAACGCCCTCATGAAAAATCTCGATGTTGCGAGCTGCATCGCAACACGCTGACGGATCCAGAAACTCATCATTAAGCATACGATCGAGCACCCACCTAATTCAGTAGTAAAATGGAAAAGTGCATTAGGGACCATTGGTATCAAACATCAACTTATACAGGTTACTAACCTTTTGAGTCCCTATTTGAATTGCTTAGCTTGACGCCTTGCATCTCCAGTAGTGGGGCCCACAAAGCTAACCAATCTCTGAAACCGCTCCAGATATTCCCCTGCGTTCTCAGAATCTAGCTGGGAAATAGTGTTGTACTCCCGAATAAACCTCTGCTGCTCAGAGTCAGGGAAGTACCGATTATAGAATGTAGTGCGGAAATCAGCCCAAGTACAACCAAGAACATACGGATCGCCTCCTTTAGCTGCCTTGTGCGCCTTCCACCAGTTAAGTGCATCTCCCTCAAGCTTAAACACATCCAGACGAGTCTTAAACTCGTCCTCACAACCTAGCACCTCAAACAGCTTCTCCATGTGGGTAATCCAGTCCTCTGCAGCATGAGGAGTAGCAGCAGAACTGAAAGACAACGGCTTGAGTTTATTGAAACTCTCAAGCCACCCATTAATGGTAGTGGGTCGGCCCCCACCACCAGAAGAACTGCCAGCACCTCCAGATGAACTAGCTCCACCACTGATAAGCCGGTTGATCACCGCATCAGTGTTAAGGCCGGGTAGCAGATTGGCTATAGCATTAGCCACCATAGCCTCCAGATTGGGGATTTCAGCATCCCCTCCGACATTATACTCCTGGTGACGAGTGTTAACCATCTATAGAATTATGAAGACGATTAGTAAGATCAAGCAAAATATGACAGAGCAGAATAAGGAAAAAGAGTACGCGAAAGGAAACCTAATGTCTACCCAATCCTCACAGGTCAATGGCCTAAGCCTACGGGTTTCGGATGCCTGTTTCTCTGATACCACAAATTGTAACACCCCAACCCGACAAGGGCAAAGATGTCACAAGTATATGGTTTCATATCAGAACAAACATAGCATACAATAATAAAACAACGGAAGTCTTAACATTAAATCCAAAATAAGTCAACATGACTTATATCAAATGCAAGACAAAATAACTGAAGTACAAAATCCAATATTCAAATGCCTAAACAATGGCATATCAAAATAATAGAAGTCCAAATGGTAAAGCTGAATAACTAAGGTCAAAACTCCAAGTCAGATTGCTCTCATCCCAAAGCTAAAACCCAGCTTCCTAGCTTAAGTACCTGCCGCAGGAAAAGAAATGCGGCTGAGCTACGAGAGCTCAGTGAGCAGATATATAGATAACAGAAATGATAACAGATAGAAGTACAGAACAAATCAGGAATACAGATCATACAGATACAGAATCAAAGTGAAAGAATATGAAAGGAAATAAGGAAAAAGAAAAGAATGAGGAAGAGATAATGAAACAAATCAGGTTTAGGGAAAACAGAAATCCATCACGAGCCCAGATAACAGATAATACCATAGCATAACCATATAATGCAACAAACCTGTGTCGAGTGGCCAACTCCCAGATAATGTGAGAGACGTGTATCGCACACACCATCAGTCACCAGATATAATAATAAACATATAACATAAACAAATAACAGATAACAGATAACAGAGTCAGAACTAGGATGCATCCATACGCCCCAGGTGGCCAGAAACTCCTCAACACACCAGATAAAATAAAGTCAGGGACGGGATAGGTCATCACTCTCCTACCCTAGAGTCATGCATCGGTGCATCAATGACATGGACATGAAACCCTCATGCCTAGTGATTGGCTCGGATATCAAACTGTAGGTCAGAGGTCAGAGGTCAAATGTACTATCAAAATCAGAAAGTCATGTCTTAAGGGTACATGGCAAAAAGGTTCATGTCAAAATCCAGAAATATATGTCAAAGGTTCAAATCAGAGATTATGCAAAGGTTCAGAATAGAAAATCATATCAGAAGGTTCAAACAAAGGTTCAAGTCAAACAGATCACAACAGAGATTCACAAACAGAGGGGAACATAGCAATGGTATAGGGAATCCTAATACGGAAAATGAAATACTGAGAGAAAAGGAAAGAAACACCCTTACTGAAAAAGGGCAGAATATCTGTACCTTATTAGCACAGCAGACAAGCAAACAAACACAGAAATAAGATCAGGACTTCTCCTTCTTCACACCTAAGGAAGAGGAAGACAGAATTACTAAAGATTCTAATTCAGATTTTTACTTTTAGTTTACCTCTCCATTTTAAGTACTTTCTATTTTTTTAAGAACTTTCCAGATTTAGTAAGTTCCCATAATTAGCAGGTTTCCAGAATTAACAGATAGTACCATTTCAGATTAGGTTGAACCCTTATTCAAAGATTATTATGAAATAACAGTATATTTTATCAAGTTACAGAAGTTTAGGGTTAATTATGACATGACCACAAAATTTAGGGTTTTAAATGTAAATTCATCTAATTCAAAGGTCTTAAGTGAAAATACTTTAAGTTACAGAATTATATGCTCATTTTATTCAGAATTACATTTTATTCTCTTAAGTTTCACAATTTACAGTTTATACCCCTTTAGTTATATAATTTACAAAACCAACCTTATATTTACATATTTTACAAATTAAACCCTACAATATCCATATATACCAAACAAACATATTATATTTCATAATTACAGAATATATCATCAGAATTTAGTACATTACAGACTAGACCCCTCAGAATTTAGAATTTACATATTTAGTCCTTTAAGTTTACCAAAACTTATAAATTAAATCATAATTCATAACAATTTCATATTTAACCCATAATTCCTCAAAATTACACAATAGCCTTTTTATATCAGTATTAACTCAAAATAACCTCAAGATTTCAGATTTACACTTTTAGTCCCTCTCTTTTTATTTAATTCAATTCGTATCCTTTAAAATGCCATTAATTCATTATATTGTAATATTTACACTTAGGACCCCAAAGTTATATTTTTCCCACATTCCTACAGATGTATATGACCTTACAAAAATACCCCAGAAGTTTCAAAGTTGGCAAAACAGGTCCTTTTACTTTTATCTTCAATCGGATTACACTTTTTTTAAAAACAAATAAAAACCCTATTATTTACCAATCATTGCACCATCATTATCATACCCTTAAAACATCTTAAATGATCAGATTTGCACCCAAGAAAGCTAACCCTAGTAGCCACGATTTGAATTTATTTGGTTTACTTTGTTTTATTAAAATCCGGTTTTAACAATAATTCACCACGCTTAATCTAAGCTTCTAAAAATCAAACTCATATTTTTCCTAGATCATATGACATATAAAGAACCCACGAAAAATAAATAACATGCCCAGAAAAATCGTTTAGCATATATTAGATTTATACGTACGTTTTTTATATTAAAATTATCACGACATGATCTAGGCTTCTATAAATCAATCTAACATTTTTCCCAGGTCTAATGCTTCATATTAGGTCCAAATAAAATAGTTATCACGCCCAGAAATTTGGATTACATATATTCATAATTTACGTGTTCTATGTTCATATAATTTTCGTACGTATAGATTAGCTTGCATGATTTGATTAACACAATTTATATGAGTTATATAGGATGTAAAGATAACAGGAAAATTACTATATCAATTTTAGAACGTGTAATCAAGGCGCACGAATTTTATACCTTGCGTATGGGCAAAATTGATGAACTCAAATAAGTACATTTTATTACTATCATTTATCCTATTAATTTGACTTGTTTTACTATATTATGTATGAGGATTGATACTTAATCATTTACTTTTGTAATTCTCAGGTAAAAACAAGCATTTGGTGAAACTTAGTGATTTTGGACTGATTATGGAGCATAACATGCAAGAAGTTAAGAGTCTACTGAAATGAAGAAGATCAAGACTAATCTGCTCCAGATGCGCCGCATCTCACTCATGACATGCGCCGCATCTCTATCAAGATATCACCAGATACGATCCAAGATACAAGAGGACATGCGCCGCATCTAATCAAGGGTTACGCCGCATCTTCTGGCGGTGTACGAATATTCCTGAATATTATAATCTTGGACCCCACGCGAAGTTAAGTACATGCGCCGCATCTACTTAATAGATGCGCCGCATCTTCCCTCAGACAGAAACTATAAATACCCCGTAGACCAGACGAATTACAAGTTCCAAAAGTTCCGAACATTATAACCTAAGTCCGAACAGAAGAACTAAAGGACGAATTCAGTCAAGGAGGCAGCACAAGACACACCCAAATCAAAGATACAAGAGCTGTAAGAAGGTGCTGCATGTGTTTAATTCATTAAGTAGTTTTGTTTTATTGTGTTAGCAAACTTTAATTCATCAGGATTGGTGGCTTGTGTAATGTGACAACGAAAGATTGCACTCCCTTTAATACTTGCTTTCCCATCAATTAAAGTCTATATGTTGATGTCTTTGGTTACTACTTATTAGTGCATTGATAACCTCTGTGTTTATTAGTGGCTTGCGGGCATTTGACTGCGGGACATAATGTGGCTCCCACGGTTATTACTAAATTGATCACTTAGGAATAACTTTTAGACATAAGTAATCATTAAGGGTTTACTCGCCGATAAGAATAGGACCAACGAGAAAGGGTTAACTACATACACTTCATATAAAGCTATCAATAAAACAAGTGACAATCTACTTAATCATAAGGACAGCCCTCTTATTGTCTCGAGTATTTATCTGTGTACGTGTGTGCTACTTGCTGATTCGTGCCTATTGGTTTATTTTACTATTTAATTGCAAACAAGTCGTGCCAGTCTCTCAGGCTGAAACCCCCTTGCGTTAGGATATTAAAATACTGATTAGATTAACGAGATAATACGTTCCACTCTTAGTGATTGATGAACTCAAATAAGTACATTTTATTACTATCATTTATCCTATTAATTTGACTTGTTTTACTATATTATGTATGAGGATTGATACTTAATCGTTTACTTTTGTAATTCTCAGGTAAAAACAAGCATTTGGTGAAACTTGGCGATTTTGGACTAATAATGGAGCAAAACGTGCATAAAGTGAAGAGTCTACTGACATGGACAAGATCAAGTCAATTCTGCTCCAGATGCGCCGCATCTCACTATCAACATGCGCCGCATCTCTATCAAGATGTCACCAGATACGATCCAAGATACAAGAGGACATGCGCCGCATCTAATAAAGAGTTACGCCGCATCTTCTGGCGGTGTACGAATATTCCTGAATATTATAATCTTGGACCCCACGCGAAGTTAAGTACATGCGCCGCATCTACTTAAGTAGATGCGCCGCATCTTCCCTCAGACACAAACTATAAATACCCCGTAGACCAGACGCATTAAAGAGATTCGGAAGTTCGAAAACCTAAAGACCGAACAGAAGAGAAGGACGAATTCAGTCAAGAAGGCAGCACAAGACACACCCAAATCTAAGATACAAGAGCTGTAAGAAGGTGCTGCATGTATTTAATTCATTAAGTAGTTTTGTTTTATTGTTTTAGCAAACTTTAATTCATCAGGATTGGTGGCTTGTGTAATGTGACAACGGAAAGATTGCACTCCCTTTAATACTTGCTTTCCCATCAATTAAAGTTTATATGTTGATGTCTTTGGTTACTACTTATTAGTGCATTGACCACCTCTGTGTTTATTAGTGGCTTGCGGGCACCCGACTGCGGGACAAGGTGTGGCTCCCACGGTTGTTTCTAAATTGATCACTTAGGAATAACTTTTAGACATAAGTCGTCATTAAGGGTTTACTCGCCGATAAGAATAGGACCAACGAGAAAGGGTTAATTACATACACTTCATATAAAGCTATCAATAAAACAAGTGACAATCTACTTAATCATAAGGACAGCCCTCTTATTGTCTCTAGTATCTATCTGTGTACGTGTGTGCTACTTGCTGATTCGTGCCTATTTGTTTATTTTATTATTTAATTGCAAACAAAACTGTGCCAGTCTCTCAGGCTGAAACCCCCTTGCGTTAGGATATTAAAATACTGATTAGATTAACGAGATTATACGTTCCACTCTTAGTGATCGACACTCTACTTACCATTATCTTCATACTGACCGGGTACACTGCTCGTTAAGTGTGTGTGTTATTGATAAGTCGGCTAAATATAAATTTAAAACTTGAGTAGGCATTAAAACTGCTAAACCGCAACGACACATCACGCGCATCAAGTTTTTGGCGCCGTTGCCGGGGAGTGAATTGTTATTTTCTGTTAATTTGATTAGTATTTTAATTAGGTTTTTCTTTTTATTAGATTAATTGCATCATTGTACTATTTTGCATATTTGTTGTATTGTGTGTTATTTGTTTGCTTTTGTTTTTATTTTTGTGTGTTTTATTTTTGTTTCGTGTGTTTTATTTTTTGTTTTTATTTTTTTCGTATTTTTCTGTTCTGCTATCGTTGTACTGTGCTAAATCAAACGATACGGCGCATCTGATCTCTCAGATACGGCGTATTGCGTTTATTTTTTTTTATATATACAACGCGTTTAATTAATTCGATACGACGCATCTTTTCCCCAAGATACGGCGTATCTGTTTTTAACAAGAAAATTTTTCTAAGCGATAAAATAATACGACGCATCTGCTTTTGTAGATACGGCGTATCTGTTTTTGATAAAAATTTTTCTAAAACATTAACGCCATACGACGCATCTTCTTTTGAAGATACGGCGTATCTATTATTTTAATTAAAAACAGTTTGCGAATTATTAAACAAATACGGCGTATCGATTTCCGTCGATACGGCGCATCTTACTGAATCAAAAATCTTTTATTTTTAAACGTAACGAAAATACGGCGCATTAACCTTTGTTAATACGATGAATATAATTTGATAAATATAGTTGATTTTTGATATTTACTTTGATCGGTCCGCTACTCTCGTGTGCAAGTTGTTTATTTTCAGGACAAATGATGACTCAAGCATCACCAAGAAGGATTACATTCTGAACCAAACCAAGAGACGCTAGCTGAAGTGACCGAACATAAGACGGGAAGAGTGGAGAAAACTCAGTACTGGTAACATTGAACTTCTTTAATTCTTGAAATAGAATCCCAGGTAAACTCTACGATAATTCAACTGCCCAAAGGAAAGTTCTCTACACTATGATCTCAGTTTTATTATCCTTATTATACGTCTGATTCAATTCGTAATCTTAATTTTGTATGCTCAAAAACGATATTTGTTCCTAACCTCGGAATAAATCCTTATCCACTAAACAATAAGATTACGATTATTAATGAAACGTTTATGCCTATTACTCTTATTTTGAATTCATCTATATGGTGTGCCGTTTTTACCCAAATTTGATGTATAAGGAACTGTGTTGCGGAGGCCAAGGTACGTTCTTTATTTAAATTTCGTTAACTAACATAGAGATACGGCGGATCTAAATATCCGAAGCGCCGTATCCCTGACCAACTAGGACTTATTGACTAGTCAACGGAATTAACTAGATACGGCGCATCCCAATTTTCTAATACGGCGCATCGTGTCGCCTTATAAATACGACGGGAATACGCCGCATAAATACACACAGTTAAGAACACGCACTAAAATTATACTCAAAATCCGATCATCTTTCTTCAATCCGCCTTTAATCCGAACATTAAAACGTTCTCCTAATCACAAATACTAAGGTAATTATTACATTTCGATTTGATTTTGATTAATACGAAAATTAGGGTTTATAGGATTGAATCGATTCGCGCTTAAACGATATAGGGATATGATTAGAACTTGGAATTAATTATTTCCCCTAAGTTAATTTTAGATTCGGACATCGAATTTGGCACTAATTAAATCGACCGAAAATTTAGGTTTTGGGTTTGATTTTGAATATTTAGCGGGAAGGTAAATAAGCTGTGGTTGATTGAGATATTTGAACTGATATAAGGAGAATATTATACTGTGATATTTAGTGGAAGTTTACGTCACGGATACGGATTCTTGAAAAACGTGCCTAACCCTTTATTTTTTGCTGATATGCTTTTAGATGCGGCGCATCTAGGTTGATTAATGCGGCGTAACGACCTATTTCAAAATTGCTAAAATTTTAGATACGCCGTATTGATTAATCTAGATACGACGCATCTCAATACGCCGTATCTGTTGTCTTGCACTGCATCTCTTATACTTAATATAGATACGCCGCATTGATTTAATCAAATGCGCCGTATCTACCTTTCTTGCAGACTGTTTACTGACTTTGAATGTTTATTTCAGATGACACTACCAGATATCGCACAAAGGCACCAATGGTTACGATTCGAGAACATGGGACTTACTGATGGCACTCTAGAGGATTATTTGCATAGGCTTGACTCAGTTTACTTCAAGAAAATATTTAGAGTCCAGGTTCTGAATTTTGACGATGTGGGATTGATCGGTGGTGGACATGCAGCTGCGAGCTTACAGCGTCGTATGGAGATGGTTGTTGTTGGAGATGATGATGAGGTGGAGTTCAGGTCTAGTGCTTGGGAGCGACTGTTTAGGGTTGACGAGCCTCTGATTAGGGAGCTCATGCTGGAGTTCTTTAGCACTATTCATTACAGAGAGACGGATGTGGAGATTGATACAGCTGACACTCTGGTGTTCAGGTTAGGAGGTGTGCACAGGCAGATGTCGATGAGGCAGTTTATTTTAGCCTTGGGTCTACACACTGAGGAGGAGCTTGGATCTGCTGGGTTTGCCAGGTACTGGGCTGAGAGTTTACGGGTTGTCCCTGACAGAGGGGTATTCAGTGATTACTGGTTCAGGATTTCTTCGGGGGGCGACATCACTACTTCCACCCCCTCATATACTTTGATCAGGGAGCCGATGAGGAGGCTGTGTCACAGGCTGATTGCACTTACTATTGCTGGGAGGGGTCAGTCACCTGAAAAGGTGACCACTCTGGACCTCTTCCTACTTAGGAGCATGGATGAGGGGATGCCGGTGAACATCCCCCACTTTTTGGCACACTACCTCCACCGATCAGCTGCTGGGAGAGATCGGAGGAGCCACATGACTGGCGGGCATTTTGTTTCGAGGCTGGCCCGCCATTTTGGAGTTATTGGAGCGGAGATTCCAGCGGGGCTGGAGGTTGTGGTGGCTCGTCTCCCAGTTATCGACAGGGACTATTTGGTTAGACTGGCGATCTGCCAGGTGGCTGCTGGGGGCCACTTTTGGGCAGCATTAGGGCCCGCCAGAGCTGCAGGGCCAGAGGCGGAGCAGGGAGGACCTCAGGATCCTCCGGCTGCTGCTCCTGCCGACGAGGAGGTGCCACAGGCACCAGTACCCCCACGCACCGTGATTCAGAGACTCGACGCAGTCGAGGGAGAGGTGATGGTACTGAGGAGAGACTTAGAGTGGGTGGTCAGGAGTGTGAGCAGACTATTAGAGCATCAGGGTATCACCCACACCCGTCCTGATGGTACTGAGGTTACGGGAGTAGCACGTACGTACGAGCGCAGAGTCCGCCAGAGGACTGATGGAGCCAGCACTTCTGGGACCCATCCGGACGACACCGCTCACCCATGATCTTACCCTTTTGTTTTACTGATATTGTTCCACACATTATTATTATTTTTTTTTGGATTGTACTTATCGTTATTCTTATGCTTATGTTTAATGTTTCAGTTTATATTTCTTGTTATGTTTGACGAAGACTGGCATTAAGTTCAGCACGAGAGTACGAGAGGACGTATGAGATTAAACCGTGGAACGTGCCATTTTACAACAGACTGTTAACAGTCTGTTTGGTAATTACATGCGCCGCATCTGGTAAACAGATGCGACGCATCCTATCCTTTATTTCATTTTATTTTAACTTTTATCAGTTTATTTTAATGCGGCGCATCCCTGGTTAAGGATGCGGCGCATCTTTATTCTGATCCGTATTTATTCCAGGCTCGATACGGCGTATCTTCTTCAATAAGATACGGCGCATCGACTGACCTGATGATTTTCAGTTTTGATTTTTTTTTAAGTTTTATTTTACCTAACTACTAATGTATTATGCAAGTTGAACCTTTCTTATCTTAGGTGTGTTTTAAAGTGTTGGTGGTATTATAGTTTCCTGGATTTCCTGTGGATAAATCAAGTATGAAGCTTTAACGTTCTAATCCACAAGAAGTTGATTTTTGCTCATATACTAATGGAGGATCATACCGAGCAAATCTCAGGGGAGTTTTTCCGTTCTAATTCTTTTATTTCCAGTTTTTAACCTTTTATACAAACAACGAGGACGTTGTTTAACTTAAGTGGGGGGATAGGAGAATTAGAACACTTAACAATTACTTGTCCTAAACTTTTTCAAAAATTATGCTTAAAATGTGCTTAATATATCAAACTTAAAAATTTTTTAGCATGTTTTTGTTTAAGATCTAAGTTGCATAGCTGCACACATGACGTTATTTTCAAAAATTGTGATTTTTCCAAAATTCACAAATCTATGAGTGTGCCGGTGACTTGTAAACTTTAGAACTTGGCTTGTATACTATTCGAGACCACCATAATGAGTATTATTTATTTAATTGGAATGACTTGTCTAAATTGGTAAAATTCTAGGATTACACCCAAAAAGCCTATTATATGTTATGTGTTATTAACTAGCTACACTGGTTAGTTAACCCCCGTATAAACCCTTTTGTTACTCTCATTTTAAGAGTAAGATACCCCTAGAAAAACCCTCAGAGCCATTCCTTTCGTTTCTTACACCTATGTTTAAAATGTTTCGTTACACCTTAAACCTTAGCCTACCCTGTAGATTAGAATCCGTGGTTGGTTAATTGCTATAGGCAGAGTGTGTTTCCTTACATTACCTGTGTTCGCGTGCGTAATTCATTATCTATGGTTAGGTCGGGAAATTGCACAATGCAAATTGGAGTGAAAGTAAATATTGTATATTTTAGAGTTTATTTTTCGTGTGTTTACTACTTTCACTATTAGCGTTATTTCTGAAAGTATGAAAAGTATGAATAAAAATTATCCGGAAAGAAAGTTGTAGTGATGTGGTGAAATTTTACACATCTATGTTTATGTTTCAAAAAAAAAAAAAAAAAAAAAAAAAAAAAAAAAGAAAGAAAAAAGAGTTGGATGTTTATTTTAAGCCAACGATGTAGAGTTATGTAAGTGGTCGATATCACCACTATTTGTTGTATTATATCTATGGATTGAATGGGAATTGGCAGTTATGGGAATGCCAATTAAGGATTATTCTTTGATTAAGATTTTGTTGAGTATAATTCGTGTCTACCTAAAGCGTGTGTTTCAAGTGTTAAAGCGTGAGTTATTCAATGATATGAGTCTTATTCATGGGATGGTTGGGATAGTGATTAACCACACTTAGGATTTTAATTTATTTGTTTTGTTTATTTTTATTTTTTTTTACACCAATTTATATCCCAAATGTTATCCATACCCTGTATTGTTCTTTATCCAACCAAACCTTTGATTTATTGAGATTAGGGATTTGAGCAATCTTAAGTATCGTAGTCGTGGATTCGGCTATGTATTTATGATTTTGTCGCCCTTTTTGATATATTATTATTGGTGAAGTTTGGACCTATCTTTAGCCTATTCGAGTTAAGGATTTGAGCAATTGCAAGTATCGTGTTCGTGGATTCGATCATGTATTTGTGATTTTGTCGCCTTTTCTGGAATTTGAGATCGATAGTGAAATAAGAATAATTAACCCTTAAGCCTAAAAACCCTTTTTACCGCTTTAGACTTGTTATTCCTTAGCTTTAGTGGTGGAGATGTGTATACTTGCCAAGCTTATGATAGAATATTCGTCGCGACTGGACAGTTAAACGATTAGATTTGCTTTTATCGACTTATTTTATTTTACTTCTAATTCGTTAAGTGTTTAGTTGTGTGATTACGAAATAAACGAATACATGCTTAAATATAAAAATAAATCCTAACATCTTTTAGGATACATTTTCATGAGATTTAATCTAAGGTTTACTTGGGGACAAGTAAAGTTCAAGTGGGGGGATATTTGATGAACTCAAATAAGTACATTTTATTACTGTCATTTATCCTATTAATTTGACTTGTTTTACTATATTATGTATGAGGATTGATACTTAATCGTTTACTTTTGTAATTCTCAGGTAAAAACAAGCATTTGGTGAAACTTGGCGATTTTGGACTAATAATGGAGCAAAACGTGCATAAAGTGAAGAGTCTACTGAAATGAAGAAGATCAAGACTAATCTGCTCCAGATGCGCCGCATCTCACTATCAACATGCGCCGCATCTCTATCAAGATATCACCAGATACGATCCAAGATACAAGAGGACATGCGCCGCATCTAATAAAGAGTTACGCCGCATCTTCTGGCGGTGTACGAATATTCCTGAATATTATAATCTTGGACCCCACGCGAAGTTAAGTACATGCGCCGCATCTACTTAAGTAGATGCGCCGCATCTTCCCTCAGACACAAACTATAAATACCCCGTAGACCAGACGCATTAAAGAGATTCGGAAGTTCGAAAACCTAAAGACCGAACAGAAGAGAAGGACGAATTCAGTCAAGAAGGCAGCACAAGACACACCCAAATCTAAGATACAAGAGCTGTAAGAAGGTGCTGCATGTATTTAATTCATTAAGTAGTTTTGTTTTATTGTTTTAGCAAACTTTAATTCATCAGGATTGGTGGCTTGTGTAATGTGACAACGGAAAGATTGCACTCCCTTTAATACTTGCTTTCCCATCAATTAAAGTTTATATGTTGATGTCTTTGGTTACTACTTATTAGTGCATTGACCACCTCTGTGTTTATTAGTGGCTTGCGGGCACCCGACTGCGGGACAAGGTGTGGCTCCCACGGTTGTTTCTAAATTGATCACTTAGGAATAACTTTTAGACATAAGTCGTCATTAAGGGTTTACTCGCCGATAAGAATAGGACCAACGAGAAAGGGTTAATTACATACACTTCATATAAAGCTATCAATAAAACAAGTGACAATCTACTTAATCATAAGGACAGCCCTCTTATTGTCTCTAGTATCTATCTGTGTACGTGTGTGCTACTTGCTGATTCGTGCCTATTTGTTTATTTTATTATTTAATTGCAAACAAAACTGTGCCAGTCTCTCAGGCTGAAACCCCCATGCGTTAGGATATTAAAATACTGATTAGATTAACGAGATTATACGTTCCACTCTTAGTGATCGACACTCTACTTACCATTATCTTCATACTGACCGGGTACACTGCTCGTTAAGTGTGTGTGTTATTGATAAGTCGGCTAAATATAAATTTAAAACTTGAGTAGGCATTAAAACTGCTAAACCGCAACGACACATCACGCGCATCAGTGATCGACACTCTACTTACCATTATATTCATACTGACCGGGTACACTGCTCGTTAAGTGTGTGTGTTATTGATAAGTCGGCTAAATATAAATTTAAAACTTGAGTAGGCATTAAAACTGCTAAACCGCAACGACACATCACGCGCATCAAGTTTTTGGCGCCGCTGCCGGGGAGTGAATTGTTATTATCTGTTAATTTGATTAGTATTTTAATTAGGTTTTTCTTTTTATTAGATTAATTGCATCATTGTACTATTTTGCATATTTGTTGTATTGTGTGTTAATTGTTTTCTTTTATTTTTGTGTGTTTATTTTTGTTTGTGTGTTTAATTTTTGTTTTTATTTTTTGTATTTTTCTGTTCTGCTATCGTTGTACTGTGCTAAATCAAACGATACGGCGCATCTGATCTCTCAGATACGGCGTATTGCGTTTAATTTTTTTAAATACAACGCGTTTAATTAATTCGATACGACGCATCTTTTCCCCAAGATACGGCGTATCTGTTTTTGATAAAAAAAAATTTTCTAAACGTTAACGCCATACGACGCATCTGCTTTCGTAGATACGGCGTATCTATTATTTTAATTAAAAACAGTTTGCGAATTATTAAACAGATACGACGTATCGATCTCTGTCGATACGGCGCATCTTACTGAATCAAAAATTGATATTTATTTTTAAACGTAACGAAAATACGGCGCATTGACTTTCGTTAATACGACGCATTTAATTTTAATTAGATAAGCCGATTTTTGATTAATTAATCCGATACGGCGCATTCATAAATTCTAAGCGGCGTATCTATTTTCTGGATAAAAGTCTGATCTAATTTTAACGATTATAAGATACGGCGTATCCAACTCTTTGGATACGGCGCATCGTCTGCAGATATCAGAAGCTTTTATTTTACTTTGATCGTTTCACCCTTCTTTTGCACGAGTAAGTTTTTATTTCAGGAAGATGGACGATCCGGATATTACAATGGAAGAATATATCAGGCTTGGAGAGGAAAGAGCCTTGAGCAATAATGGGATATACGAGTGGGAAAGAGCAAGATATGGTGCACAAGTCATCGAGGATAAGGAACTCACGATGGAAGAATACTTGTTATTGAAGCAGAAAAAGTCAGGGAGAGAGAGAAACAAATTGCCATTTCGACACACTTGGACTTTATCAATTAATGAAGAGGAAGAAGAATCATACGATTTTGGTGCAATTAGGTTTCCGGCAATAGTTATTGATGACGATATTTCTCCGGAAGTTGCCCAAGATGAAGAAGAGTCACAAGTGTTTGATTTGAATGAAAATCCGGCAATTGTTTACAAAGAAGCTTATTCATCCGAAGGTGCTTATGATGAAAATGAAGATGAATGTGGGACAATGGTGTATAGTGCTATTACTTGTAATTTTCCACCCGAGATGGAAAATATATTCTCATCATATCAAAAACACCATGATAATATTCCCTCAGATGAAGATAATGAGTATTCCGATATTGAAAAGTTTGATGCTATTGCGTACGATGGCATACCGCAATTACCACAACAAACGGAAGTATTTAGGTATGGAGCGGATGAGCCAGATTATGACCCCACAATGGATTTTGAAGAAATGTGGGATGACTTATTTGAGGCGGCTATTCGGGATAAAGCTGATATTGCAAGACCACTAGTTGAAGATGGAGATTCACAAGATGAATTGGAATCACTTACAACACGAAGTGGTACAAATTTATTTAATATTATTAATCCCGTTACTAATAATCTTGCTAGTTTTCCTAAACAGGTTGCAAAACAAAAAGATGATGAGGTGAAATTTATTACACTACCTATTGAAGCACCTGTGATCAACCCGTATTTGGTGGAGCTCGAAGAAGAGTTTGGTGATGAGCTCTTAAACATTGCTATGATTGATGAAGATGATGATTTCGACCCTATGAAGGTTATTGAGGAACTCGAAGTTTTACTTGCTAAAGACCCTTTCTCATCTTCTGCGGAAGTCAAGGGACGCCTTACTACCCAAGAGACTAACCAAGAAGAAAGGAGACTCATTTTTCCTCAGCACAGAATGGTCAGATCATCCAATTTATCAACCAAACCGGGTAAGAATAGGAAAGATGTACATATATTGCCAAGGTATGATCTTTATTTATTTCTTCCATCTTTAATAGCAAATTTACACTCTTTTCGTGTTTATTGCTATTATCACCCGCACTTGATCCCAAGTGGGGGGAACAACACCCTATTACACAGTAAATAAGGGTGGAGTCAGGCTCGTGACTCGAACAAAAACAAGCGCTTCGTGGGAGGCAACCCATGCTTATCTTTTATTTTATTTTATTTTCTGATTTTGTATTGAGTCAGTCAGACCCGCCGAGGATACGGCGCATCTCAATTCTGAGATGCGACGCATCTCCTGCAATGGTCATATCTTATTTTATTTTTCTGCATTTTTATTTTCGACTTTAAAACTCTTTATCAGTTTATTTTTAATGCGGCGCATCCCTGGTTAAGGATGCGGCGCATCTTTATTCTGATCCGTATTAATTCCAGGCTCGATACGGCGTATCTTCTTCAATAAGATACGGCGCATCGACTGACCTGATGATTTTCAGTTTTAATTTTTAAGTTTTATTTTTCCTAACTACTAATGTATTATGCAAGTTTGAACCTTTCTTATCTTAGGTGTGTTTTAAAGTATTGGTGGTATTATAGTTTCCTGGATTTCCTGTGGATACATCAAGTATGAAGCTTTAACGTTCTAATCCACAAGAAAGATGATTTTTGTTCTTATACTAATGGAGGATCATACCGAGCAAATCTCAGGGGAGTTTTTCTGTTCTAATTCTTTTATTTTCCAGTTTTTAACCTTTTATACAAACAACGAGGACGTTGTTTAACTTAAGTGGGGGGATTGGAGAATTAGAACACTTAACAATTACTTGTCCTAAACTTTTTCAAAAATTATGCTTAAAATGTGCTTAATATATCAAACTTAAAAATTTTTTAGCATGTTTTTGTTTAAGATCTAAGTTGCATAGCTGCACACATGACGTTATTTTCAAAAATTGTGATTTTTCCAAAATTCACAAATCTATGAGTGTGCCGGTGACTTGTAAACTTTAGAACTTGGCTTGTATACTATTCGAGACCACCATAATGAGTATTATTTATTTAATTGGAATGACTTGTCTAAATTGGTAAAATTCTAGGATTACACCCAAAAAGCCTATTATATGTTATGTGTTATTAACTAGTTACACTGGTTAGTTAACCCCCGTATAAACCCTTTTGTTACTCTCATTTTAAGAGTAAGATACCCCTAGAAAAACCCTCAGAGCCATTCCTTTCGTTTCTTACACCTATGTTTAAAATGTTTCGTTACACCTTAAACCTTAGCCTACCCTGTAGATTAGAATCCGTGGTTGGTTAATTGCTATAGGCAGAGTGTGTTTCCTTACATTACCTGTGTTCGCGTGCGTAATTCATTATCTATGGTTAGGTCGGGAGATTGCACAATGCAAATTGGAGTGAAAGTAAATATTGTATATTTTAGAGTTTATTTTTCGTGTGTTTTACTACTTTCACTATTAGCGTTATTTCTGAAAGTATGAAAAGTATGAATAAAAATTATCCGGAAAGAAAGTTGTAGTGATGTGGTGAAATTTTACACATCTATGTTTATGTTTCAAAAAAAAAAAAAAAAAAAAAAAAAAAAAAAAAAAAAAAAAAAAAAGAAAAATCGAAAAAAATAAGAAAAGAAAAAGAAAGAAAGAAAAGTTGGAAGTTAGTTTTAACCAACTTAAGTAAAGTTATGTAAGTGGTCGATATCACCACTATTTGTTGTACTATATCTATGGATTGAATGGGAATTGGCAGTTATGGGAACGCCAATTAAGGTTTATTCTTTGATTAAGATTTTGTTGAGTATAATTCGTATCTACCTAAAGCGTGTGTTTCAAGTGTTAAAGCGTGAGTTATTCTATGATATGAGTCTTATTCATGGGATGGTTGGGATAGTGATTAACCACACTTAGGATTTTAATTTATTTGTTTTGTTTATTTTTATTTTTGCACCAATTTATATCCCAAATGTTATCCATGCCCTTCATTATTCTTTATCCAACCAAACCTTTGATTTATTGAGATTAGGGATTTGAGCAATCTTAAGTATCGTAGTCGTGGATTCGGCTATGTATTTATGATTTTGTCGCCCTTTTTGATATATTATTATTGGTGAAGTTTGGACCTATCTTTAGCCTATTCGAGTTAAGGATTTGAGCAATTGCAAGTATCGTGTTCGTGGATTCGATCATGTATTTGTGATTTTGTCGCCTTTTCTGGAATTTGAGATCGATAGTGAAAAAGAATAATTAACCCTAAATCCTAAAAACCCTTTTTACCGCTTTAGACTTGTTATTCCTTAGCTTTAGTGGAGGAGATGTGTATACTTGCCAAGCTTATGATAGAATATTCATCGCGACTGGACAGTTAAACGATTAGATTTGCTTTTATCGACTTATTTTATTTTACTTCTGAATCGTTAAGTGTTTAGTTGTGTGATTATGAAATAAACGAATACATGCTTAAATATAAAAATAAATCCTAACATCTTTTAGGATGCATTTTCATAAGAGAAATTCTAAGGTTTACTTGGGGACAAGTAAAGTTCAAGTGGGGGGATATTTGATGAACTCAAATAAGTGCATTTTATTACTATCATTTATCCTATTAATTTGACTTGTTTTACTATATTATGTATGAGGATTGATACTTAATCATTTACTTTTGTAATTCTCAGGTAAAAACAAGCATTTGGTGAAACTTAGTGATTTTGGACTGATTATGGAGCATAACATGCAAGAAGTTAAGAGTCTACTGAAATGAAGAAGATCAAGACTAATCTGCTCCAGATGCGCCGCATCTCACTCATGACATGCGCCGCATCTCTATCAAGATATCACCAGATACGATCCAAGATACAAGAGGACATGCGCCGCATCTAATCAAGGGTTACGCCGCATCTTCTGGCGGTGTACGAATATTCCTGAATATTATAATCTTGGACCCCACACGAAGTTAAGTACATGCGCCGCATCTACTTAATAGATGCGCCGCATCTTCCCTCAGACAGAAACTATAAATACCCCGTAGACCAGACGAATTACAAGTTCCAAAAGTTCCGAACATTATAACCTAAGTCCGAACAGAAGAACTAAAGGACGAATTCAGTCAAGGAGGCAGCACAAGACACACCCAAATCAAAGATACAAGAGCTGTAAGAAGGTGCTGCATGTGTTTAATTCATTAAGTAGTTTTGTTTTATTGTGTTAGCAAACTTTAATTCATCAGGATTGGTGGCTTGTGTAATGTGACAACGAAAGATTGCACTCCCTTTAATACTTGCTTTCCCATCAATTAAAGTTTATATGTTGATGTCTTTGGTTACTACTTATTAGTGCATTGATAACCTCTGTGTTTATTAGTGGCTTGCGGGCATTTGACTGCGGGACATAATGTGGCTCCCACGGTTATTACTAAATTGATCACTTAGGAATAACTTTTAGACATAAGTAATCATTAAGGGTTTACTCGCCGATAAGAATAGGACCAACGAGAAAGGGTTAACTACATACACTTCATATAAAGCTATCAATAAAACAAGTGACAATCTACTTAATCATAAGGACAGCCCTCTTATTGTCTCAAGTATTTATCTGTGTACGTGTGTGCTACTTGTTGATTCGTGCCTATTGGTTTATTTTAATATTTTATTGCAAACAAATCGTGCCAGTCTCTCAGGCTGAAACCCCCTTGCGTTAGGATATTAAAATACTGATTAGAATAACGAGATAATACGTTCCACTCTTAGTGATCGACACTCTACTTACCATTATCTTCATACTGACCGGGTACACTGCTCGTTAAGTGTGTGTGTTATTGATAAGTCGGCTAAATATAAATTTAAAACTTGAGTAGGCATTAAAACTGCTAAACCGCAACGACACATCACGCGCATCAAAAATCGACAAGAAAATTGTACCAAGAACGAACCAGCGAATTCACGAGCAAACCTTTATTTTTCTTAGCTCCCTTACACCTCCAAGAACTTCAGAAAAATGCTTGATCACGTCCAGAAGTTGTGTGGCTGCTTTGGTCGATTTTTGTTTTGTGCGCTTAGGGTTTGAATTTTGCGATTAGGGTTTTTAGAAATAATAGGATTGTATATATGTTGAATAACCGACCTGGGGGGGCTGAGATCAGGAAATTTCAGTACTAGAATCCTATAATAATTTGGATTGGTTTTATTTGCCATTTTCCTAATTTACTTTTACATAATACTTAATATAAAAGATTTTATAATTAGATTTACTTAATTATGCATATTTCGGATTTTAGTAATAAATGTGTATGTGCAATATAATTTTTGGACATTCGAAATGATGCAAGTTGTCCCAGAAATAGTTCGTTTCAGATATAGTTCGTTTTCAGAAGTTTCGGAATTGTTTCAGAATTTTATAAGTTATTTAATTAAGTTTTATGGTTTCAGGGGTAATTTGGTCATTTTACGGGTTATCTGAATTTCAGGTATTACATCCTGTCTTATTCGTTAAGAAGAAAGACGGAACTTTTAGGATGTGTATCAATTATAGGGGGTTGAATAAACTCACTATAAAGAATCGTTACCCATTACCCAAGATTGATGACTTATTCGATCAACTTCAACGATCGAAAGTATACTCGAAAATCGACTTACGATCTGGTTATCATCAACTCAGAGTGAGGGATGAAGATATCCCTAAGACCACTTTCAGAACTAGATATGGACACTACGAATTTCAAGTAATGCCATTTGGTTTGACAAACGCACCAGCGATTTTCATGGACCTCATGAACCGAGTGTGTAAACCATATTTGGATCAATTTGTAATCATGTTCATTGATGATATCCTTATCTCTTCTCGTAATGAGGAAGAGCACGCCAATCATCTGAGGATAATCCTTGAATTACTCAAGACAGAGAAGCTTTATGCAAAGCTCTCTAAGTGTGATTTTTGGATTAATGTCGTGCAATTTCTCGGCCACATGATAGATCATCAAGGAATTCATGTGGATCCCGCTAAAATCGAAGCCGTTAAGAATTGGGTATCGCCTACTACACCCACAAAAATACGCCAATTCTTAGGACTCGATGGTTATTACCGAAGGTTCATCGAAGGTTTTTCAAGGATAGCAAGCCTTTGATTGAACTAACTCAGAAAAACAGGGAGTTTATCTAGGGAAATTACTAGGAGACAACTTTCAAACTCTTGAAAAAGAAGTTGTGTGAAGCTCCAATTCTAGCATTACCAGAAGGTAACGATGATTTCATCATTTACTGTGATGCTTCTCACCAAGGTCTAGGAGCTGTGTTGATGCAAAGAGAAAAGGCTATCGCCTATGCATCACGATAACTCAAGACTCATGAGAAAAACTACACCACACACGATCTAGAGTTAGGATTTGTTGTGTTCGCTCTTAGATTATGGAGACACTATCTATATGGCACAAAATATATGGTTTTCACCGATCATAAAAGCCTACAACATATTCTTAATAAAAAAGAGTTGAACATGAGACAATGACGTTGGATTGAATTGCTCACTGACTATGATTGTGAGATTCGTTATCACCCTGGAAAGGCTAATGTAGTAGCAGATGCCTTGAGCCCAAAGGAACGAATCAAACCACTTCAAGTCAGTTTATTAGTAATGACAATTCATCCTAACTTACCTTCACAAATTATCCGAGCCCAAACCGAGGCGCTCAAAGCAGAAAACCTCAAATTTGAAAACCTACGTGGAATGGATGAATCCTTTGAGGTGCATCCTGATGGAATTCGTTGCATCAAGAATCAGAGTTGGTTACCACATCTTGGTAACTTGAGAAACTTGATTATGCACGAATCTCATAAATCTAAGTACTCCATTCATCCGGGTTCTGATAAGATGTATCAGGATCTGAAAAAACACTATTGGTTACCTAACATGAAGGCAACTATTGCCGAGTATGTGGGCAAGTGTTTAACGTGCTCCAGAGTGAAGGCTGAATGTCAGAAGCCATCCGGCTTATTGATACAACTAGCCATTCCCATTTGGAAGTGGGAAATAATCACTATAGATTTTTTCATGAATCTCCCTGAGACATCGAACGGACATGACACCATTTGGGTCATTGTCGATCGTCTTACAAAATCCGCTCATTTCATCCCGATCTGAGAAACTGATAGTATGGAAACCCTTACAAGGTTGTACCTAAAGGAATTAGTTTCCCGGCATGGAGTGCCAATATCTATCATATCGGATCGTGACTCTTGTTTCACATCTAAATTCTGGCAATCGCTGCAAAATGCCCTAGGTACTCAGATAGACATGAGTACAATATATCATCCTCAGACCGACGGTCAAAGTGAAAGAACTATCCAAACACTCGAAGATATGCTTCGAGCTTGTGTGATAGATTTTTGAAAAGGATGGGAGAGACACTTACCGTTGGTCGAATTCTCTTATAATAATAGTTATCACGCCAGTATTAAGGCGGCTCCTTTCAAAGCACTTTATGGACGAAAGTGCAGATCCCCTGTCTACTGGGCCGAAGTTGGAGATGTTCAACTTACGGGACCAGAGATAATCCACGAAACCACCGAGAAAATCGTTCAAATTCGTCAACGCTTGCAAGCTGCAAGAGATCGGCAAAGAAGTTATTCCGATATAAGACAAAAACCCCTAGAATTCCAAATAGGAGATCGCGTCATGTTGAAAGTATCACCTAGGAAAGGTGTCTTTCATTTCGGGAAGCAAGGAAAGCTTAATCCCCGATACATTGGACCATTCAAAATCCTTGAACGGATTGGTCCAATTGCGTACATAATTGAGCTTCCAGAAGAGCTCAATAATGTGCACAATACTTTCCACGTCTCTAACCTTAAGAAATGCCTATCCAATGAATCTCTCGTCATTCCTATGAAAGAGCTTCATCTTGACGATAAGCTCAATTTCGTAGAAGAACCCGTCGAAATCATGGAACGTGAGGTCAAACGTCTGAAAGAAAGTCGTATCCCAATTGTCAAGATACGCTGGAACTCTAAGAGAGGACCATAGTATACCTGGGAACGCAAAGATCAAATTCGTGTGAAATACCCTCACCTATTCTCTAACCCCACTTCTACGTCTAACACATCTATTCTCTAACCTCAGTTCTACGTCTAACTCATCTATTCTCTAACTCCACTCCTACGTCTAACTAAAATTTCAGGACGAGATTTTTCTTTTAGGAGGGAAGACTGTAATACCTCACAAATTTTCCCTTATTTTTCCACACCTATGATATTTATATATCACTTTTACGGGTAAAATTTTTGCTTCATCCCACTCCAAATATGTAAAGTAACTTACATAGCCCTCTAGACGTGCTCACGCAACTACCAATGCCAATTATCTCTATGTTTACCTCATGTAAACACTCCTGGTATGTCAAGTCTAAGTTACAAAAATCATATTATCAAGTATACTATTAATCTAACTTACTATATCTAGCATATTACTAAAACAAGCCCTATACGTTTACGGTTATTTTAAAAACCCTAATTTCAAGTCTAAACTAGTTTGAAGGTGCCTAAACAATGTTTAAACCTTACCAATCCTTTAGCACGAGTTACAACCACTTGGTACATGATCCCTAAACCTTCAAATTAGTCCCTAATTACTTTCTAAACCCTAATCCTAGCACTAAACCCTAATCTAAACCCTAACCCTAAACTAAGCCCTAAATCCTATAACTACCTAAACCTAGCACCCTAGCACCACCATGACACCACCATGACACCACCAAGCACCCTAGAACTTCCATCACCAGCTTGTCATCACCAAGCTACCTACCACATACCACCATCACCACCTTATCACCTCCTCGTTACCACTTTAACGCTGAGAACCAATCACCACCACAAACCACCCTACACAACCCTATCTCCTACCATAGGTCTTCCTAGTCACCACTAGCTATCAATAATCATCCCCCCTCCTACCCTTTGGCCACCACTCCATGCCAACTTGGTCCCCAAGGCTCTTCGAGCCCTATAAATAGCGACGGAACCCACAACCATTTCATACCATTTCATACAGCCACTCTACCTCATACACTAGCTTTCACACAGTCCTAGCACTAGTATAGAAGCCTTAGAAGCCAAAGGAACCAAGAGAACCAAGCCTAGAGCCTTGTCCAAACCCATTTTGGCCGAGAAAACCCTAAACCTAGTCGCGACCCATTTCTGGTCGAGTAAGCTTTTCCTACTTGTTCAATAAGCTCTTTTATGATTTATAAGCTTTACTAGATCCCACATAAGCCCTTGTTTAAGCCTTGATCACTAGAACTAGGCGTATTTCTTTTTAAACCCTAAATACCTATCGATTTCACATTTTAGGTCATAATCCCTTTACATAAGCAATAATCTCTTAAAAGCTACTTATCTAAGCTTATTCTAATAAGCCCTAAGCTGCAAAACCCTTTTGTTATACTTAAAACACACTTTGCATGGTTTTAGGACTAGTTTTGTAACACATTCCATGCATAGGGGTATATATTGTAACTTTTGGAAATCATTAAGCCTAAGGGTTATTCCTGCCATTTTCATAAAATTATAAGTATAACGACCTATTTTGTAAAGTTTTAAAGTTAAAGGGTTAGTATATATATAATTAATATATAAAGGACTAGATTTGTAAAAGTTTATAAGTCAAGGGTATATATTGCCAAATTACAAACTTAAGGGTATAAATAAGATATTTCATAAATTGAAAACCTATATTTTTAACATAACAACATAACACAATACTAGGGAATTTCATGTGAGGGGTTTCATTTGGGTATACGTTTCGACGAGTTTGCTGGGTTTACGAATTAAAGTGCCCTGGCTCCTCAAATATTTAATACATGACCTCTGGATTATGATAGCCCAAATGGTGTTACGTTATATACAAATCTAGTGAGTCAAAGAAACATATACTTAGAAACAAGGCTTAGAAACTTAGACAAACCACTAAGACTTGACATACACTACCATAGGTTGCGTGAGTAGGCCGTCTAATATCTGAGTCACTTTTGACATCAATCAGATTTCCCTGAATTACGGTGAGTTCGTAGCCTCACACTTTTTAAATCCCGTGAGCTAAACCTCACTTCTAAATGCTTTATAAACCCATGAGGGGGATACATGATTTAAACCGAATACAAGTATTTTTCTTCCTGACTTATTATTGCACGAGTACCACCTTGCCACTATAACTTAAATTTCATGAAACATAATCACTTGTGAACGCGAGTATAGTGGATAGATCTATCTGGAGTTTGACAACTCCCGTTGGTGTGCCCCTATCGGGCACCAATTAGCAATATATTTGAGAACTACGAGGCTAACCTTGGCAAGTTAACCATACGTCTAGTCATTGATTGGTCTACAGTGTCATCATTGGACTATAGGCATGTTAATGTGAGGTGTCATGAGCTTAGATGCAATAATCCCCCATATAACTTATCTTTGGGTGCTTTGATGCCCACACGAACTTGTATTCAAACCACTTTCCCACTAAACCTACGAATTTTACTCAACCTTAGTGTTGACCTGTAAGCTTGTTATCCTAGGTTTAACTGAGCACTTATGGCCTTACTACACGGAGTGACATTGGACTTGAGGACGTCCAAACCTATTATCATTCACCTTCCTATTTCAAACACGTGTCTTCGGGACCTGTCTTTTTGCAAAAGTCTCTCTTTTGCTGTAAAAACTCTGATAAATAATTGAATGATAACTCCTTTTTAAAAATGTCTCTTTTCGAGTCGCTTTCTATCATTGTGACGATGTATCAATGAGGTAATACCCCAAGATTTAGCTTCCGCTGCTATCTAAGAAATGGGGGTGTTACATTTACGTTCTATATTTTAATTTGATTGTATGTATATGATTTCTGTTTAAATGATTTTGATGTATGTAACTGTTTTTTGGATATGTTATTATATCCTAAATTATATGTATCTGATTCATTATTCAATGATTCTGATGATTTCTTATTCATTGATTCGGATATGTTATAAGTTTTTTCTAAAAAACCTCCCCAAACATAGACATGTTGAAAACGCGAATAAAAAAACCTTTGAGAACCGGGTGTGCTTTCTGAAACTTTGGTGCTGTGGTGTCTTTGGCAATATGAGAGGCACGTTCTAGAAGGTTTTAAAAACGATGGTTATCCTCTCCGATATCTTTTTTATATTTGAATTACGTTATCTATTAGGCCACGGTTGCGAAACCCTAATCTTGAGCCTATATATACACGAATACATTTACAGAGAGGTTTTGCAACAACTTTCCATCTAAAGAAAAGATCGCTTTTGTAAATTAATTTTTGAGTTTTAAAGAATTATATTATAGATTTGTTTGTTTTTTTTTGGGTTGTTTTTTGGTTTGTATATTTGAATAATACGTGTTTCTTATATGATATAATTTGTATATAGTTTTATAATGTATATCAGAAATTAGTTTTTTGTTTCTTATACAATTATTTATTTCCAATATAGTTTCAAAGTGATGTTCAAATGGGATCTGGTTGAGAAACATAATGATTACACATCATCACCATGTTCATAAACATAAGACATAGCTTCATTGTGGTATGTGAGAAATGTGATTGTTAGTAAAGATGAATGAGAATGAATGTATCTCTAATACTTAAGTGGTATAAATAAATGTTTTAATATAGACAATATTACATGAAAAAATAATTGTTAGGAATATAAATATTCATATGAAGGTTCGGTCACCCCGAGTATCTATTTAGCATTTACATAGCTCGCAGGCTTATTTATATTAGCTTAGTAATATTCATATTAGTATTAATAGTATTAGTCGTAGTTATATTTGTGGAGTGGGTCGGGGCTTTCCCCACTGTCAGCTCACTCCACAGCCCACTAGGGGCATAATATTAGTAAGTATAAATACCCCTTCCCACACTTGGGAAGGGTTGGAACTTCTCATTATTTCAAGCTAATACACACACATCTTTCTCTCTCTAAAGTTCCCACTTTCTCTCTCTAACTCTCTTCCATTCGATCCATAGATCTAGTCCCAATCTTGTATTTCTTTGTTAGTGAATATCCTACAATTGGTATCAAGAGCCATGGTTAGGTCCATGTGTGTTGATATTCACAGATTCGTGTAGATTGGGGTGGTTTTTGGTTCGAAAAGTTTTTTCTTAAAATTCCATTTTACGCTTTGTTTAGTGGTTAAAAGTTGTTAAATCTTGTACTTTCTAGCTTAGGGATTACATAGGAGTAGTGTTTAGTGTTTGCAATCACAGATCTAGGCTTGGTGTGGTGATTTTTGGAAGATTCGAAGGTTAAAAGGTTTGTGTTCTTAGTGGCGATTTGTCCCTCGTTAAGACATTCTTGGTGGCGATTTGTGTCTGGCTGGAAACAAAAAGTAGCCATTTGTGTTTTCTCTTGGTGTCCCTTTACCAGATTTGGCAAAAAACAACAAACGGCTACGATAGTGACTTGTTTGGCGTTTTGTGGCTGGCGATTTGTCTCTGATAGTGATTGTTATGTCCTGTAGCGACTGTGGCCATTTGTCTGTGGCCATTTGTCTCTGATTATTTGTCTGTGGCGATTTGTCTGTACTGGCCTAGCGATTTGTGTCTATCAAACTTGCAACTTGCCATCTATTTGATTGAAGTAGCGATTTGTTTTGTTGACCACTAATCGAATACCACTAATCACTAATCCCAGTCAACCACAGCCAAGTAAACAAATAATAACAAATCCACAACAAAAAGAATTTACAACAACATCAAATTCAAAACAACATCCATTCAACTAAACCAAATCTACAATCAAATCCTAAACGCAGTCAACCTACAACTCATTCCATCCCCTCGTCTCATCCTAGTTGAATCATAACTCCAATACAATCATTAACCAATGAAAGAAAACAAAAGAATCACAGTTCGTTCAAATCGTATTCAGTAAGAACTAGATACCAAACGGCCTTCATCCTACTCTCATTCGATCTTACTGAAACCGAAAAGTAAGATAACTGATCTCAGTTTGTTTCTCTTAACATAATCAAAGATTCTTTCATAAAAGAAGCGTTTAAGAGATTAATCATCATCGATCTTGTGAAGCTTAATGTGTTAATGTTCGAAAACTCTCAAAGAAAAACGATAGCAAGTATGTTATCATTGTTCTTGTGTTCGGGTAAACAAAACAAACAACAACAATGACAAGGAATCGGGTCTCAAATTTAAAAACTTGTTCTCAAATCGTGTAAAGATTTACAAGTCATGATCCATCATCGATCCTTTATAGAAGTATAGTCTTCTTGGTAATATACAAAAATCAAAGAGATAACAAAACCATAAGGTTACATTCGCTCTTTTGTTCGACTAAGTGACACAACAACAAGACCAATACTTACCCGTGACCATTTAACAAAGACCCTTAAGCATTTGTTGCTGAAAACCGTTGAAGGCTTTGATGTTCGGATTATCAAAATGATAATATTGGGGTTTTGGTTGAGCTGATAAACAAGAGAAAAGAGGATCGGATTTTTTTTGGATTGAGTTAAGAATGAGTGGCTGCGTGTTTTGTTTTTGTGTTTAGGGTTATTAAGACTTGGGTTAAATGGGATTAGTGGTCTTATATAGTCCGAATTTAGGGTTTGGTTTGTTATAAGATTGGTGTTGGGTTGTGTTGGTTAAAGATATGTGTTTGGGCTTCATACTGATGGGATGTACCTTGGATTAATATTTTTTTTTTGTTTTTCATGGGCTGAAAATTCCTACAAGGGACGATTTGATTTTTGAGTTTTTATTTCATTCGGCTGTTAGGTATTGTTCACAAGGACGAGTTTGTGGTTTGTGATACATTGTTATTGTTCACAGAATTCACGATTCATTCTTGATTTTTGTAAAATTCGGCAAAAGAATCTATTTCTCGGTTTGAATCATAGAATTGTAAAATCCCGTGCACGTTTACATCATGACTACTACTTCAGATTCCTTCATTTCTGAGATACTCAAGTTGTACGACACATACGTTGAACAAAAGATTTCCAGTTCTGTACAAAAAATAAACGTGGGTGATTCTGATAATACTAATGAGGAATTTTTGTGCCCGAATTCACAAGACATTGAGCTTCATCAGTCACTTATGGTGCTTAATGCAAAGGAAAGTCACACTGAATGTTTTCGTTTACTTCATTCACATCTCAAGGTTCTGTTTGAAAAACCTGAATATGTGATGGGTTACACACGGGCTTTCACAACACTGTTTGGTCAAGATGTTCATGATTTCACAGTCAAAATGACTTTATATTTAGATCAACTTGAACAACAACTTGACAAAGAAGAATTCTCTGAAGAAAGATCCATAGCAGCTTTCAGTGTGATCAACAACCAACTCCAGGTGTTCATTGATTCGCAATTGATGAACTCAAATAAGTACATTTTATTACTATCATTTATCCTATTAATTTGACTTGTTTTACTATATTATGTATGAGGATTGATACTTAATCGTTTACTTTTGTAATTCTCAGGTAAAAACAAGCATTTGGTGAAACTTAGCGATTTTGGACTGATTATGGAGCAAAACATGCAAGAAGTTAAGAGTCTACTGAAATGAAGAAGATCAAGACTAATCTGCTCCAGATGCGCCGCATCTCACTCATTACATACGGCGCATCTCTATCAAGATATCACCAGATACGATCCAAGATACAAGAGGACATGCGCCGCATCTAATCATGGAGTTACGCCGCATCTTCTGGCGGTGTATGAATATTCTTGAATATTATAATCTTGGACCCCACGCGAAGTTAAGTCAATGCGCCGCATCTACTTAATAGATGCGCCGCATCTTCCCTCAGACAGAAACTATAAATACCCCAAGACCAGACGAATTTCGGAGGAATATATTAGATTCGAAGACCGAAGCAGCAGAACCCTAGGACGAATTCAGTCAAGGAGGCAGCACAAGACACACCAAACGAAGATACAAGAGCTGTAAGAAGGTGCTGCATATGTTTAATTCATTAAGTAGTTTTGTTTTATTGTGTTAGCAAACTTTAATTCATCAGGATTGGTGGCTTGTGTAATGTGACAACGAAAGATTGCACTCCCTTTAATACTTGCTTACCCATCAATTAAAGTTTATATGTTGATGTCTTTGGTTACTACTTATTAGTGCATTGATAACCTCTGTGTTTATTAGTGGCTTGCGGGCATTTGACTGCGGAAAATAATGTGGCTCCCACGGTTATTACTAAATTGATCACTTAGGAATAACTTTTAGACATAAGTAATCATTAAGGGTTTACTCGCCGATAAGAATAGGACCAACGAGAAAAGGTTAACTACATACACTTCATATAAAGCTATCAATAAAACAAGTGACAATCTACTTAATCATAAGGACAGCCCTCTTATTGTCTCGAGTATTTATCTGTGTACGTGTGTGCTACTTGCTGATTCGTGCCTATTGGTTTATTTATTATTTAATTGCAAACAAATCGTGCCAGTCTCTCAGGCTGAAACCCCCTTGCGTTAGGATATTAAAATACTGATTAGAATAACGAGATAATACGTTCCACTCTTAGTGATCGACACTCTACTTACCATTATATTCATACTGACCGGGTACATTGCTCGTTAAGTGTGTGTGTTATTGATAAGTCGGCTAAATATAAATTTAAAACTTGAGTAGGCATTAAAACTGCTAAACCGCAACGACACATCACACGCATCAAGTTTTTGGCGCCGCTGCCGGGGAGTGAATTGTTATTATCTGTTAATTTGATTAGTATTTTAATTAGGTTTTTCTTTTTATTAGATTAATTGCATCATTGTATTATTTTGCATATTTGTTGTTTTGTGTGTTATTTGTTTGCTTTTATTTTTGTTTTTGTGTTTATTTTTGTTTGTGTGTTTTAATTTTTGTTTTTATTTTTCGTATTTTTTCTGTTCTGCTATCGTTGTACTGAGCTAAATCGAACGATACGGCGCATCTGATTTCTCAGATACGGCGTATTGCGTTCAATTTTTTATAAAATACAACGCGTTTAATTAATTCGATACGACGCATCTTTTCCCCAAGATACGGCGTATCTGTTTTTAATAAGAAAATTTTTTCTAAGCGATAAAGTGATACGACGCATCTTTTCCCCAAGATACGGCGTATCTGTTTTTGATAAAAAAAATTTCTAAACGTTAACGCCATACGACGCATCTGCTTTAGCAGATACGGCGTATCTATTATTTTAATTAAAAACAGTTTGCGAATTATTAAACAGATACGGCGTATCGATTTTTATCGATACGGCGTATCTTCTGAATCAAAAATCTTATATTTTAAAACGTAACGAAAATACGGCGCATTAACTTCTGTTAATACGACGCATTCAATTTTAAATAAATATCGATTTTTGATTATATAAATTGATACGGCGCATTCAAATTTCTAAGCGGCGTATCTATTTTCTGAATAAAAGTTTGACTTATTTTTAACGTATTAAGATACGGCGTATCCCATTTATTGGATACGGCGCATCAACAGCTGATATCAGAAACTTTTATTTTTACTTTGATCGTTTCACCCTTCTTTTGCAAGAGTAAGTTTTATTTCAGGAAGATGGACGATCCGGATATTACAATGGAAGAATATATCAGACTTGGAGAAGAAAGAGCCTTGAGCAATAATCAGGTGTATGATTGGAAAAGAGCAAGATATGGTGCACAAGTCATTGAGACAAAAGAAATCACTATGGAAGAATACTTGATTTTAGGACAGGAAAAGTCAAGGAAAGAAAGAAACAAATTGCCATTTCAAAACACTTGGTGTATGTCAAATGATGATGAAGAAGATTCATATACCGTGAAACCAATTCCGGCAATTGTTATTGATAGTACTTTTTCTTCGGAGATTGCACAAGATGATGTGTATACGGAACCTTACGATGAAAAATATTCTGCAATCGTATTACCACCATTAGACAATCTAACGGATGAAGATGAAAAGTATCCTAATTCTGATTTCGAACCATTTGATGCCATAGTTTATGATGACATGCCTCAACCAGATTTTGACCCAACGAGGGATTTTGAAGAAATCTGGGATTACTTATTTAAGGATGAAATTCGGGACGATGCTGAAATTGCAAGACCACTAGTTGAAGATGGAGATTCACAAGACGAATTGGAGTCACTTACAACACAAAGTGGTACAAATTTATTTAATATTATTAATCCCGTTACTAACAATCTTGCTAGTTTTCCTAAACAGGTTGCAAAACAAAAGAATGATGAGGTCAAAATTATTACACTACCTATTGATGCACCTGTGATCAACCCGTATTTGGTGGAGCTCGAGGAAGAATTTGGTGATGAGCTCTTAAACATTGCTATGATTGATGAAGATGATGATTTAGACCCTATGAAGGTTGTAGAGGAACTCGAACTTTTACTTGCCAAAGATCCTTTCTTATCTTCTGAGGAAGTCAAGGGACGCCTTACTACCAAAGATACTAACCAAGAAGAAAGGAGACTTATTTTTCCTCAACACACTACTCTTTCAGATGGAATGGTCAAGTCATCTAATTTATCAACCAAACCAGGTAAGAATAGGGAAGATGCACATATATTGCCAAGGTATGATCTTTATACATTTCTTCCATCTTTAATAGCGAATTTACACTCTTTTCGTGTTTATTGCTACTATCACCCGCACTTGATCCCAAGTGGGGGGAACAACACCCTATTACATATTAAATAAGGGTGGAGTCAGGCTCGTGACTCGAACAAAAACAAGCGCTTCGTGGGAGGCAACCCATGCTTATCTTTTATTTTACTTTATTTTCTGATTGTGTGTCGAGTCAGTCAGGCCGCTGAGGATACGGCGCATCTCAATTATGAGATGCGACTCATCTCCTGCAATGGTCATATCTTATTTTATTTTTCTGCATTTTTATTTTCGACTTTAAAACTATTTATCGGTTTATTTTATTGCGGCGCATCCCTGGTTAAGGATGCGGCGCATCTTTATTCTGATCCGTATTTATTCCAGGCTCGATACGGCGTATCTTCTTCCATAAGATACGGCGCATCGACTGACCTGATGATTTTCAGTTTTAGTTTTTAAGTTTTATTTTTCCTAACTACTAATGTATTATGCAAGTTTGAACCTTTCTTATCTTAGGTGTGTTTTAAAGTGTTGGTGGTATTATAGTTTCCTGGATTTCCTGTGGATACATCAAGTATGAAGCTTTAACGTTCTAATCCACAAGAAGTTGATTTTTGCTCTTATACTGTTGGGATTATTGATTTGATGAGACAAAATAAATAGAAGAATGAAACAAGAGGGACTTAAAGTGACAAAGGATGAAACTTCAATGGAAGAAAAGATTACTACGAATCTTTTAATTATTTAGCAATATTCTTTGTAAACCCTAATTGTCTCTATTATATAAAGAGACATAGGGTACAGGTTTTATTATTAAGTCTTTCACAATGTAGATTAAAGGGGTGTGTGTGTAACCTAGGCGTGTAGGTTTGTAAACGTCTAGTGTTTGTAAACTTGGTTCGATCCTTCAAGGTCTGAGGTGTCTTAGATCCCTGTTACAGTTAGGTAACATGTTATATTCTGATCAAATAATTGAAGGTGATTGTGAAAAGAAAAACTTTGTGTCAATAACAATTGTTTTGTTCTATTCCGCTGTGCATGTTTATTCATTGTTATTGTTAAACCCTAAGGCTCAAAACGATCCAAGAAACTATCTTTAGCACGTCATTAGTTTCTACATATACTAATGGAGGATCATACCGAGCAAATCTCAGGGGAGTTTTCCTGTTCTAATTCTTTTATTTTCCAGTTTTTAACCTTTTATACAAACAACGAGGACGTTGTTTAACTTAAGTGGGGGGATTGGAGAATTAGAACACTTAACAATTACTTGTCCTGAATTTTTTCAAAAATTATGCTTAAAATGTGCTTAATATATCAAAACTTAAAAAAATTTTAGCATGTTTTTGTTTAAGATCTAAGTTACATAGCTGCACACATGACGTTATTTTCAAAAATTGTGATTTTTCAAAATTCACAAATCTATGAGTGTGCCGGTGACTTGTAAACTTTAGAACTTGGCTTGTATACTATTCGAGACCACCATAATGAGTATTATTTATATAATTGGAATGACTTGTCTAAATTGGTAAAATTCTAGGATTACACCCAAATAGCCTATTATATGTTATGTGTTATTAACTAACTACACTGGTTAGTTAACCCCCGTATAAACCCTTTTGTTACTCTCATTTTTAGAGTAAGATACCCCTAGAAAAACACTCAGAGCCATTCCTTTCGTTTCTTACACCTATGTTTAAAATGTTTCGTTACACCCTTACACCTTAGCCTACCCTGTAGATTAGAATCCGTGGTTGGTTAATTGCTTTAGGCAAAGTGTGTTTCCTTACATTACCTGTGTTCGTGTGCGTAATTCATTATCTATGGTTAGGTCGGGAAATTGCACAATGCAATTGGAGTGAAAGTAAATATTGTATATCTTTGAGTTTATTTTTCGTGTGTTTACTACTTTCACTATTACCGTTATTTCTGAAGTATGCAAAGTATGGAAAAATTATCCAGAATTATCATTATAGTGATGTGGTGAAATTTTACACATCTATGTTTATGTTTTAAAAAAAAAAAAAAAAAAAAAAAAAAAAAAAAAAAATCAAAAAAATAAGAAAAGAAAAAGAAAGAAAGAAAAGTTGGAAGTTAGTTTTAACCAACTTATGTAAAGTTATGTAAGTGGTCGATATCACCACTATTTGTTGTACTATATCTATGGATTGAATGGGAATTGGCAGTTATGGGAACGCCAATTAAGGTTTATTCTTTGATTAAGATCTTGTTGAGTATAATTCGTGTCTACCTAAAGCGTGTATTTCAAGTGTTAAAGCGTGAGTTGTTCAATGATATGAGTCTTATTCATGGGATGGTTGGGATAGTGATTAACCACACTTAGGATTTTAATTTATTTGTTTTGTTTATTTTTCATTTTACACCAATTTATATCCCAAATGTTATCCATACCCTTTATTATTCTTTATCCAACCGAACCTTTGATTTATTGAGATTAGGGATTTGAGCAATCTTAAGTATCGTAGTCGTGGATTCGGCTATGTATTTATGATTTTGTCGCCCTTTTTGTATATTATTATTGGTGAAGTTTGGACCTATCTTTAGCCTATTCGAGTTAAGGATTTGAGCAATTGCAAGTATCGTGTTCGTGGATTCGATCATGTATTTGTGATTTTGTCGCCTTTTCTGGAATTTGAGATCGATAGTGATCAAGAATAATTAACCCTTAAGCCTAAAAACCCTTTTTACCGCTTTAGACTTGTTATTCCTTAGCTTTAGTGGAGGAGATGTGTATACTTGCCAAGCTTATGATAGAATATTCGTCACGACTGGACAGTTAAACGATTAGATTTGCTTTTATCAACTTATTTTACTTTACTTCTAATTCGTTAAGTGTTTAGTTGTGTGATTATGAAATAAACGAATACATGCTTAAATATAAAAATAAATCCTAACATCTTTTAGGATACATTTTCATAAGAGAAATTCTAAGGTTTACTTGGGGACAAGTAAAGTTCAAGTGGGGGGATATTTGATGAACTCAAATAAGTACATTTTATTACTATCATTTATCCTATTAATTTGACTTGTTTTACTATATTATGTATGAGGATTGATACTTAATCGTTTACTTTTGTAATTCTCAGGTAAAAACAAGCATTTGGTGAAACTTAGCGATTTTGGACTGATTATGGAGCAAAACATGCAAGAAGTTAAGAGTCTACTGAAATGAAGAAGATCAAGACTAATCTGCTCCAGATGCGCCGCATCTCACTCATTACATACGGCGCATCTCTATCAAGATATCACCAGATACGATCCAAGATACAAGAGGACATGCGCCGCATCTAATCATGGAGTTACGCCGCATCTTCTGGCGGTGTACGAATATTCCTGAATATTATAATCTTGGACCCCACGCGAAGTTAAGTCAATGCGCCGCATCTACTTAATAGATGCGCCGCATCTTCCCTCAGACAGAAACTATAAATACCCCAAGACCAGACGAATTTCGGAGGAATATATTAGATTCGAAGACCGAAGCAGCAGAACCCTAGGACGAATTCAGTCAAGGAGGCAGCACAAGACACACCAAACGAAGATACAAGAGCTGTAAGAAGGTGCTGCATGTGTTTAATTCATTAAGTAGTTTTGTTTTATTGTGTTAGCAAACTTTAATTCTTCAGGATTGGTGGCTTGTGTAATGTGACAACGAAAGATTGCACTCCCTTTAATACTTGCTTTCCCATCAATTAAAGTTTATATGTTGATGTCTTTGGTTACTACTTATTAGTGCATTGATAACCTCTGTGTTTATTAGTGGCTTGCAGGCATTTGACTGCGGAAAATAATGTGGCTCCCACGGTTATTACTAAATTGATCACTTAGGAATAACTTTTAGACATAAGTAATCATTAAGGGTTTACTCGCCGATAAGAATAGGACCAACGAGAAAGGGTTAACTACATACACTTCATATAAAGCTATCAATAAAACAAGTGACAATCTACTTAATCATAAGGACAGCCCTCTTATTGTCTCGAGTATTTATCTGTGTACGTGTGTGCTACTTGCTGATTCGTGCCTATTGGTTTATTTTATTATTTAATTGCAAACAAACCGTGCCAGTCTCTCAGGCTGAAACCCCCTTGCGTTAGGATATTAAAATACTGATTAGAATAACGAGATAATACGTTCCACTCTTAGTGATCGACACTCTACTTACCATTATATTCATACTGACCGGGTACACTGCTCGTTAAGTGTGTGTGTTATTGATAAGTCGGCTAAATATAAATTTAAAACTTGAGTAGGCATTAAAACTGCTAAACCGCAACGACACATCACGCGCATCAGCAATACACTGTGGATTATGATGATGACAGTCAAATGACGAAAAAGTGTTTTGCTAATTACACTGGAACTGAAGTTGCCGGGTTCTGAACAACATTACTACAATTGATGAGTAATGTTAATGGGTTTATTGATGAAAGGGCTAAACAAATTGGGAATGGAACAAGATCAGACAAGTTTGATGATGGTGACAGCACAGGAGGTGATTTCACAACATGTGAGAATGCAGCCTACGAACCTGAAAATCACCAAGCACAGTCTGCTATGGTACATCTGTCTTATCTAGATAATGCTCTTTCTAATGAACAACAACATACTGATCAACTTAAATCTACTTATGACACATATCTGTTGGAAAAGACTGATAGCAATATTACCTCTGATTCAACAAATATGAGTCATAAAGGGGGAGAGATTGATCAGGATGCTGAACATGATGATGCGTCAAGTTCTTTGCCTACGGCTGAGTTTTTCAAATCAGATGATATGGTTGAAAAAGAAGTTTATAATGAACTTTCAAAAAGATTTTCACAGCTTGAAAAACATTGTATTTCTCTTGAAATTGAAATACAACAAAAGGAAGAAAGTTTTCAAACTAAACTACCATGTAAAACTCCAGAACTCCCTGAATTCCGTGAATTTTTTATGATAAATGATTTGAAAGCTCAGCTAGAAGCCAAAAACTTAACGATCAAAAACCTGAAAAACAGATTGGCTGAGATGCGTGATATGTGCAATGAAGTTCAGACAAAACATGACACTAAAGTGGCTGAATTACTTACTGAAAATGAGGCTTTGAAAATGCAATGTAAAAACTTGTGTGACTCAATCAAAGAAACAAAATCTAAGGTTATAGAACAGACGACCTCTTTGATTGCCAAAAATGATGAACTCAAAGCTCAACTTCAGGAAAAGGGTTTTACAATTGCAGCGTTTAAAAAACGAGTTAAGAAAATCGACAGGAAATGGTGTGAACACTAAGTTTGCAGAACCATCAATCTTGGGGAAACCACCACTTAGAAACCAATCAGTTGTTAGACAACTGACTGCGTTTAGATCTGAACGGCCAAAATTTTCAAAAACACGGTTTGCCTCCCAAGTTGATGCGAAACAAGTTTTGTCAAAACCAGTCACTTCACAATCTAGACCTACTGAAAAGGAATGTGCTTCTGCAAAACCTCATCATATAAGTGCCACTAGCTCTTCTAGGGATAGCTCAAAGCATGTGTCATTTGTGACACCAGAAGAACATGTTAGACATAAAGACATTGTTCAAAATCACAACCTAGAGGATGCTAAGAAAAACACACTTGAAAAGACTAGGAATTTGCCTGTTTCTAAGAGTAGTTGCGTGCCAATTAAGACAATTCCCGTAGCAGACTACTCTAAGAATCCTAGATCTTTTTCTGATTCCAAACACTTTGTTTGCTCGACTTGTCAGAAATGTGTTTTTAATGCAACCCATGATGATTGTATAACAAAATTCCTGAAGGACGTGAATGCTCGTGCCAAGGTTCCACCCTCTAAGACTAGAAACAACAACAAGCCCGTAGAACCAAAGAGGTGTATGCAGAAACCTGATAGGCCGGTTGCCCTAGGACAAAGGTTTTCTCCCATAAAGTCTGCCACTGTGCATGAGAAACCAAACACTCCTAGATCTTGCCTTAGGTGGATACCGACGGGTCGAACTTTTAAGATTGTTGGTCTTAGATGGATACCTATTAGAAAGATGTTCACTAAGTGCAAAACCAAGGTTGACAGTGAAACCCCAAATGGTCTAAATGCTGATATCACTAACCCATATATATGCAAACAAATTCTTAATGTCAATGCAGGAAGTCTTTACTTAAGTGCAGGTACATCGTTCAGACCTTGTATTAAGGAAAGACTCGGAGTTTAGGTGCCGAAAAGAGTGATATCTCATAATGTAGGGGTTCAAACAATTCATGCTTGATGAACACCAACGACTATGACGTCTGTACACTTTAGTGCAGGCCTCGTTCTTCATTGGCAATGACGTCTGCACGCATTAGTGCAGGCCTCAGTCTTCATCATAATGACGTCTGTACACATCAGTGCAGGCCTCGCTCTTCATCATAATGACGTCTGAATACCTCAGTTCAGGCCTCGTTCATCAAAGAAAAGAAAAGTGTACGCTTGAGTGCACTTTATCTTCAAAAGAAGAGGAGTCTTCTTATTCATGGCCATTCTCATCAAGCTTCATGGTTTTCTCATGCTCATTCAGTCATCAAGAGGATAAATGTACATTGGTGTATATTCTCATTCACCTGGTCTATCAAAAATGGCAGTTGGTCGTCATATGCAATTTTTGAGGGGGAGAAGGGTGAATAACTATATGGTGATTGAGAGTTGAGAAATGGTCATACAAATATTCTTGTTTCTGACTACTCTAATCTAAAGGCTTCATACTTACTCCATGCGCATTCAGACATCAAGTGGATATACTTCCATCAGATGCAATTTTGAATGCAATTTTTGAGGGGGAGAAGTGTGAACAGTGGATCAACCTCATATGCACTTGTTCGATCAAAAATGTTCGAATGCAATTTTTGAAGGGGAGAAGTGTGAACAGTGGATCAACCTTATATGCACTTGTTCAATCAAAAATGGCATCCTCATATGCAATTTTTGAGGGGGGGAAGTGTGAACAAGTGAGCGAACAAACAATCACTTGTTGGGCATCTAATTGTGACTACGGAATGGATCAGGTTTCACTTATTTGGGGTTGAAGGTGACTTTCTAAAAGGTGTGGTCTTACTCTATCGTGAAGTCGGGGTTGGTTGGATGCATGACCTTCAATGATAACTTGCTCGTGCTTAAGATTTAAGTTGAAGTCTTAGATTATCTAGTTACCAGCAGTCGGGGTAACTATCACTTAAAGGAGTTACGTAGTAGTACTCAGTGTCACACGCCGATGACGCCGATTACGTTGTGGATAATCGTAAGAGGTGTTAATGTCTCATACCTTGGTTGGGTATTGAGTACTTAGAGATTTGCTTGGAGCACTAATTCTCTACACTGTTCTTCCAACATTAGTGCAAGCGTAAGTCACAAGAATGGGGAATTCTATCTTCAGATTCAAGTTTGGTATATCGGGTTTGCTCCATCAGTTATCATGTCAAGTTGCCTACTTTAGGGTTGATAAAGATAGTCAGAGACATTTTCGGTAGCGGTTGATTCTCACTTGAGCCAATTTTGTTCTTCTCACAAGATCTCAAGTTGCCTACTTGAGGGTTGGTAAAGATAGTCAGAGACATTTTCGGTAGCGGTTGTTTCTCACTTGAGCCAATTTTGCTCTTCTCACAAGATCTCAAGAATATGTGCGTAATATGTGTTGCTGATTCTGAGGTATCAAAACCAGCAAGGGGGAAGGAGACATACATCTGAATGCAAAACGAGTTCATGTGATGAACTTTATACTTTTTCTGAATAGAAGTTATTCCGGGAAGACAAATGTCATAACCGCAGAGAAAATCAGTGTTTTAACTCGTGAGTCTTGATGTATAATTCCAAATACGTGGGGGAAGATATGTATGAAACAGTTTCTGATAATTAAAGAGGTACACAATTATATGATGACTTCTGGTTAGTCGGTATCCTACAGAAGGAAATGTGTTCATCCGGGACATACTTGGTTTTCACGGTACTGTCTTGGTGTTATCATTTCGACTACACATGGGATAAATTGCTTACACTCGGGACTTAGTTGACTTTGGTGTAACAATTTCTGATAATTAAAGAGGTACACAATTGTATGATGACTTCTGGTTAGTCGGTATCCTACAGAAGGAAATGTGTTCATCCGGGACATACTTGGCTTTCACGGTACTGTCTTGGTGTTATCATTTCGACTACACACGGGATAAATTGCTTACACTCGGGACTTAGTTGACTTTGGTGTAACAATTCTCATCTGCAATTTCCTGAAGGGAGAAAAGGGGATTTCTAGGTCTTAATTGATCTTGATGTTACGTTTTTGACTTCATTAATGGGATTGAGTGTGTACTTCGGGTTTTCGGGCTTCATACAATGAGACTGTTTGAATTTCTTCAACTACTTGGGGGGAAGTGGTCTCTGGATACTTTTGGTAGGCATTTCTTCAATCTTCAGCGGGGAGAAATGTGAGAAGAATTATTCAAATGTGAGATGATTCGTTGCTGATCTATTTGAGGATCCCCGAACGGAGAATCACGATGATTATTCTTAAAAAGGAGCAGTAATACTTGATGTGGTTTGCTGCGGTTTCCGCTGTACACTTACCTTATGTAAGCTTGAAAGAGAGCTTAGAATCTGCTCAGTAAGAAGATTGTCGGTTTGGGGGGAAGCTATCAAAGCTGTACATTGGGAAGGCTCAAGTTCCGTCGATTGTTCAGGAGCCTCGAAAGCTTTGGTGGTGAAAGTTTAAGAGATGATTGACCACAGATTTCTACAACATACTGAACGTATCCTCATTTCGGTATTCATTTCATCATCATCTTAAACTGAATAATATAGTTTGTACATATCTTAATACATACTGTAAATAGAAAATTATAGAACCAGAAAATTGTATATAGAAAATTATTAAAACCAAGAAAAACCATAAAAAAATCAAAATCAGAAAAATAGAAAATACCAAAAATAGTTCCCTAGGCATGTCTTCTGTTTATCGATAACATTTACGGTCTTAGAAATGTCATTCAATAATGACACGGGACTTTAAATGAAGCTCGAGCAGAAGTTATACTAACTGGTTAAAACATGTCTAAATGGCTTGCTATTACTTTAGATAGAAACCCGCGCTTCAAAGTGGGGAAAGCACGTCGCCAAAAAGACGGCTGTTCCTCCAACTGGGTGATGTTCACCTGGGCATGGATTACTTTATATCCATGTTTTTCCTGATTTGGTGTACGTTTCAGTGCATCATTTCTTGATTCAGAAGAGAAGTCTTCTTTGTATACAAATAGTTTTCATTTTATAATTCTTCTGAAAATTATTTGTGAGACACTTGGTGAATATGTGTTGTATGAAATTTTTTTATACTTGGATTATGCATAAAATTTGTCACTCAATCAATGACCACGAATCTTTAACTTGAATACGGGTCATTGATTGAGGGGGAGAGTGAATTCAAATTTTATATCATCAAACGAGTTTCTTGATTAATTCATGATTCTTAGAAAAGGTTTTGCAGTTAATGGGGTATTAGTTGAAGAGGAAATTGATTAAATACATCAAATGATCAAGTGTGTTAGTTGCTAGAAAGTTTAGGACATTATGTGCAATTTGCTTATAGTATCCTAGCTTCATATAACTAGAAGGTTCATTTGTATCTCTTTGGAATCCTCGTTTAATCCCCTAGATACATTAAAACTCAAAATCTGAAAGAAGTTAGAAAACCTTATGTGTTTGATGTTCTTGAATGCTCCACTGACATTTGTATGATCTGAATGAATGAGTTTAAAATGTTGTCTGACTTCTGTTAGTCGATTGCTGCATAATTGTTGTTGAAATAGTGCATATGTTCTCAGGATATCCTTAGGTATATATCTATCGTGTTAGAATCTTGTTCCTAAGATCCTGAATTGAATGATGAAATATGAGTGAATTGCCATGTTCATGATTGTTGTTTGCTCTTCATGCTAGATAGTAGTTTGACGTATTTCCTGACTGTGGTTTGATTAAATGAATTTGGTATTATAATGTGGCAAGCTGCTGAAGGGTAGCTATTAAGGAATAGTGTATCTGTATGTATGTATATCTGTGTTGATATTCTTATGCAGATTCCATAGCCAAAATGAATGTGCCAGTTCCCATTCTAACCATTTGATCAGAAGTTCAAACTCTATTGATTGGCTCGGAATTCACCACAGCAACAACGTCGGCAACAACAACAACAACAACACTTTCACCACCACCACCACCATTCATCTATTTTGGTCTCGCCAAGTGGGGATCAACTACATTTGTGAAAGATTTGTTGGTGGATGGATGATTGATGTTGACCACTGACACACTCAGAAAAGCGGATGATCACATCATCTGCGCAAAAACGTCAATATCATTTGTGTCAAAAAAGTTATCTTGTGCAAAATGAGCAGTGAATCTCCCTCTTAGATTAAGGGGGAGCATAGTATGTCCCATCATCAGACTACATTAAATCGGACACATTTTCTCCCACATTTTCTAACTTATTTAAATCAATTGGGATCACAAATCTCAATTGGTTTGAAATTTTTGATCGGGGGAGAGAATGTGATTTAAATATGAAATATGATAAAATGTGATGTTTGGACGTAAATGTAAGCTCTCCCATATGTGCTAAACTCTTTCGTATATCGATGCACATATTGAGGGGGAGCGAATTTGCAAAAAGGATTTGGCATGCATCTTATGTGAGCAAGGCTCAAACTTCACCAATGAATTGACGATAGCTAAAGTCAGTAGTCGAAAGGACATGTCCTGGACGGGTAATAATTTCAAGCCAGTTTATCTGGTGATGTAAGCGTGTCTCGCAAAGGACGTGTCTGAGTAGAATGTACCGATTTTGAGCGATTTTCCTTGAATGTGATATGGACGGGTAATAATTTCAAGCTAGTTCACTAGTGATGTAAGCGTGTCTCGCGATGATCATGTTCTTGGAAAATCAATCAATTCAAAAGTGCGAGCTTCACCTGACATGTGCAAATTTATAAAACAATTATTCGAGCACATGTTGAGGGGGAGCATTTGAAAAATATAAAACTCTCAAGTGTTTGCAAAAATGTGTTTCAGAATCAGGAACACTTTGAGAGATTTTTCAAAGATTTGGTTTATGGCAATCGTGGAAGTACACCAAAGACCGACCATTTTAATGAATGCATGGAGTTATAAGGATGGTTAGGTTAGGCTCAAGTTCCCACGATCCCGCCAGAGCCTGAGGGATCTACCCAGGGACAATCCACTAGTTAGTGTAGAAGTCCTTAGGTATGATTAAAAAGGAGAAAAGTGGATAAGGGAAAAGTGCCGACTGAGATGGAGCTAGTACTGGAACAAACCTAACAAGGTGCTAGTTATGAAGTCTCGGTAAGCACTGAAGGGGTTGAAGAATGAAAAAGAATTGTAAAGATAAAGGGTGAAAAGAAAGAAGCCCTCCTTACAACCTAGGCAGAAACCGGGTCAATACATATGCTTTCAGAATCACTTAGTTGATTGCTGGCATTGAAGACAAAGTATCATGGACCCAGTGATACGCTGCACAACCCTCCCTAGCCACTCAAGGTCCCTCAAAGGATTCTTGTTTCAATTGTCACGGAGTTCAATACATTTCTATCGTCTCTCTCACTCCGAGTTAAATGATATTGAAAAAGTGGCAGTTCTCTCCAGCCTCCGCTCACTAAATCAAAATGCACTATCGAGTCTAGAGCCACGAGATGCATAATAAGATCTCATAGGGACACGAATTATTTCTACACTGGTTGTTCAACATTAAGGACACCAGTTGTAAACTCATGAGTCCTACGCAGATCTTAGCAATCTGCCAGAACATTTATGAGAGAATTTACAAATGTAATTCTCAATGATTGAATGGAAATTCCTGCCAGGGTCAACATCAAACAGCCCTGAAAGCAGGTCACTTCGGTAATTCTTTATGGATTATGCTTGGTGGTCACGGCGGTTTCAAACGGTCTACAGTCGTGGAGTGATCTCCAGCGACTCACCTAATCGTTGATGTGCTACGGTTCGATCTTAAAAAGCCCTATGTGGGTTTTCAATTAGGAACGGTCTTGGTAAGGATTAGAGAGAGTTTTCACACTATGCTGTTAACAATCTCAAAGTCCAAACCTGTAAGTACTGGTTGATTTGTTGCTAACTGTCGTATGTAGGAACTTCTGGCGATTGTAGCTGTGGAATGCTGTAGCTGGTTGCTGTTGTAGCTGGTTGCAGAAAAGATGTCAATCCATCATCACATGTTCACACTTTGTCATCAACATAATCAAGGGAATCATGATTATCTAAAAGACCTTCAACACTGCTTCCGCAACTCTGAAGCTGAAGATCATGATTCAGAAAAGTGTCAGCATGTCGACACAACAAACACAATCCTCTACCACATGTTCACACTACATCATCATTGTAATTCTACAAAGTCATGATCAACCAAAAGACCTTCAACACAGCTTCTACAAACTCTGATGCTGAAGATCATGACACCCAATAGTGTGAGCATGTCGGCTAGAAGATTATCACGTCACATGGAGACATACTACCGAAAGATGACTTAAAGACAAATGTTGGACGATAAATTCGAAGAATACTCAAAGATCATCCAAGATAGAAGAACAATCATCAAAAGATCACTGCTAAAGGCACAAAGATACAAGACGTTGAAGAGTCGAAGACTACGAGCTATGAAGTCAAGATAAAAAGATAAAATGCTAGAATTCAAGTTATTATTTCCGGGGTGACCTCCCTTAGGGGGAGATTGTTAGGAATATAAATATTCATATGAAGGTTCGGTCACCCCGAGTATCTATTTAGCATTTACATAGCTCGTAGGCTTATTTATATTAGCTTAGTAATATTCATATTAGTATTAATAGTATTAGTCGTAGTTATATTTGTGGAGTGGGTCGGGGCTTTCCCCACTGTCAGCTCACTCCACAGCCCACTAGGGGCATAATATTAGTAAGTATAAATACCCCTTCCCACACTTGGGAAGGGTTGGAACTTCTCATTATTTCAAGCTAATACACACACATCTTTCTCTCTCTAAAGTTCCCACTTTCTCTCTCTAACTCTCTTCCATTCGATCCATAGATCTAGTCCCAATCTTGTATTTCTTTGTTAGTGAATATCCTACAATAATCGTATATCATATACACAATATTCTAATATTTTAATATACTTGTCGTTGTGACATTCCTTAACCGGATATTCTTGATAATTATATTGATTATTATGATTTTGATTCTAAATATTCGAATAATAAAAAGTAATAATATAGGAAGAAAAAAAACAGAATTGTGTTTCCAAATATAAATTGCACGTACTATTTTGTTTTTTATATTTTCAAAACGTAGAAATATTAATGGTTGCACTTTTTGACATTTTGACGTTTCTTACTCTATAAATACGTATGCTATTAATTTTTTTTACATTTACTTATTTATTAGATATCTATAAACTTTGTTCAAACACATATCAATGTGAGAAACTATTATCATTATCAGTAGTGACGATGACTTTGATTTTGATTCTGAGGGTAGTGACGTTTACAACAGTGACAAGTGTGGTTCTACTTTTGAAGAACTAGATGATTATTATGAAGAAATGGCTAAAATAATTGAAGTGGAGGTATTATAATTTTGTTGAAAAATGGATTATTTTCTATTATTTATAACTTTTTTTTACTATTTATTAACATATTTTCCGTATTTTTTGTTCAAAAAATTAAATCTCTTGTTGATCCCAGTTGAGCTTAACGATCTTGTTAATTACTTTAGATATAAACCTAAAGCAATCGGTATAGAAACTGCTTATGAATGATCTATTAATTACTATGCAGAAACTAGTAATTAATCTTAAGAAGAATTAACAATAACACACAATAATTCTCTCAACCTTCACCTCAATATATTAATATACGGTTACTCAAAAGTAACAGGGTTACAATGAACCTTGAAGTGAATACAAGACAATACATATGCTAAAATAATCGACATCTAACCCTAACCCTAGATCCTCCTTTTATACACATAAGGAGTCCTAGTCGGTTACAAAAACTTTCTATACAAGAATAATATCTGATCGTATTTTTACCATAAACAAACTATACATATCTAATAAGCAGCAGAATCAAAACTCTAGCAGCAGAATCATCTTAGGCCAGCAGCAGTTTGACACTTAGCTTATTTCATCATTCTTCAGATATCATCAGTAGCAGAATCAATATACTAGCAGCAGGATGATTATGCCTAGCAGCAGAATCATACTTAGTAGATTTCCATTAGAACCATGAGTAGCAGAATAAAATACTTAGTAGCAGAATCTTCAAAGTAGCAGCAGTATCTTTTAAACCCAACAATCCTCCCCTAAACTTGATATTTTCTCCCAAAATATACAAGTTTCTTCCAAAGCACAGACATACACAAAGAGGATGCTTCCAAACACTTACTACTATGAAGTCTGTGATTTCAGAAGTGATTTCAGAATCTTTCTATACTTGTCTACCAACTCATACGCTTGATGATCTGACAAAAATGGTCTTTGTAACCTCAACTTTCCATGTTGTAACATCTGGGTGATAACAGCAATATTGTTGTTCAAGGGATAGTCTTTCTCCACCATCATATACACACCTACACCTTTACCAATCAACTCATGTACTCCACATGATTGAAATAGATACCATTTATGAACCTTGGTTGACCTTAACAAATCTATCCATTCCATATCTCTTGGATCAGGCTCAAACATGTTCTTTAAGTAGTAGTAGTGTAGTCTTTCATAGATCATATCTGGTCTTCTATCCCCATAACTTTCTTTATATAACCTCCAGAGCTGTACTATATCATCCCTATCCATGTAATGCAGCATTTATGAGAATCTAACAAACTTTTGACATACACCATTTGATCTCTTGATCTCCCACCATGCTTCACTACCATCTTGAATATCATGTGTATAAGAGATGATTGGATGTTTAGTTTCCAATGGAACTGCATTTATTATCTCTGGTTCTTCTTGAGGTTTATGAACTGTAAAATCCATAATCCTTTTCATATCATCTGCAGTTACTTCTTCAGGTCCATACTCATCATCCTTTGACTCCTTCTCACCCTTAGAATTACTTTCTGAATCACTCATTACAACAGATGTAGCTCTTTTCTTTTTCCTTCTAAAAGACTTTAACCTTTTTCCTTTTCTTTTCACACCAATAGTTGATTCAGGTTTTGTCTCTTCAATAACTTCTTTTTCCTTCTCAGCATCACCTACAACCTCTTTCTCTTTCACAATCTTTTCTTTCACAATTTCACTTACTTCTTTAGGCTTTTGAACACTTGACTCAGGATTAAGATAAGCCTTTGGATCCACTCTTCTTGTAAGTTTCTTAATCTCAGCATCAGTCATAGGCTTAATTGGTCTGTTAATTCTTGCATGAGTTTCATAATAAGCCTTTGCAACAGCAGCTCTGCTCATTCCTCTAAATGCACTAGGCTTCCAATAGGCTTGATTCCTTAGATACATTTTCATGTAATTATACTCATCAGTTTTGGAATGTTTCTTCTTCTTGTACTCACCCCTCTTTTCATTTTGCTTCTTTCTAAATGCTCCAAGCATATCAGCTATAGCATCTTGTCGTTCCTCAAGGGTGTACTTCTCTCTTTCATCTCTTTGAGTTTGCATTGCTACTTCCCAATCCTCCTTTAATTGTCTCTGTCTTTCCATTTCAGCTTCTTCATGCCATTGTGCTTCCATTCTCCTTGCAGCCTCTTCATCAGTTTCATTTTGTAGTGCTTGAGCAACAGCATCCATAAACTTGAACTTCTTCTTTGGTTCTTCAACCAAGATGCTCTTGCCTTTGCCTATTGATGAAATGGTTGGTTGTACAGGTTTTGGAATGGATATAGGTTCTTGAATGACAACTCCTTTAGCTTTAGGTTTTGAAGCAGCAGATTTAGGTTTTTGTGAAGGTTGTTGTTTAAGATTTAGCATGACTTGGGCTATAGGAGTATTATCATCATCTGATGCAGCAGCAGAATCAGTAGCAGAATCCTTTAACCCAGCAGCAGAATGTCCTGCACCAGCAGCAGAATCATCCTCTGTCTTCTTCTCATCAACATTAGCAACAACCTCACTTCTAACTACTTGTTCAACTACATTCTCAGCAGAACCACCAACATTCACATCCACATCCATATCAGCCTCCCCTTGACCCTTGTTTAATTCCTCTTCATTCCTCCCCTGTTTGGGAGCATCCTCTCCCAAACTTGGTTTGGAATTCACTTTCTTGACCCTTCTAGTAAGTGTAACTTCAAACTTTTGACTGTTTTGGTAAGATCAAGAACTTGAGCTTCCAACTTGGTACATCTTTCCGTCCATGCATTGATTTGTTTCACACTATCCTCACCACTTCGGTCTGTGTTACCTGACCCGAGAGGTGGATCCTTGGATTTGACATTTTGTACATTGGTGTTACTGATGTGGGTGTGGTATTGCTCTAATTTTATATCCACGATATGTCGTTGTGGTTTTAGCAGTATTAAAGTTTTAAATTTATATTTAGCTGACTTATCAATAACACACACTTTAACGAGCAGTGTACCCGGTCAGTATGAATATAATGGTAAGTAGAGTGTCGATCACTAAGAGTGGAACGTATTATCTAGTTATTCTAATCAGTATTTTAATATCTTAAGTTAGGTATACAACCTAATCTAACGCAAGGGGGTTCAGCCTGAGAGACTGGCACGGTTTGGTTGTGATTAAATATAAACTAAACTAATGAGCACGAATCAGCGATTAGCACACACGTACACAGATAGATACTTGAGACAATAAGAAGACCTGTCCTGATAGTTAAGTAGCTTGTCACTTGTTTTATTGCTAGTTTTATATGAAGTGTATAGTTCGATGCAACGCACCGAGATTAATCCTTTCTCGTTGGCTCTAATCTTATCGGCGAGTAAACCCTTAATGATCACTTATGACTATCCTATTTATCTTTCTTCCTACTTTTCTACAGACGATAGAATGCATAGGCGATATAATAAATAGGCGAGGAAGGGGCATGGAGACCCAAGCAATGCTCAGCTAGACACAGAGGTTATCAATGCACTAATAAAAGTCACCAAAGACATCAACATATAAACTTTAATTAATGGGAAAGCAATTTTAAGGGGAGTTGAAGTGCATGATTAAATCAATGACACAAGCCCATCAATCCTGATGAATTAAAGTGTACTAATACAATAAAACAAAACTACTTAATGAATTGAATACATGCAGGACCTTCTTATAGCTCTTGTATCTTCGTTCAAGGTGTGTCTTGTGCTGCTACTTCGTCTGAATTCGGCTTAGGGTTTCTTCTGTCTCGTACTTAGCTAAATTGTCGAACTCCGAAATTCATCTGACTTTGGGGTATTTATAGTTTCTGTCTGAGGGCTAGATGCGGCGCATAGGATAAGTAGATGCGGCGCATTGACTTAACTTCGCGTGGGGTCCAAGATTAATATATTCAGGAATATTCGTACACCGCCAGAAGATGCGGCGTAACTCCATTCTTGTATGCGGCGCATGTCCTTTGCCGTCTTGGATCGTAGCTTGTGAAATCTTGATAGTGATGCGCCGTATGTAATAAGTAGGATGCGGCGTATCTGGAGCAGAATGGTCTTGATCTTGTACATTTCGGTAGACTCTTAACTTCTTGCTTGTTTTGCTCCATAATTAGTCCAAAATCGCCAAGTTTCACATAATACTTGTTTTTACCTGAGAATTACAAAAGTAAACATTAACGTATCGATTCTCACAGATAATATAATAAAACAAGTAAAATAAATAGGATAAATGATGGTAATAAAATGTACTTATTTGAGTTCATCAAATATCCCCCCACTTGAACTTTACTTGTCCCCAAGTAAACCTTAGAATTAATCTTACGAAAATGTATCCTAAAAATATTAGGATTTATTTTTATGTTTAAGCATGTATTCATTTTGTCATAATCACACAACCAAACACTTAACGAATTAGAAGTAAAATAAAATATCTTGATAAAAGCAAATCTAATCGTTTAACTGTCCAGTCGTGACGAATATTCTATCATAAGCTTGGCAAGTATACGCATCTCCTCCACTAAAGCCAAGGAATAACAAGTCTAAAGCGGTAAAAAGGGTTTGTAGGTTAAGGGTTAATCATTCTTCTTAATCTCTATCGATCTCAAATTCCAGAAAAGGCGACAAAATCACAAATACATGATCGAATCCACGAACACGATACTTGCAATTGCTCAAATCCTTAACTCGAATAGGCTAAAGATAGGACCAAGTAATCTTCACCAATAATATTATATCAAAAAGGGCGACAAAATCATAAATACATAGCCGAATCCACGACTACGATACTTAAGATTGCTCAAATCCCTAATCTCAATAAATCAAAGGTTTGGATAAAGAATAATATAGGGTATGGATAATATTTGGGATACAAATTGGTGTAAAATGAAAAATAAACAAAACAGATAAATTAAAATCCTAAGTATGGTTAATCACTATCCCAACCATCCCATGAATAAGACTCATATCATTGAATAACTCACGCTTTAACACTTGAAACACACGCTTTAGGTAGACACGAATTATACTCAACAAGATCTCAATCAAAGAATAACCTTAGTTGGCGTTCCCATAACGTCCAACTCCCATTCAATCCATAAATATAATATATAACAAATAGTGGTGACATCGACCACTTAATACAAAACTTTACATAAGTTGGTTAAAACAAACATCCAACTTTTCCTTTTTCTTTTTCTTTTCTATTTTTTTGATTTTTTTTTTTTTTTTTTCGATTTTTTTTTTTTTTGACATCAACATAGATGTGTAAATTTTCACAACTTTTCTATCACTTTCTTTCCGGATAATAATTTTTTCCATACTCTTCATACTTTCAGAAATAACTGTAATAGCGAAAGTAGTAAACACAAAAAAAAAATAAACTCAAAGATATACAATATTTACTTTCAATCCAATTGCATTGTGCAATTTCCCGACCTAACCATAGATAATGAATTACGCACGCGAACACAGGTAATGTAAGGAAACACACTTTTCCTAAAGCAATTAACCAACCACGGATTTTAATCTACAGGGTAGGCTAAGGTGTAAGGGTGTAACGAAACATTATAACAAAGGTGTAAGAAACGAAAGGAATGGCTCTGAGTGTTTTTCTAGGGGTATCTTACTCTAAAAGTGAGAGTAACAAAAAGGTTTATACGAGGGTTAACTAACCAGTGTAGTTAGTTAATATCACATAACATATAATGGCTATTTGGGTGTAATCCTAGAATTTTACCAATTTAGACAAGTCATTCCAATTATAAATAATACTTATTATGGTGGTCTCGAATAGTATACAAGCCAAGTTCTAAAGTTTACAAGTCACCGGCACACTCATAGATTTGTGAATTTTGAAAAGTTCACAATTTTTGAAATAATGTTATGTGTGCAGCTATGTAATTTAGACTTTAAACAAAAACATGCTAAAAATTTTTAATTTTGATATATTAAGCATATTTGAAAAAGTTAAGGACAAGTAAGTGTTCTAATTCTCCAATCCCCCCACTTAAGTTAAACAACGTCCTCGTTGTTTGTAACAAAGGTTAAAAAACTAGAAAATAAAAGAATTAGAACAGAAAAACTCCCCTGAGATTTGCTCGGTATGATCCTCCATTATTTGTATAAGAGCAAAAATCATCTTTCTTGTGGATGAGAACGTTTAAGCTTCATATTTGATGTATCCACAGGAAATGCAGGAATCTATAATACCACCAAGACTTTAACACACCTAAGTTAAGAAGGTTCAAACTTGCATAATACATTAGTAGTTAGCAAAAAATAAAACTGAAAAATTAAAATGAAAATCATCAGGTCAGTCGATACGCCGTATCTTATGAAAGAAGATACGCCGTATCGAGCCTGGAATAAAATAAAACGAAATAAAGGATAGGATGCGTCGCATCTGTTTTACCAGATGCGGTGCATGTAGTTACCAGACAGACTTTTAACAGTCTGTTGTAAAGTGACTCGTTCCACGGTTTATCTCTCACGTCCTCTCGTACTCTCATGCTGAACTTAATACCAGTCTTTGTCAAGCATAATAAGAAATATCAACTGAAACATCAAATATATATGATAATAATAATGAGTTCAATCAAAAAATAATAATAATAATATACGTGGAACAATGTCTATAAACACATCAAATCCAGAGATCATGGATCAGTAGGGTCGTCTGGGCGGGTCCCGGAAGTGCTGGTACCATCTGTCGTGGCCCGGACTCTGCGAGTGTATGCGAGTGTCGCCCCTCTAACCTGAGTACCATCCGGGCGAGTGTGGCTAATACCCTGATGCTCCAAAAGCCGGCTCATACTCGTAACAAGCCACTCCGAGTCCCTCCTGACACTAGCGAGGTCTGCTCTCAAACTTCTAACCTCAGCCTCGACCAGCTCAACTCTCTGTCCCACTGTACGTGCAGCTGCTGGCGGGGGTACTGGTGCCTGTGGCTCCTCCTGATGGGCTGGAGCAGCAGCCGGAGCTCCCTGAGGACCTCCCTGCTCCGCCTCTGGCTCTGCTGGTCTAGCGGGCCCCAATTCCACCCAAAAGAATCCCCCCATAATCATCTCGCAGATCCCTAGCCTAACCAAATAATCCTGGTCAACAACTGGCAACCTGGTCACCTCGACCTCTAAACCGGCAGGGATCTCGTCACCAATCACTCCAAAATGGCGGGCCAGCCTAGACACAAAATGCCCGCCAGTCATCTGACTCCTCCTGTCTCTCCCTGCAGCTGCCCGATGGAGGTAATGTGCTAGAAAGTGGGGGATGTTCACCGACAACCCCTCGTCCATGCTCCTCAGAAGGAAGAGGTCAAGAGTAGTTACGTTCTCGGGTGACTGACCTCTCCCAGCAATGGTCAAAGCTATCATGCGGTGGCACAACCTCCTCATGGGCTCCCTGATCAGTGTGTAAGAAGGGGTGGAAGTAGCGATATCACCCCCTGAAGAGATCATATCCCAGTAATCTCCTAGCAATGCCCTATCAGGAACCACTCTCAAACTCTCATCCCAATATCTAGCAAAACCATCAGACTCAATCTCCTCAACTGTGTGCAAGCCCATAGCCAAAATGAACTGTCTCATCGACATCTGCCTAAATTCTCCTCCCAACCTGAACACAAGGGTATCAGCAGTATCCAATCCCATATCAGTCTCTCTATAGTGAACTGTACTGAAAAACTCCAACATAAGCTCCCTAACCAGAGGCTCATCTATCCTAAACATCCTCTCCCAAGCGTACGACCTGAATAGGACCTCGTCATCATCATCTCTAATAACCATTTCCAACCTATCGTGTAAACTATCAGCTGCGTTACCCCCATCTATCAACCCAATATCCTCAAAACCAAGAACCGAGACCCTGAAGATCCTCCTGAAGTAAATAGCTCTAAGCCTCCTCAAATACTCATCCAATGTATCAGGAGTCAGTCCAAAAGTCTCAAAGCGGAGCCATGGATGTCTGTTAGCAGCTTCGGGTAGTGCCATCTGCAATAAATCTTCAAGGTTAGAAAACAGTCTGTAAATATGGTAGATACGGCGCAACTGATAAACCAGTGCGGCGTATCTGCGAAATATAAGAGATGCAGAGCAAGCAAAATAGAATACGGCGTATGGAGATGCGTCATATCTAAATTAAGTAATACGGTGTATATGGAATTTTATTAAATTGGAATTACGTCGTTACGCCGCATCAATTAATTAAGATGCGCCGCATCTATCAATCTATCAGCATAAAAAGGGGTCAGGCACGCATTCCAAGAATCCGGACCCGTGACGTAAACTCCCACTTAACATCACAGTTCCTAATACCCATTGTAAAAGTTTTAAAAGTTTTGTTATACCACCACCACTCTATTTTCCCACTAAAATTCAAAATAACTTCCCCAAACCCTAGTTTTTGCTCAAATCAATTCGGGTCAAAATTCAATGATCTATTCAAATTCAATATGGGGGAAATCATCTAATGCAAGTCCTAATCATTTCCCTAAAATCTTCCTAATCCTAACCGAATTATTGTATAAACCCTAATTTTTAAATTAAATAGATTTAAATGAAATAATTACCTTAGATTACGATTAGGATTAGGAGTAGAAGTTTTGATTCGATAAGAAAGCTCGGATTCGAGGGTTGATTTTTGACTGTATGTGTGATCTTAACTGTGTGTGTTTTTGGGTAAAAAGGTGAGATCCGGCGCATCCCTTTCGTATTTATAGGGCAAATAGATGCGTCGTATCTCATAATTAACACGCGCCGTATCTATCTAAAATTGTTGACTGGTCGATAGTTAGAGTTACGGCACTTAGAATGTTGGATCCGCCGTATTGTTGTCCCAGTAAACAAAATTTAAATAGGGAACGTACCTTGGTCTCCGCAACGCTTTTCCTTATACATAAAATTGGGTAAAACGGTACACCATATGATAAATATAAATTCAAAGTAAGGGTAATAGGCATATACGTTTAATTAATGATTATAATCTCATTGCTTAGTGGATAATGATTTATTCCAAGGTTAGGAGCAAATTTCGTTTTAAGTTTACAAAATTGAGATTATATTCTGGAGAGGTTTCGTAGAGAACTCTCTTTAAGGCTAGGTAAATTATTGTAGAGGATACCTGGAATTCTATTTCAAGAATTTTAAGATACTCAATGTTACCAGTACTGAATTCTCCTCCACTCTTGTCGTCTTATTACAGCCTTACAATCATCAATGGTTTGATTACTCCAGCTAGCATCTCATGGTCGGGCTCAGAATGTAATCTTCCATAGTGATGCTTAAGCCATCATTTATCTTGAAAGTAAACCAACTTGCGCACGAGAGTAGTGGAACGATCAAAGTGAATATCAAAAATCAACTATATTTATCAAATTAAATTCGTCGTATTAACAAAAGTTAATGCGCCGTATTTTCGTTACGTTTCAAAATACAAGATTTTTGATTCAGAAGATGCGCCGTATCGATAAAAATCGATGCGTCGTATCTGTTTAATAATTCGAAAACTGTTTTTAATTAAAATAATAGATACGCCGTATCTGCTAAGGCAGATGCGTCGTATGGCGTTATCGCTTAGAAAAATTTCTTATTAAAAACGGAAAACGCCGTATCTTGGGGAAAGATGCGTCGTATCGAATTTATTAAACGCGTTGTATTTTATAAAAATTAAATGCAATACGCCGTATCTATGAAAATAGATGCGCCGTATCGTTTGAATTAGCTCAGTACAACGATAGCAGAATACAGAAAAATAAAAAGAAAAACAAAAATAAAAACAAACGAAAATAAACAAAAATAAAAACACACAAAAACAGAAAATATGCAAAATAATACAATGAATGCAATTTAACTAATTTACAACAGAGTTAGTGGTTAGAATTAAAAATTAAAACCTAATTAAAATACTAATCAAATTAACAGATAATAACAATTCACTCCCCGGCAGCGGCGCCAAAAACTTGATGTGGGTGTGGTATTGCTCTAATTTTATATCCACGATATGTCGTTGTGGTTTTAGCAGTATTCAAGTTTTAAATTTATATTTAGCCGACTTATCAATAACATACACTTTAACGAGCAGTGTACCCGGTCAGTATGAATATAATGGTAAGTAGAGTGTCGATCACTAAGAGTGGAACGTATTATCTAGTTATTCTAATCAGTATTTTAATATCTTAAGTTAGCTATACAACCTAATCTAACGCAAGGGGGTTCAGCCTGAGAGACTGGCACGGTTTGGTTGTGATTAAATATAAACTAAACTAATGAGCATGAATCAGCGATTAGCATACGCGTACACAGATAGATACTTGAGACAATAAGAAGACCTGTCCTGATAGTTAAGTAGCTTGTCACTTTTTTTATTGCTAGTTTTATATGAAGTGTATAGTTCGATGCAACGCACCGAGATTAATCCTTTCTCGTTGGCTCTAATCTTATCGGCGAGTAAACCCTTAATGATCACTTATGACTATCCTATTTATCTTTCTTCCTACTTTTCTACAGACGATAGAATGCATAGGCGATATAATAAATAGGCGAGGAAGGGGCATGGAGACCCAAGCAATGCTCAGCTAGACACAGAGGTTATCAATGCACTAATAAAAGTCACCAAAGACATCAACATATAAACTTTAATTAATGGGAAAGCAATTTTAAGGGGAGTTGAAGTGCATGATTAAATCAATGACACAAGCCCATCAATCCTGATGAATTAAAGTGTACTAATACAATAAAACAAAACTACTTAATGAATTGAATACATGCAGGACCTTCTTATAGCTCTTGTATCTTCGTTCAAGGTGTGTCTTGTGTTGCTACTTCGTCTGAATTCGGCTTAGGGTTTCTTCTGTCTCGTACTTAGCTAAATTGTCGAACTCCGAAATTCATCTGACTTTGGGGTATTTATAGTTTCTGTCTGAGGGCTAGATGCGGCGCATAGGATAAGTAGATGCGGCGCATTGACTTAACTTCGCGTGGGGTCCAAGATTAATATATTCAGGAATATTCGTACACCGCCAGAAGATGCGGCATAACTCCATTCTTGTATGCGGCGCATGTCCTTTGCCGTCTTGGATCGTAGCTTGTGAAATCTTGATAGTGATGCGCCGTATGTAATAAGTAGGATGCGGCGTATCTGGAGCAGAATGGTCTTGATCTTGTACATTTCGGTAGACTCTTAACTTCTTGCTTTTTTTGCTCCATAATTAGTCCAAAATCGCCAAGTTTCACATAATACTTGTTTTTACCTGAGAATTATAAAAGTAAACATTAACGTATCGATTCTCACAGATAATATAATAAAACAAGTCAAATAAATAGGATAAATGATGGTAATAAAATGTACTTATTTGAGTTCATCAGTTACCCATCAATTCCTCTGTTTCAAGTTTAATTCTAGCCTCAGTACTTCGACCTGTGTTACCTGGTCCGAGAGGTACATCATGGGCATTGTCAATTTGTACAGTTTCATCCATCAATTCCTCATTTGTTGCATATCTTTCCTCATCACGTCGGGATGTGTTAACTTCCCTGAGAGGTGAATCTTTGGACTGAAACTCAGTCTCAATCCTAGATTGAGCAGCTGAGCCCCCCTTTTTAACCATTTGGCTGGGGTTACCATCATGTGCATCAGGTTCATGAGAACCCTCAGCAGTAGATGTTGCCAAGGTTGGGGTCTTATCTATGTTGACACTGGCCTGTTCAACTTCTAAGTTGGAAACAGTAGTGTCAGCCCCTTCCTTCATGCCATCTCCAACACCTATGGCAGCCTCATCTGCTTCCATACTAGCACTAGTCTGAGGTAACTCAGTGCTCTTTTCTTGTGAATGCCTAGGTGTTTGGGTCTTTTGGGGTTCATTATGAGATGATTCACTTGTATTTTCAGGAGTGGGTGTGTGATGGGAAGCTGTGGGATTTTCAGCTTCTTCACCATGAGCAACAGCAGCAGCAATGTTTAAAATGTGTTGGGACAAAGGAGTGATTCTCCCAGAAAAACCAGTCCCATTTTTCCTTAAGTGTTTAAACATTTTAGTTACAAGCACGGAAGTTTTGTAAGGTTTTTCATGTGCAAAAGGTTCTTGTAACTGATTAGCAATGATTAATTGCAAAAACCTTGGATATAGATAAGAATTTCCAGAAATGTTCTTTTTCAACCCTTCAAAAATCATAGCCGAAAAATTGTATGGTTGGCCTGTGGCTAGACAAATCAAAGCAGAAGCTTGACTTGAACTAAACTCATTCCACCCACTTGTTTTAGGACTAAGACAGTGTAGAATGGTGTGAACAAGAAATTTCCATTGTGGGCAGAGGAGACGTTGGTAAAATTTTAATCTAGTGTTTGGTCTCTCATACCCAAGTTTTTTAAGTTCCTCAAAAATAGCAGAAGTAGGAAGGCAAGTTGTTGCTTCATCATCTGCAAGACGAAGAATTCGTCTTACAGATGTTTCAGTAACAACAATTCTTTCCTCATCTACTGTGGCAATTAACATTTCTTCCTCATTATGAGTTTCAGCCGTAACAGTCGACCAAAACTGTCTCATGTGGGACCTATATATAGTTGGATTAACTGTTAATGCATACCTAATTGAAGTAGCATTAAGAAAGTCAATGAATTCAGCGAATCCATTTGCCTCAGGGACCTTCTGAAGAAAGGCTATCTGATTGTGCTCAACAGAGTAAGTGCGTCCCGACATTGTGAACAAGGGTTTTGATTTTGGGGGTTTTTGATCGAATGGTGAAAATAAGTGTTAGGGTTTGAATTAGATTCAATTTTGGGCGCACAAAGATATTAATGAGATCGAATTGGGGTTTTATCCCGTTTAGACCCAATTAGGGCTTATTCGCGCTAAGTTGCAAAATAGTCCCTACACTTTCAAATTTAGCAGCAGAATCCAATAAGTTAACCTTCAGCAGCATATCCTTTAACAGCAGAATGGATTCTGATTACCCAAAATAAATACCCATCCTTTTGGTCAACTCCACCAAAAGTACCATAATTAGTTTAATTCCATCAAGGAATTAATTTCTTATACCCACCCAAGAGTTAATTCCTAATATCAACCCCGCATTTAAAGTCATTAAACCCTCATTAACTTTATTAAAAGCCTCAAATCATCCACACAAAATCTTCAACACAAATCTTCAACTTTCCAATCACAATGAATCCTTCCTCCTCAAACATTATAGAAATCTCATCCGACTCTTCTTCAGATTCTGGAAGTTCAGGTTGGAAAAATTATTTTCCACCCAACTATTCTTCAACCGCAAGAAACAACCTTTCAAAGAAAAAGGTTGAAATAACCTCGTCTGAAGAACCTTCAACAGATGAACTTCCACCATATGTGGATGATTCATCCTCCTCTTCTGACTCATCTGATGATGACTATCTTCAAGAACTATCAGGCTTTTTAACAAAAGAGTTTGAAAAAGCTGCATCATCAATGAAGAGGATCCCTGTTCCTGAGAAGAAGCAAGATCCAAAACCAAGAACAGTAGTGCTGGCACTCCCTTGCATGAAGGTGTCTGACACCATGGGTGGCAGAAGAGTCCGTAAAACCATGCCAGATGTCCAAGGAAAAGGAAAAGGGAAACTGAAGTAGTTGTGTTGTGTTGGGTTTGTGTTTTGGTTTTGTTTTGTGTTGATTATGTTTCCAGTAAGTCCAGGATGAAGTAATTTTAGCTTATGTAATGAATGCTCCACATAATGAATAAACGTTTATGATCTTTGTGTTTATTCACTCTTATCCTCCCCTGAACTTCATAATCAACTTTGTCTAAGCAATCAACCATTCTCATATGACTTAACCTACAAAAGGTTAGTCCAAAACCACAAAAACACAAACAAGAGTATCTCACAACAAAATAACCAACTTAGCAGTAGACAACATACATAGCAAAGACTAGAAACAACTTATTTGATTAATAACTGCACAAATCCTCAAAAACTTTTTACAAATCATACAGAGATAAGATTTTAAAGATTGATCCAAACAGATCCATATGCAACATATACAAGGGTTCAGAAATAGAGTTCACCACTTTGGACTTACAAGAAGCTCTGTGTTGCTTTCCCATCTGACAAGCAACACAGGTTTCAGAATTTTCAAAAATCTTTGAAGGTAACCCTCTGACAAGGTTGCCTTTTACAAATTTGTTTATTGTTTTGAAATTTAAGTGACCCAATCTTCTATGCCAAAGCTTGGATTCATCAATGGTGGCCTTTGCAAAAATACAAGTTAAATCTCTTTTAGGAATGATGTTCTTAATGTCCACACTGTATATATTGTTTGTTCTAGGGACTTTAAGTAGTACTTCTGAATCATGAGGCAACTTTAAGTTGGGAGACAAAATAAGACAGTCAGTGTCTGTAAAAAGAACAAAATTCTTTTTGTCACACATTTGTGAGACACTAAAAAGATTGAACTTAAGTCCCTCTACAAAATACACCTTTTCAAAATCCAATTTTCCTGTTCTAATAGTACCTTTACCAACAATCTTGCCACCTTTTGGACCATTTCCAAAAGCAACATAACCACCATCAAAAGCCTTAAAATCTTCCAAGTTGCTCTTGTCTCCAGTCATATGTCCAGAGCATCCACTATCAAAAATGCATTTATCCTTTAGCTCCGATTGTAGATTGCCCTGCACAAAAAGTAAGAGAGTTAGTTTCTCTTTGGGACCCAAGCCATTACTGACTTGGATCTGCCTTGTGCATCAAAGTAATCATATTTCTTGAAGTCCATTGATGCACTGCTGTGTCTGGTTTTAGGTTTCCAGACCCAGCAAGCTGAGGCCTTAACAGCATAGAAATGAGTGCCCATAACAGTATCAGTAACCACTTTTGGCTTAGCAGCAGAATGAGAAATACTGCTGCTAGCTTTAGCAGTAGAAAACTCTATTTTCTTTGGAATGGGCCTTGTTGGTGCAACAGGAGAAATAGTCCTAAAAATACCATTTCTCAACAAAATCTCCTTAGGAACCATGTTTCTTTTGGGATGTGGGTGAGTCTTTCTTGCAAAGTTTCTATGGTTCACCCTAGTATTATGGTTCCATACAGGTTTTGGAGCACTAGTTTTCTTAGGGATTGAATAATAACAATCTTCTTGCAAGTGCTCAAAACTACCACAGCTGTGACATGCCTTCTTAACCAGTTCAAAGTCACTACCTAACTTGTGTGAGATCACCTGGTGCAAGTTTCTCTGATTTCCTCTGGGCAAGTCACAAGTCTTCCTAGGATAATCTCTAGGTTTATCATCATACTCAGCCACTTTCCTAGAGATTCTACTTCCTAGCACAGGTTTAAGAAACTCAGTATGCTTGACTTTAGGTTCAATTTGTTTAACACTCTCTAACCGTTTAGCCTTTGATGTTGTTTCTACCTGCTCATCATCACTATCTGATTCCCAATCTTTAATGATTGGTGCATCAGACAATTTTTCATCAATCTTAGATGCACTAGTCTTATCAGATGTTTCATTGTTTACTTGACTTGTTTCACCTACGGATTGTGCAGCTAACTCAGATATAAAGGACAATTCTTTCCTAGCTGGTGCATAAGCACTTTTAAGAGGGGGGCCACTTCATTGTATCCTAGGCCACATCCTCTTTTAATTATCTGAGATTCAACAGCTTTATTTGCTAGAACAGAAGCATATTGTTGTTTATCTATCCTAACAACATGTTTTTCTTTTTCACTTAAAGTAGAGTCTCTAGCTAATTCAGCTTCTTCCACTCTTTTATTAAGCACATTAATTTCACATTCTTTCTTAATTAGCTCGGTTTCAAGAGTATGAATTTTATCAGCATATTCTCCCTCAATTTGATTAAGAAACTCAACCTTGTTTTCTAAAGATTTTAAACCATGTTGATATCCTAAGTTATCAAGTTTGAGTTTATCAAATTCAACTCTTAAAGCATCATACCTAGATTTCAGTTCCTCTATAGTATCTGAACAAGATTTAAATGAACATGAAGATTCATTTGATACCTCAGAGTCTGATCCAGAGGAGGAGTAACCCATAAGAGCAAAGTGTTGTTCTTCGGGTTCTTCATCAGCTACCAGTGCATAGTTGGGACCATCCTCAGCTTGGTCACTCCAGTCAAAATCTCCTAGGCCATCACATGAGACCATAGCAGTAGTAGGTTTAGCATCTTCAATGGGAATCTGCCTTGGATTTTCCTTGATCTGCTTTGGTGCTCTGCACTCCCTTGCAAAGTGCCCCTTTCTATGGCAGTTATAACATTCAAACTTTGATTTGTCAAACCCCACATTGTTCTGCCTTCTAAACTTGAGCTCTCTTCCAGTTCTCTTCAAGAATCTTCTTGCCCTCATAGTCAACATTACAAATTGCCAATGCAAATCCATCTCTTCTAAATCATCAGGATCAACTTGATCTAGATCCTGACTCATTACTGGAGTACTTGTAGTGAGTTCAGCTAAATAGGCACAAATAGCAGCATCACTAATGGTGTCACAATTTGTAAAATTAGCAACAGAACCTTGTGAACTAACAGCAGAACCAGTATGACCAACATCAGAATGAGTTTCTTGAATATTCCCAGAAGTCTTATTATTAGAAGACATAAAAGCAAGGTTGTTTAAACTTGAAGAACTGGTTGAACCCTTTACCTCAGTTTTATAGACCTTCAAGTTGTTATACAAATCATCCAAATTCATGGCTTCAAAATCAGCCTTGTTCCTCCAGACAACTGTGTGAGTATTCCATTCTGGTGCAAGACTCCTTAGAAACTTCAGATTAATATCTTCCTTTGCAATAGTGACATTTAGAAGCGCCAACTGACTCACTAACTTTTGCAGTCTGTCATAAGTACCATCAATACTTTCATTGCTTGATGCAGTGAAAGTCTCAAATTCGTGCTTTAGCAAATTCTTTCTTGACTTTTTGGTGGCTGCATTCCCACTAAACCTGAGTTCAATTACTGCCAACAACTCCTTGGCAGACTTGGTGTTTTTGAAGGTCAATTGGTACTCATTAGGTATCCCCATTAAGAGAATAGTGTGAGTTCTAATCTCCAGTTTCCTTTGAGCCTTTTCTTCATTGGTTTTGATGGGCAAGACTTGCCCATCAGCACCAGTCTTAGGCAGAGTATCTCCAGTTTGTATGATTTCCCACATTGTGTAATCACACATCTTCATGTACTGTTCTATCCTCATCTTCCAGAGTTCATATTCTCCAACCTTGAGCATTGGAACCTTGGATACAGTAACCATATGATGAGATTCAGACTCCATTGCTTTTGATGATGAACAGATCTGAGCTTTTCAAAATTCTTCTCGGTATCAGTTTCTAGATCACAAGCTCTGATACCACTTGTTGATCCCAGTTGAGCTTAATGATCTTGTTAATTACTTTAGATATAAACCTAAAGCAATCGGTATAGAAACTGCTTATGAATGATCTATTAATTACTATGCGGAAACTAGTAATTAATCTTAAGAAGAATTAACAATAACACACAATAATTCTCTCAACCTTCACCTCAATATATTAATATACGGTTACTCAAAAGTAACAGGGTTACAATAAACCTTGAAGTGAATACAAGACAATACGTATGCTAAAACAATCGACATCTAACCCTAACCCTAGATCCTCCTTTTATACACATAAGGAGTCCTAGTCGGTAACAAAAAATTTCTATACAAGAATAATATCTAATCGTATCTTTACCATAAACAAACTATACATATCTAATAAGCAGCAGAATCAAAACTCTAGCAGCAGAATCATCTTAGGCCAGCAGCAGTTTGACACTTAGCCTATTTCATCATTCTTCAGATATCATCAGCAGCAGAAGCAATATACTAGCAGCAGGATGATTATGCCTAGCAGCAGAATCATACTTAGTATATTTCCATTAGAACCATGAGCAGCAGAATAAAATACTTAGCAGCAGAATCTTTGTAGGATAATCACTAACACATAAACACAAGATTGGGACTAGATCTATGGATCGAATGGAAGAGAGTTAGAAAGAGAAAGTGGGAACTTTAGAGAGAGAAAGATGTGTGTGTATTAGCTTGAAATAATGAGAAGTTCCAACCCTTCCCTTGCAAGGGAAGGGGTATTTATACTTACTACATAATATGCCCCTAGCGGGCTGTAGAGAGAGCTGACAGAGGGTAAAGACCCGACCCTCTCCACAATACTAATAATAATAACTAAGCTACTACTAATATTACTAGTTATCCTACGAGCTATGATGTGCTAATAAGTACTCGGGGTGACCGAGTCTTCAACTGAATATTCATATTCCTAACAATCTCCCCCTAAGGGAGGTCACCCCTGAAGTAATGTTCAGAATTTTTGCACTTCATCCATGTCTCTTGACTTCATAGCTCGTTAAACAATGATTCTTCACAATCCTTGATCTTTGTGCAACATCAACTCTTCAGATGACCTTTTCTTCTGTCTTGGATAATCTTTGTTGATTCGTTGGAGCTATCATCTACCATGTGTTTCCATGTCATCTTTCAGTGGTATGTATCGATGTGATGTGGTACTCATTGAACCGACATGCTCACTCCATTCTGGGTCATGACTTTCAGCATCAGAGTTAGCAGAAGCTGTGTTGAAGGTCATTTAGGTTGTCATGACTTCTTTGATTAAGATGATGATGTAGTGTGAACATGTGGTAGAGGATTGGCATCTTTTCTGCAACCAGCTACAACAGCAACCAGCTACAGCATTCCACAGCTACAATCGCCAGAAGTTCCTGCATACGACAGTTAGCAACAAATCGACCGGTACTTACAGGTTCGGACTTCGAGATAGTTAACAGCATAGTGTGAAAACTCTCTCTAATCCTTACCAAGACCGTTCCTAATCGAAAACCCACAGAGGGCTTTTTAAGATCGAACCGTAGCACATCAATGATTAGGTGAGTCGCTGGAGATCACTCCACGACTGTAGACCGTTTGAAACCGCCGTGACCACTAAGCGTAATCCTTAAAGAATTACCGAAGTGACCTGCTTTCAGGGCTGCTTGATGTTGACCCTGGCAGAAATTTCCATTCAATCATTGAGAATTACAATTGTAAATTCCCTCATAAATGTTCTGGCAGATTGCTAAGATCTGCGTAGGACTCTTAAGTTTACAACTGGTGTCCTTAATGTTGAACAACCAGTGTAGAAGTAACATGTGTTCCTATGAGATCTTATTATGCATCTCGTGGCTCTAGACTCGATAGTGCGTTTTGATTTAGTGAGCGGAGGCTGGAGAGAACTGCCACCTTTTCAATATCCTCTAACTCGGAGTGAGAGAGACGATAGAAATGTATTGAACTCCGTGACAATTGAAACAACAATCCTTTGAGGGACCTTGAGTGGAAAGGGGAGGGTTGTGCAGCGTATCACTGGGTCCATGATACTTTGTCTTCAATGTCAGCAATCAACTAAGTGATTCTGACAGCATATGTATTGACCCGGTTTCTGCCTAAAGTGTAATGAGGGCTTCTTTCTTTTCACCCTTTATCTTTACATTTCTTTTTCATTCTTCAACCCCTTCAGCGCTTACCGAGACTTCATTACTGGCACCTTGTTGGGTTTGTTCCAGTACTAGCTCCATCTCAGTCGGCACTTTTCCCTTACTCACTTTTCTCCTTTTTAATCATACCTAAGGACTTCTACACTAACTAGTGGATTATCCCTGGGTAGATCCCTCCGGCTCTGGCGGGATCGTGGGAACTTGTACCTAACCTTACCATCCTTATAACTCCATACATTAATAAAATGGTCGGTCTTTGGTATTCTTCCACAATTGCCATAAACCAAATCCTTGAAAAATCTCTCAAAGTGTTCATGATTCTGAAACACATTTTTGCAAACACTTGAGAGTTTTATATTTTTCAAATGCTCCCCCTCAACATGTGCTCGAATAATTGTTTTATAAATTTGCACATGTCAGGTGAAGCTCGCACTTTTGAATTGATCCACTTTCAGTGAACATGACCGATTCGAGACATGTTTACATCACTAGTTAGACTAGCTTGAAATTATTACCCGGCCTGGTCAAGTCCACAGAAAGTTTCTCGAAATGGTACACTCTACTCAGATACGTCTTTTTCGAGACACGCTTACATCACTGGTTAGACCAGCTTGAAATTATTACCCGGCCAAGACGCATCCTTTCGATTGATGACAGTTCAAGTTTCGTCAATTCGATTGTTATGTCTGAGCCACACTCGCATGATATGCCCAATCCTTTATGTTTAGTTAAAAACCATTTGCTCCCCCTCAATATGTGCATCGATATACGAAAGAGTTTAGCACATATGGGAGAGCTTGCTTTTATGACCAAAACATTTTGCTCCCCCTCAATATGTGCATTGATATACAAAGCAGTTTAGCACATACGGGAGAGATTATATTGACTTCCAAATCATCACATTTTATCAGAATTTCATATTTAAATCACATTCTCTCCCCCGATCAAAAATTTCAAACCATTTGAGATTTGTGATCCCAATTGATTTAAATAAGTTTAGAAAATTTGAGAGAAAATGTGGTCAGGTTTAAATGTATTCTGATTTAGGAGCATACTATGCTCCCCCTTAAACCACGAGAGAGTGTCACTGCTGATGTTGCACAAATTTGGCAAGGTGTCAGAAATTTGAACAAATATTCTCCCCCTCAATTAATGAGCCGTTTTCTATTTAAAGAGCTGTAGTCATTCAATTGAGCGACGAGTATTTGTGAAAATTTAATTCAATTTACCACCTTGTGTAACATCAAGACTCTCTTGAAGAATCAAACAAGATAAAGAGTCTGATGTAAAGAAGACTTCTCTTCTTATACACGAAATGACGCACTGAAACGTACATCAAGTCGGTGAAACATGGATATAAAGTAATCCATGCCCAGGTGAACATCACCCAGTTGGAGGAACAGCCGTCTTTTTGGCGACGTGCTTTCCCCAGTGTATAACGCGGGTTGCAGTATGAAGTAACTGCAAGCCATTAAGACATGTTTTAACTGATTAGTATAACTTCTGCTCGAGCTTCATTTAAAGATCCGTGTCATTGTTGAATGACATTTCTAGATCCGTAAATGTTATCGATAAACAGAAGACATGCCTAGGTAGGACTATTTTTGGTATTTTCTGATTTTTTGATTTTTATGGTTTTTTTATAGGTTTTATATTTTGTATTTTCTTTTTGATTTAAGATATGTACACCTATGTACAAGGATATAAGAAGACAATCCTTTACTCCTCCTTTTCTTCCTGAAGACACTTGAGGGTTTCAGGTGTCATGCTCTTCATACCAAGGCGTGGGAGAATAAACTGAAACCTATCTCTTGGGAGAGCCTTGGTGAAGATGTCAGCTAACTAAAACTCTGTCCTCACGAAGTATAGTTCCACAATTCCTTTTTCCACCTGTTCCCTGATGAAGTGATGCCTGATGTCGATGTGTTTTGACCTGGAGTGCTGAACATTGTTACAACAAAGAGCAATGGCGCTTTTGTTGTCACAATATAGGGGAATTTTGTTGTATAAGAATCCATAGTCCGAAAGTTGTGATCGCATCCAAAGGATTTGTGCGCAGCAAGCAGACATGGCAATGTACTCAGCTTCAGTAGATGAAATGGACGTACTCATCTGCTTCTTAGAAGACCAACTAACCAACTTTTCCCCTAAAAACTGAGCTCCTCCTGAAGTACTGCGACGAGTGTCTTGACATCCCGCATGATCAGCATCAGCATAAGCCGTTAACTCCATTTCTGTGTCCTTAGGATACCAGAGACCCATATGAACTGTGCCTTGAAGATATCGGAAGATCCTTTTCACCGCTTCAACATGCTTCTTGGTTGGCCTGGATTGATACCGAGCACACATACACACAGCAAACAGAAGATCTGGTCTGCTAGCCGTGATGTACATCAAAGATCTAATCATGCTTCGATACTTTGTTATATCCACTGGAATCCCTGAGGGATCTTCATCCAGCTTTGTTCTATCAACCATGGGAGTGTCAACAGGCTCACTTGAATCGAATCCAAACTTTTTCAAGATCTCGTTGGCGTATTTGGATTGATTAATGAATATGCCTCCGGGACTTTGAGAAACTTGTAATCCTAAGAAGAATGACATTTATCCCATCATGGACATTTGGAACTTGGAATTCATCTCCTTAGAAAATCTATCACATTCACTAGGATCTGTTGAAGCAAAGATGATATCATCTACATAAATCTGAACAAGTAGTAGATGTTTTCTGGACTTCCTGGTGAATAGTGTGGGATCAACAACACCCTTGAAGAACCCGTTCACAAGAAGGAACTTGGACAATGTATCGTACCATGCCCTTGGCGCCTGCTTCAACCCATAAAGAGCCTTCTTCAAGCGGTAAACATGAGTAGGATGTTCAGCATCCACAAATCCTTCGGGTTGGCTCACATAAACTTCTTCCTTTAAGTCTCCATTCAAGAAAGCCGTTTTGACATCCATCTGGTAGACTATCATATTCCGACTAGCAGCATTTGCAAGGAAGATTCTTATGGCTTCAATTCTAGCAACCGGAGCAAACGATTCTTCAAAATCAATTCCCTCTTCTTGTCTGAACCCTTTTGCAACTAGCCGTGCCTTGTTCTTTAACACATCACCATGCTCATCAAGTTTCACTTTGAAGATCCATTTTAAAGCAATGATCATTGCAAGTTCTGGAGGAGGCACTAATTCCCATACTTCAAGTCGATCAAATTCATGGATTTCATCCTGCATAGCCTGGAACCAGCAATCTTTAGTCATTGCTTCTTTGGCATCTTTTGGTTCGACTTTGGACAATACAGAATTGAAAAAGCACCATAGTGCATCAGTGGCTAGTTGATTACGTGTGGATACTGGACGTGAGGGATTGCCTATGATGTTGTCGATTGGATGATCACTGGTCCATTTTCTGAGATGGTCGTGAGGTTGAGGGTTTTGGACCGATGTAGCAGTGCTGTGTTCTTCAAGAGAGGGTGTGTCTGATGAATGTTCAGGAGCAAATATGTTTTCAAAAGGAACCTCATCAGCAGGAGCAAAAGGATTAACTTCCAAAGAATGGTTATCTGCAGATACTTGTAGTACTGGAGAGGATTGAGTATTTGATGATGAAGGCGATCGACTGCCAGCTGGAGCATTGAGACTGACTGATACTGAAGCTGTTGGGTCTTCTGTGCCTTGCGGAGCTTGAGCCTCTGCCATAGGAAGTACCGCTGGTTCACTTGGGATGGTATCATTCGTTGGCTCAAAGTATTCATCAAACATAGGATCAAATAACTTCTTCAACTCCTCACATGTAGGTGGTTCAAAAGAATCCGCAGGCGTGGAATTCTGTACAAGTCCTGAACTAATGGGTCCAGGTGTCAAAAGTTTAAGATCGGGTCCAGAACTAATTTGTCCTGAAGCAAGTTGCTCACTCAGCTCATCGAACGTGACATGAATGGTTTCCATGATTTTACGGGTTTTCTTATTATAGATTCTATACCCTTTACTGTCTGGTGCATATCCAACAAAAATACCTACGTCTGCTTTAGCCCTTAACTTTCCCAAGTCTTGACTATCATTAGTAGGATAGCAAAGTGCGCCAAACACACGGAGAAAGGAAAGATCTGGTTTCTTGTTATGAATTAACTCGTAGGGAGTCTTTTCATGAACAGGATGAATTAGAGATCGGTTTTGGGTAAAACAAGCTGTTGCTATAGCCTCTACCCAGAGAAACATCGGTGCCTTTGAAAATATAAGCATGGTTCTTGCGGCTTCCACCAGAGTACGGTTCCTTTGTTCGACAACACCGTTCTGTTGAGGAGTGCGAGGGATACTTTTCTGATGCCTGATGCCAATACTTTCATAGAAATTGCGGAGTTGTTGGTTAACAAACTCAGTACCATTATCAGTGCGGATGATTCTGACAGTTTTATCGAGCCTTACTTGTAGCTGTTTTATCAGTTTAATGATAACCTCTGGAGTTTCATCCTTGGTTCTCAAAAACTTTACCCATGTGAACCGAGAATAATCATCTACTATCACCAGAACGTACTTCTTTCCATTTATGGTTTGTATTCTCATTGGACCGCACAAGTCCATGTAGAGGGTATGAAGAACTTCCAAGTTGGTGTTAATGGTTTTAGGCTTGTGGGTTTGTTTCTTGCTTTTGCCCAGTTGACATGCAGAGCAGAGATGATCTTTCTCATATTTTAGTCTGGGCATCCCTCTAACAAGATCTTTACGGGAAAGATTATTTATGGTACCGAAGTTCAAGTGGTTCAAACGACGATGCGACAGCCATGATTTTGTTTTAGAGGCTTTAGAAAGCAAGCATATGGGAGAGGACTTCAACATTTCTTCAATCGATATGGTGTATAGATTGGTGCCCCGACTGCCCTTGAGGAGATCTATACCATCCAATTCTCTGACGAAACATGTATGTTTTCTGAAAGCCACTTCCAGATCTGAATCACAAAATTGACCCACAGAAAACAGATTGTGCCCTAATCCTTCCACTTAATATACCTTTGAGATTACACTGTCACCGAACACATAATCTCCATAACCCATAATAGCACCAAAGTGATCGTTCCCGAATCTAACTGTCCCGATAAAATTTTTCACGAAGTTCTTGAGCCGCGAGTGATCCCTAGTCATATGTTTTGAGCAGCCTGAGTCCAAATACCACAGGATGATTTGTACGACCTGCATTTGAAACCCGACAACAATGGATAACTGAAAAATGTGGATCCCCACGTGCAATTGGGGTCCGTTTGGTCAGCACACAAATATTCTGGAACCACAGAGTTCGCAGATGCTACTGTCTTTACAGTGGAGACAGTACTAGAGGCAGGACAAGACCTATGTGGAAGGCATTGTGACCCTAAAGGCAAGATTTGCAAGATCGAGAACTTCGAGCTTGATTGAGCTTGGTTAAATGAGAACCTCTAGGTGTAAGACTTGCATTTATGCGGAAACTAAACAACAAGAATATTAAAGAAGAAAAGACAATGATCCTCTATGGATCAGACTATGAACTAAGAAGTGTGTTATTGAATATTGTAATCGACAAAGGTATATTAAACTCATGGACGGGATGTTTCTTTTATAACAATAAGAAACCCTAACCCTAACCCGCCTTACAAGAAAACGTGTGAAGAGATAAACATGATCTCTTCTAAAAATAAATCTAACAATCTTACTAAACATACGGATAACAAACAATAATATCCGCAGCAATAAACACTATCGGCAGAAACAAACTTAAACTATTGGCAGGAACCAACCGCAGCAGCAATGGATAACTATCGGCAGGAACCAGCTTCACTATCGGCAGCAATGAGAAATTCCTTATTTCTCAGAGATCCTAACAATCCTCCCCTAATCTTGAGGTTGACTAGGTTAACCTGTAAGATTCCAACGTGATAGAGCTTTAACTTCTCAGGCTTGAGGATTGCGAATTAGCAGCAGCAATAAGTAGTAACCAGCAGCAACATCTATAACCTGCAAGATTCCAACATCTATAGCAGCAACTTCAATAGTTCAGCAGCAATAGGAAATCTTCTTCAAAACTTGTAAACTGGTCACCATGACATTCACTTGAGCTTGACTGCTACTAGGACAATATGTACATCAAATCATTTTAAGTTTCATACTATTCTCATCACATCCAGGTGTGTTAACTCCTGTGAGAGGTGAATCATTGAAAATTAATGGATTTGATGTCTCTTTACCAATAGCCATCACTACTGGAGTAGCCAATGTTTAGGTGTGTTAGACCATGGTACATTGATAACCATCTGATTTATGAGCAAATCAGCAACTATAAACGGATTTGACTTGTCTTTACCTATAGCCGTTTGCTCAGGACTAGCCAATTCTTAGGTGACAGCAAACCTTGGTGAATTGAATACCAAATATGGATACCAATTGTCTTTACCACAAACCATACTTTTGTGGACTAGCCAATTCTTTGGATCCCTTAAAGGGTTACATCCATGGTGAATTGAGAACCATTTTTCAACTCTCAGAACTGAATCATGGGTGAGTTGAAGTACCCTATAGCTTTGAGCAAGCTATTACAGCTATCAACGGATTTGATTATCACACCAGAGCCGTACCCTCATGGTGAGCCAACTCTTTCTTGTCTATGAGACATGGTGAGTTGAATACCATTTATTGTGAAGATGTAAACACCAACACTGTACCTACAAGGTGTTGCTCAAAACCATCTTATTAGCACACAAAATATACAATTTTTTTTTTTTTTTTTTTTTGTAACTAAGAAAAGAAATAAAGAAACAAACTAAAAGAAAGAAAATAAAAGAACGGAAAGAAAAGAAAGAAAGAAAACAAACAAATGATTTTTTTTATCATACCAGCAGAATCCGAACAGCATGAACCGAAGGACTACCAGCAGAAACAGTTCAAGCTTAGCAGCAGGAACCATGTGAGAGCAGCAGAAATAAAAAGTCTTGATTCCCACACTGATCTGAATGAGTCAATACTAGCAGCAGACGATTGAATAATAATAAGCATGACCCCACTCACAAATTTGTGAAATGTATAGATCACGTGAGCATCACTTCAATAACCAATGATCAGATGGCGACAAATCCATCCATTTACTGACCGACTAAACATATTCCCACAAACTCACGTTGACCTTTTAATATCCAATTCAATAATCTGACCCCATTAATTCTCAGTCCCACAATGTCAGCATCAAAATAAATGAACACTGACAGGAACCCATGTGATGATAGCAGTATAACCAATATTGTATAAACCATAAGCGACAAAGATATTTACAGTAGCAGCCATCACCGAATAAAATAATACAAGATGCAAACCATTGACCACCGAATATTTGTATTAGCCCACAAAGATCAGTAATATCCCAATTTAATATGCAATGGCAGCAACCACTCTCTTAATAATAGGAAGCAACAAATTAAGCAGCAGAATTATTATAGACAGTGAACACAAACAAACTAAAAAAAATTGTTAGTTAGCACAAAATATACAACAATAAGCCTCCCCTTAGGCTTATGTCTCCCCTCAATACCAGCAATGATGAGATCCACCATTTTCCTTGGACCTCATTCTCATATTGTGACCATTGTGCCTCCAAGGCCAACCGCCTGTGTACTGAACATCATGATCCCATCCTTGCCCCCCCCCCAGAAACATTGGGTGATAAAAACCAAACCTATAATCATTTTGAAAGAAAGTACTTGTAGGTCTGTAGTAAGGTCCAGTAGCATTCTTTTTCCAACTTACCAGCTGGAACTGGTTTTCCTGCATTAAATGGCTTACCACTAGGAAATCCATTTGCCTTAGGGACAAATGGGGGAATATTCTCAACATTTCTCCATACTGATCTAGGTTTTCGTTGTTCAGCACACACACCCGATTTATTCTCATAAAAATCACAATCCTTAATTAAATGAGAATAACTTCTACAAACAAAACAAGATTTCTTTTTTAATCTTTTTGTTCTTTCCATGTCTTGTTTTATTACACACAAAAGTCTCACTACCATTATTTGAAGGAGAACTAATTTTAACAGTATTAAGAGAACTTTTGTCAAAAGAGGCTGTTTGATTAGAAATGGGTTTATCATCAGCTACTTTTGTGGAGAAGTCATGGGACTTGGGTGTGACAGACTTATCACTTGAATCACATGAGACATAGTCTGTGAACTTAGATTCATAGGACTTGTCACTTGTAGAACAAGAGACAAAGTCATCAGTTTTACACTTAGAATCAGATAAGTCTTTTAACTTTTTGCCATATGTCATGTGTGACTCATCTAAGTCAATGTCAAGGTCTGAGTGAATAGGGACAGGTTTAAACACTCCTCTTATAGGAGTAGGAACAGCATGCAATTCTCCTTCCTTGACAAACTTAACAGGAATTTGATAGTCTACAGGTTCAGGGTTAAAAACACTATACTCATTAGGGTCATAAACTTGATCTGGCCCTATATAGTCTCCAAACCCTAAACCACGTTTGGTTCTGACAGACATAGAACTATCAATTAACTTGTTTAGGTTTTTAGATGTTTCTTTCCATTTATCAAACCTACCCAGGGTATTGTCTAGCTTAGTCTGCAAATCCTGTTTCTCTAACACCACCTTAGCTTTTTGAGACTCAGAATATTTAAGCTCATTAGTGGTGTTTTTCAAGTCCCTCTCTAAAACCCTTATCTTTTCCTCATAAGCTAACTGATTATTTTGGTACCAAACTTTTTGTTGTTCTAATGTTTTAACAGCATTTTTATGAGCCTTGAGTTCAACAAACAATTCATTATATTTAGGCTTCATTTCATCAAAATCTTTCTTAAGAAAAGCATATAAATCATGACAACCGAAACGACACTTTGGTACCTGAGATGGGAAGACACCCAGCATAGCGAATTCACCAGCCACATCTGCCTCACCTTTTGTCTCATGTTCAGCAACCATTTCCCTAACATGAGTGGCACATCTTTCCTTATCTTTTCCTTCATCTTGTGACCAGTCTACCCTAGAACGAATAGGTAGGAGGTTTCTAATCTTCATGGCACATGTCTCCAAAGAATCACCAGATCCGAATGAAGTCATTTTATGAGGGTTTAAGAGATTTGATTCAAAGGGTTTAACTGATTCCACCAGGCTTAACAAATGTCAGACAAGAATTAATTCAACTTGAATGATTAGACCCAAATGACCAATATTCTTCGAACAGTAACCCAAAGTGAACTTAATAGCAGACAAGCAACTTGATCAATAAAACCACAAGTGACAAGTAGAAAGTCAACAATAGCAGCAAAATCCAGCCAACACCAAAACAAAACCTTCGATCAAATCACTTGACCAATAATATGAAGAGCCAATTAATTAGCACAAGCAATTTATAATACCACGCGCCCAATTTGATCAGTACGAGGATAATTAATAGTAATCGAAAAACCCAATTCAATTATGAACCAATCGGACCAAAGCCACTTTTATCCCAATCTCATACAGTTATGCAATAAACGACAAGAAGAGTAATTGCAAAATTCAATTTGCGTTTGATATAAACGCAGCCCCACACTCTGATCTTTAGAACCACTAAGCGACAACCAAATCCCAACACGTCAAGTTTCAATCAACAATATTTAAAGATTCAACACTTGTTGCCGCATAAAACCTTAACCAAATAACCAGATTGATAACCAAAAAAAATAACGATTGAAAAAAAAATATTACCGATCACAGTACTTCTTCAGATCTGCTTCCTATCAAACTTTTCTTCTTTATCAGAGATCCTCACCAGGCTCTGATACCACTTGTAGGATTGAGTACTTCGAGCTTGATTGAGCTTGGTTAAACGAGAACCTCTAGGTGTAAGACTTGCGTTTATGCGGAAACTAAACAACAAGAATATTAAAGAAGAAAAGACAATGATCCTCTATGGATCAGACTATGAACTAAGAAGTGTGTTATTGAATATTGTAATCGACAAAGGTATATTAAACTCATGGACGGGATGTTTCTTTTATAACAATAAGAAACCCTAACCCTAACCCGTCTTACAAGAAAACATGTGAAGAGATAAACATGATCTCTTCTAAAAATAAATCTAACAATCTTACTAAACATACGGATAACTAACAATAATATCCGCAGCAATAAACACTATCGGCAAAAACAAACTTAAACTATTGGCAGGAACCAACCGCAGCAGCAATGGATAACTATCGGCAGGAACCAGCTTCACTATCGGCAGCAATGAGAAATTCCTTATTTCTCAGAGATCCTAACAAGATTCTACCAGTTGGTCTCCATTCCTTAACCTTCACAATTTTATGCTTATTCATTTTAGGTAATGTGCACTGTTTTCCTAAATTGAATTTCCTTCCAGTGGGTCTCCATTGATAGCCTACGCTAGCAAATGTTTTTCCTGTTGCTTTCCAAACTTTCTTGCATGTTTCAGTTATCCTAACATTCTTAACATGGGGTGAAACAGAAGACATCAAGAAAAACACAACACACTCATCATGATTAGCAGAAATTAAACAATTGTCGCATGTTTTACAGATAGCATTAGAATTCGAATTAATTACAGTACTTTTGATACTAGAATCAACACGATTCATCCTACTCATTGCAAACTTATTGTTCCTAGGTTGGGCTTCTACTTTCTTCAAGTGATCATTCTTAGCTGGCGTAGTCCTATCCTTTCTTGCATTTCCTCTAGACCTTGACCCGCTAGCTTGGGTGTCACTTTTTACTCCTGTAGAAGCATCGAAGGGAACATTAGTTTGTTTTTCTGTCACATGCCTTCCTGATAATGATGTGTTGGGTTCTGATGTTTTAGGTGGTAGATCAAAGGCTACATGCTTGTTCTCAACAGTGGATGATGATGCAACAAATCTATCTCTATGGTTGTTAAACTTAGGAACTGAGCCTATGGCATATTCTAAGTTTTCCTGAATCCTTTTCGTGAGTTTGCATGCATAGACAACTGCCCTATCAAGTGGCTTTTCAGTTCTATCCTCTTCAACTACCTCACGAAGTGTGTCAAGGCCCTCTCTAAGATGATTTAGATATGTTTGATGGGCAAAGCTATTATTTCTAAGGTTAAATGGAATACGCCCAACATCAACATCATACTTTTTACTAGCAGTAGCCTTTGGTGCATCACAATTACAAGTGGTGCATGGCATTTTACCTTTCACCCGAGCCTTAAGATTCTCAATTTCATTTGTCAAAAAGGTTATTTGATCATTGTGATTGCTTCTTGTAACTTTAATAGAATCATATAACTCTTTGAAATGTTGTTTGACCTTTGAATTTTCTTCTCGATAACACTCATTTTCATAATGTAACTTATTTATGGTGTTTTGATATTGAAAATTCTGAGAATCTGAAGACGAAGGTTTATTGGTGCCATACACGTCACACTTGTTGGATTTCAATTAGGCAATTTGGGCCCTCAGCAGTCGAATCGTGTTCGTGTGAGCTTGAATTTTCTCATCTCGTTTGCTTAATTCAAAATAAGTATCAAATTCAGGAGCATCCAATGATGTCTTGTCATTTGATATTTTATGTTTTTCATTTAAATGTTGATGTTTCAATTGCAAATTAAGATAATCAACTTCTAATTTTGAAAAACGTTTAACCATATTATCATGGTCATCATTTTGAATTTTTTCAAGCAATTTTAAATTCTCCCCCTCAAGCTCAACAACACGATTCTGGGTGACATTTAACGCAATAGCATACTCATTAAATTGACAAGCAGACAATGCAGAATCAGTAGCAGTGTAAAATACATCTTGTGCAATACATTTAGCAATCAAGTTGTCATTAGTAATGAGTATGTTTTTTCTTTCAATCTCACGACTCTTAAGTTCTATTGCATATTCATTCACCTCATTTTCCATGTCTTTAAACACTACTTTCATTTCTTTTATTCCTGTGTTGAGGGCAGTTTGCAGCCCTTCAAAATGTTCTTTTAGTAGTTTAAAGAATGGCATGACCTCAGTTAAGTAACACCTTTTTGCATGTTCAAAACACCTTTCCCCCTCAGTAATGCCGGTTGGTGTGATTCTCTTCTTACATTTTTTATCAAAATCAGCAAACAGTTGCCAAAGCACATATAAGCTAATAAAGGTTTTGCATTCAGTGGGAAGAGACAAAGGCACCAAATTCCTAGGTGTATTGGGAGGATACACCGTTATGGACGCAACTTTTCTAATGAGAGGGGTGTTGGCCTTAAGTTTTTCTTCCTTAAGTTTTTCATTATCTTGTTTCCAGAATATCTGTTCAGGTGTTAACTTCTTTTGAGGAGCAAACACAGTCAGACGATTTTCCTCACTATAGTCATGGGGCTTGATTATTATTCGTTTGGCTATGCACTCGGGATCCCTCATTTTCTCATTCATTCTTTCCTTTGTTCTCTCACTCATCTCCTCCTCCTCTTTAGTGTAGATAAGCTCAGGCGGGTCATGATTAGGCATAAACATCACATTAGAATCATTTAATGCAGGTTGGGCTATCTTAGCAATCTCATGAATAGCTAATTTAGATCTACCTACATTGCTTTCACTATGCTTGTCACTTAACTTTCTGTGCTTATACATCATTTGGGCAGTCTGTCTGGTTTGGTCTTGTGTGTACAACTTATCCTCAAGCTTATTTTTTAAGGTTTTGAGCCTAGAGAAATCATTTAAGAGTTCCTTTTCATTTTCTTTGAATTCTAGCTTAAGTGTAGTTATACACCTTTGTACTTCCTGTTTCTGTTTGACAGACTGTTCTAGCTGACTTTTCAAAGAATTCAACTCTTGTTTTAATGTTTCTTCTCTTACTCTAGACTCTTTAATAAGTGTACTCATTTGACCTTCTAATTTCTGCTCACGTTCATTAAGCTCAAACTTAGCACGCTGTTCATACATAGCCACTTGTTCTTTATAAATGTTTAGTCTAGTGATCAAGTTATCATCAGGGACAGGCAAGTTGTTCTCATGGCACTCACATGCATTATCTATATTACACGCAGTATCTAAGGCACACACATTACTTAAAACACTAGCATCATTATTGACAGAAGATTCACCATTTGGTACATCAGGCGAGTTGTTGTGATTCAAATACTGTTCATATGAAATAATATTGCTATTTTCCATGTCAACATTATTTGAGTCAGAAACATCTGCCTGTTGTACTTCTTTGGGATTCTTTTGTTCATCAACTATATCATATGTGTCATAGATTTTTAGTACCTCAGATATCACAGATGCACTAGAGGAACCAGCTTGTCGAGGTGATGCAACCAAGGAAGACAAGTTGGCCATAAAGATTGTTTGAGCCGTAGGTTCATCATCTACATCTGAGTCAAATGCATCACAATCATCTGCCTTGAAGATGTTAGGATCGTTAAGTGCTAGATCCTGAACTGGTTGCTCATCCACATCTTCATCAAACGTATTTCCCCCATCACCAGCCAAGAACAATAACTCTTCATCATCCAACACAGCTCCATTCTCTTGAGCTTGCATTAACAACATCTTGTCTTTGAAGTAATCTGAGTTCTGAGGACGTTTAGGTTGATTGCAGTTTCTAGCAATGTGTCCCAATCCTCCACAATTATAGCACTTGATCTGTTTCCCTTGCCCCTGATTGGCATTCCCTGCTCTATTCTGCATATAACCTCGACCCATGTTTCTTCCAGCTCTCCCTTGCACATTCTGAACCACAATTTTCCCATCCTCCACCATTGCTTGATTGCGTGGGTTGGATGAATTCCTTAACTGATTATTGGTTTGAGGGAGTGATGCTTGAAACTGTTGAACCAGCAATGATACTTGATTGGTGAGGTTGTCGATCATTTTGTCAGTCTGAGAGTAGCCTGAGTCAAGTTGAGAACTCATAGTAGGTACTGGTGAGTGAAGTTGATGATAGCTTGGGATGGATGATGATTGGGTTGTTGGTAGAACATTTGTCATAAAAGCCAGTGGATCATTTGGAGCTGAAGGATTTAACTTTTCTCTCAGCACCCGATCGTAGGCAGCATGCTTCTCATGTTGTTGCAGATAGGCATATAGCTGTTCATAGTTGGTATCCCTTAAACCTTTGTTGAGTTTGACAGCAGTAACAAATCTGTCCCATTCAGGAGTCATGTTGTTCACAAACTTTGAGTTTAGTTGGATGTTGGGCATAGTCATTCTGATCATCCTCATATCATTCACCAACTTATGAAATCTCACATAGTAGTCTGTGATATTCTCTCCTGGGTTCATTATGAAATGCTCGAACTCATCATACAGTTGTGACTCACGGTCTTCCTTTGTGAGTTCTGACCCTGCCAACAGCATTTTAACATTGTCCCACACAGCTTTTGCTTCAGTGTTGAAATTGATGAGCTTGTATACATCCTTTGGCAGACCTTGAATGACAATGTTTGAAGCTCTAATGTCAGCATCATACCTCTTCTTTTCTTCATTATTAAGATCATTGTACTCACGAGGTCTGTCAATTCCAAGTGTGACTATGCCATCTTCACCAGTAGTAACAACATCTCTGGTGGTACCCATCTGAAATGGTCCTTCATCAATGGACTTAAGAATGTTTGCTCCATTTTCTTTTCCCAAGCAGTAAAGTCTTATCCGTTGTGCCCAAGACTCATAGTCCGTCCTATCTAGCATAGGTGGACGAGTGTCAGATCCTGCTGCTTGAATGTCATCTGATGAGGTGCTTGATATGGTAGCCATAGTAAATGCGGGATTTTACAGATCTTGTGATTTAACCGAGAAATAGAATCTTTCGCGGGACTTTCTAAAATCACCAAGAAGCAAACCGAAACCTAAGAATAATTTCCCACTACTAATAGACAAATCGCCACAGACAAGTCGCCACAGTCAAATTACCACGGATAAATAGCCACAGACAAATGGCCACAGATAAATCACCACAGACAAATTGCCAGAGACAAATCGCCACAGACAAATCGCTACAGACAAATCGCCACAGTCAAATTACCACGGACAAATAGCCACAGAAAAATGGCCACAGATAAATCACCTCAGACAAATTGCCAGAGACAAATCGCCACAGACGCTACAGGACAGAACAGTCACTATCAGAGACAAATCGCCAGACACTAAATGCCAGACAAGTCACTATCGTAGCCGTTTGTCGTTTTTTGCCAAATCTGGTAAAGGGACAAATCGCTATCTCGAGAATACACAAATGGCTACTTTTTCTTTCCAGCAAGACACAAATGGCCACCAAGAATGTCTTAACGAGGGACAAATGGCCACTAAGAACACAAACCTTTTAACCTTCGAATCTTCCAAAAATCACCACACCAAGCCTAGATCTGTGATTCCAAACACTAAACACTACTCCTATGTTATCCCTAAGCTATAAAGTACAAGATTTAACAACTTTTAACCACTAGACAAAGCTTAAAATGGAATTTTTAAGAACAACACTTTTCGAACCAAAAACCACCCCAATCTACACGAATCTGTGAATATCAACACACATGGACCTAACCATGGCTCTTGATACCAATTGTAGGATATTCACTAACACATAAACACAAGATTGGGACTAGATCTATGGATCGAATGGAAGAGAGTTAGAGAGAGAAAGTGGGAACTTTAGAGAGAGAAAGATGTGTGTGTATTAGCTTGAAATAATGAGAAGTTCCAACCCTTCCCTTGCAAGGGAAGGGGTATTTATACTTACTACATAATATGCCCCTAGCGGGCTGTGGAGAGAGCTGACAGAGGGTAAAGACCCGACCCACTCCACAATACTAATAATAATAACTAAGCTACTACTAATATTACTAGTTATCCTACGAGCTATGATGTGCTAATAAGTACTCGGGGTGACCGAGTCTTCAACTGAATATTCATATTCCTAACAATCTTCAAAGTAGCAGCAGTATCTTTTAAACCCAACATCTCTATTGGCTCGCAAAAAATCATTCAAATCTCTGAATGAAGTTCTTGAGATATGTCAGAAAGCTATGAAAAGATTTTCGTTTAATAAGACTATCCGTGAAATGAGAGAACAAGTTTGGGATGATCTAGATGAACTTGAAAAGAAAAAAAGAAGAAGAAGATAAATAAAGATGGTGGTGGTGTTGATAACCTATTGGTTTCTCATGTAAAACCATAATGGTTTCATGATGGGCAATGAGTTGTTTATGTATTATATTTCTAATGTAGGTATTAATGTAATCAATAAGTTTGTTTCTTTGGTTCCAATGTGTTTGTGTTGTTACCGTGATAATTATCTAATTGATTGTGTAAAATATGTAAAAAAACAATTGCATAAATATAAAAACCATGCGTGTTTATCAACCAAAAAATAATTCATAAAAATGTACATAACAGATAGTTATTTTCATCTACATTATATTTGTTTATCTAAATGTTATTATGTCTTGGAAAACAAAATTCTCATGTACGTAGAAATGAATTTGACGCAACATTTGCATGATTTGCAAAACTGGATGCATTTCACGTTCTTGAAGCATCAACAAGTAGCCAACACTAGAGTCACGGTTTGCACTGAATGGTTGGCTACGTAGTTCAGCAATCACTGCATCTCTCCTGTTGATGTCATTCATGATTTGTAGACACATTAATGTGTAAACTCGAGTAACCTGAAGATGTCCATATGTTGTTCAGCATATTTCAAGGATAATTTGTTGAGTTATGTTTGCCATTTTTTATGTTTGGTTTGTTTATGTGTATTAGTTGAGATTAGGAGTGACGATATGATCTTTAAATATTGATGCTTACACGTGGATTGTTTATGGTGTAAATTGATAAGTAAAATAAATTTAAAATAATTCTTTTCAAACGTTATGAGTAGAATGATTCACAACTATATTCAATATTGAGCCGTGTGCATTGATGGTTATCAATGCATTTCAAAGTTGTGTAATTTATCCGGAATTCAAAACATGTTTTAGTTTTTAAAAAAGTATTATTTAAAACATACGATTCTGATGCATTTTATCCGGAATTCTAAACATGATTTAGTTTTTTTAAAAAGTATTATTTAAAAAGTTATATGGATGATGACACATCACGAAATTTTGATTGAATCAGATACATACTATTCTGATGCATTCTGTTAACATTTTCTGATTCATCACAATTATGATGAAGAAACAAATAACCATATAAAAATAAAACATTCATAAACAATTACTAAAAGTAATAATGATAATTGTTTCTTTTAAATCCAAAAACTAAATCCTAAATTAAAACATATAAATTAAGCATTCAGAAACATCTGTTTGATTTGAAAGATGATGGGTAAATCATCATCAGCAACAACTTCCATCTCTCCAATCTTTGCCTCTATAGATTCAGCAAACCTCAAGTCATCTGTAAAAATAACTTTATATATAAACATTTTTTTAAAATAATATAAACAAAATTAAATGACAATTTATATACAAATTGATTACCGGCAATGAGTATGATACCACCATCATGAATACCAAAGTAGTTGAACAATATAAATTTGAAATTATGTTCGTCTAAATAACTTAATATCATGAATTGACCGATATATAAGTTCTCATTCTGACACAAATTTCTCTAGTTGAATCCTTCGAAACCAAGCAACCGTCCGTCATTCAAATGAGAATCAACACGCATATGTCCATTTGAAGTTTCAATATTCAGTTGAGTAGAATCTGAATTGTTCAACATCTTAAAATAACCCTTTGCGAAAATCTATACAAAAAATAAAACATTAATAATAAAAATTCGTCCTATCACAAAAGATTATTAAAAGTAAAAACAAAAAACATAAAATTGCTTACATGAAGCATTTTAATGTTTGCGCAAGAAACACTTAAACATGGACTACCATGTCCTCTATAGTTCCAAAACTTATCCACACAGACCCCTTCAAGATTATAACATAAAACTATTGAATAATAGTTTCGAACATAGCAAATATTAATAAACCAACCATCCATTAATCCATTTTTAAGAACAAAGCTTTCAAAAGCTGAACCATGTATTAAAGCATTGTTGTAACCAATAGGTTTAATAGACATTATGTATCGTTGATTGTTAGAAATCAATATGATTTTCCTGCGTCCAACAAGACCTACACAAATGTCGAGGATTTGTATCGGGACAACCTATACAAAATATTCAATCACAAAAATTGTTATTAACGTGTACAATTAAATTTTCACACAATATAATATATATAAATATATTACCAAGCCTTCTTCACCGCATGTTAAATTTTTGTTAGCTTTTTTGTTGTATTCAACCAAGAATTCCATCTGTCAATTCATATACAAAATATTTAGAACAAATTTAATAAAAACACAAAATAAATAAAATTCATTTTCATATGCATGGTAAACCATAAATTAGTAATGAAAAATTTCGAATAAGAAATTAATAGTGTTGTATAATCATCACAGAAACATTAATTATATAGGCCTACGACCATAGGTAAATGTAGAATATACTGAGGATTAAAATAGAATAATATATCCAAATCTTTAAATTTAAAAAAAGATTTAGACTTTACGTTTTTATATAATGAAATGAGGGAAAATGTTTTAAATCTTTTATAAATCTTTAAGCTTAATAATTATTCTTGCCTAAAAAAATGTGTTTAAAAATTAAAAAAAAAATACATTCAAACTAATATTATAATAAACATAAATAAAGATAAATTTGGAGAAAGACTGCAGGGGTAATAATTATAATCAGAATGATAATGTTGAATCAGAAAAGGCACTCTATCATGTATCAACTCCTAAACAGCATAAGAATAGAATTTCATAATTAGAAACCGATAACCAAATAATATGGTCACGTATTTTTTATAAAAACATTATTTAAATTTTACGTGTCCATATAAAATAAGAACGAATGTTAATATGTTTTAAATGTGTTAAAAAATTAGAAGATTCTTTAAACGAATATTATAAAGACCATATATTTCTTGAATAAGGAAAATATAGACTAAAATATGGAGTGGTATCACTAAATTTATCATCGATTGTGATAAATATGCATCTAAAATAAGATATCCAAAAATTAAATTTTAAAAAAGTAACAGTTGTTACCTTAACCAATGTGTTAAATAATAAAAAATATAAAAACAATGAATGTGATAACAAACACATATGAAACTAGACTTAAAGGGAAGACTAAAGGAGTAATAATGACAGTTAGAATCAATCTGCAAACCATTACTAATTCAATACTAACACACATCACAATGAAGTTTTCTTTATGTTCCATCAATAATAAAAATATAAATCCAAGTAAATTTACTATAATGAAATTTTCTACATATTTCATATATAATTAAAAATATATTCTAAAATATAAAGAGATATCATTAAATTCTATCATCATTTGTGATAAATATCCAAATTTTAAAATTTTAAAAACGATTTATATTTTACATTTGTATATATGAAATAAGAACATATGTTTTAAATCTTTTGTAAAAATAAATTTCATATACAATACAAACCCTCAAACTTAGTAATAATAGTTGTTACAAAAACCAATTTGTTAAAAATAAAAATAAAAATAAAAAATAAAAAAAGTCGTAACTACGATAAATGAAAATATACTTAAACACATTATTCGTTAATAATGTTGAGCCAACTGTTTCTTCCATACAAGAAAGTGATATAACTCATGTGTTTCTAATTCATACATCTAATGAGGTAAATTAGTATCTCACATCGGTTAAAAATAGAATTGGTGCTACTTAATAAAGGACAAGTTTCATTACTAGGTTGTGTTGGGTTTAGTATAATGTTCTATATACCATGTGTGCAAATCCGATTAGATATATTCGTCCTGACACACAAGGTATAATGAACTTTATATGAATTCCTAATTTTTTTTTATATGCAGATTGTTTATTAGATGTGTAACGACTATGTTTTTTGTAGCATGTTGATGGCAAAAATAATACAAACCTACATTCATCCACATCTTCAAAAGTTTTGGTTATCAAAACGATTTTGAGATTTATTTTAATTTTAATGGCATAATAATGACAATCATAATCCCAATATTACCCATAAAAATAAAAACTGGTTTGTGCATCAGAATCTGAATTTTAGATTGTGTTGCATCAAATCATTATACGATTTTTGTGTTGTAGATAATTATTAGATTGGCTCAATCGGTGGGACATTCAACTTATTAATTCCACTCTCCATAATACAAGCATATACAGCACAGTGTGAGTTTTGTACACCTAATTGAAACGTGAAGAAGTGTGCCCCAATAAATAATGAGAGTGTACAAATCACTGACGAAAATATATTGTGTATCTAGACTTATTAATGATATGTCAACTGTGTAGAAACTGTCTACCGTGTCTATAATGATGGTGACGCAGCACTTGATTCTTAAGCCGTCAAAAAGATTTCAATCGTCCTACTTCAATAAATGTAAGTACTTTATGTAAATAATAATAAATAATAATAATAATAATAATATTAAAAAAAACATTCATTTAATCACATTAATAACCAAAACAAAATATAACTTTGCATATAAAAGATCTGTTAAACTTATCAATACGAACATTCGTAAATCTTAAAATCTCATAATATTCAAAACAAAATATAACTTTGCATATAAAATGTCTATTAAATTTATCAATATAATCATTCGTAAATCTTCATCATTCCAGCCGAATCACGAAGATCTTTAATATCATAGGTATCATTATCCATTATGCGTTCAATGTTGTAGAAGAAATCCAAATCTTCTGAATAATAAAAAACATGTATATAAAGTTAAAAATTTAGCTTTGGTAAGTAAATAAATATGTGTACACACACACACACACACACACACACAGATATATATATAATATATATATATATATATATATATATATATATATATATATATATATATATATATATATATATATATATATATATATATATATATATATATATATATATATATATATATATATATCAAATATTTTATCTTCATTAAGTAATTCATGACCATTGATTTCTACACCCTCTCTATTAAACTAACATAAACGAAATTTCATATCACCAATATGACATAAACTCATCTTTTGGCCATCAAAAATTCCTTCCCATGCATATAACATATGCCATTCAATGCCCTCAAATACATAAACAACATCTGATGCGTGGTTTTGTAACCTTACAACAGGTTTTACCTCTCGAGGGATCTCAAGAGGCTTACAACCCCACCAGGCAGTGTACCTGACCGATGTAGTATAGTGTAGTGGTAAGTGCGGGGGATTGATCGTTCTCCACAGGGAATAGTGTTCGTTAGGTGTGAAAGACTACTCTAATTAGGTCTAAGGGTTGAGGAAGATTCTTTTTATGTTTTTATAATTTATTATGAAAGCAAGTAAAATCTCGGGTTTGAAGGAGTGGGCGGAATTAGTTGCTAGTCAACTAACCCAAATTACTACGAATGCAAATAAAATAAAATAACAAAAAATAAAATGTTGGTGAGAACTAATATGTAGAGAAATGTGTTTACTTAGATTTCCTTACTCCCTAACTATCTTTTACCGGTTAATTAGTGTGTATTAGTTGCGTGGATGACGGGTGTATTCCTTAATACCATTCGTGGGGTGGCGTACTTACTTCCCCAACTCTACAAGCTCCTACTTCACTCCTATGTCGAGCCGGCTAGGAAGCTCCTAACATGGGATCACTAGAATTCGCTTGTGCATTAAATACAACCATAAAAACCTTTAGTACGCATTTGGTTCATGTTTCTTAAGACGTTCAAGCAAGTTACCGAATAGGAAGTTAGCCAGTTTTCTTAAGCCTAACATAGATAAACAATCATCCAATACAACTAATAACACACTAATAACCAATAATCAATAGCTAGGTTTCATTAGATCTAAGCAAACACAAGATAAATCTAGCCTAACATGTTAAACAGAAGACAAGAACAAGATAAAATCAAACAACACATAGACATATTGAATGATTAATTGATAACTTATCTTTCAATGTAACATGGAAGATCTCAAGGCAAAAAGCCTTGAAAAAGAAGCTAAAATCGTCTTAGGGTTTTCTCCCAAAATTCCACACACTAAGCTCTACACTAATGACAAAAAATTAGAAAATTATATATAGACTTTTGCATCTGACGGCGTCACCTTATGGAGTGTGACGCCGTCACCTCGTCGCTTTTAGGGTTCCCAGATGACCTTCTTGACGCCGTCCCTCTTTAGCTCTTCAAAAATCCATTCTGGCTTATCAAGGCTTGACGCCGTCGAACCTTGAACGTGACGCCGTCCCCTTTTGATTTAAGCCGTGACGCCCTTGATCAAGTTAAAGCGTGACGCCGTCAGAATTCACATGCTATTTTCACTGGCTTATCATGAGTAAATTTCACGTCCAACTTTTCTTGCCAAGGCATGACGCCGTCCAGGGTAAATTGTGACGCCGTCAAAGGTAACTTTTAGCCGATTTTTGAGACTTTGCCGTTTTCTTCATTTTTATGCTCCAAAAACGTCCAAAATGCCTCCTTTTCCAGATTTCTCCTCAAAAGTACCTAAAATGACAAAAGGAACGATTTAGGGCGATATTTGATCAAATAAATACGATTTAGGGCTTAAATGACCCCTTAAAAGCGGTACACTTTTCGCTTCATCAAATCCCTTACACTTGAGATTTGCTTGTCCTCAAGCAAATGCGCTTTTATTCTAATCAAAATACAAGTTAGGGGTCATTTAATGCAAACATAAAAGTAATTACAACAAATATTCGTTCCACTTCAATCATAATAAGCACGGAGATTACATACTAGCACCTCACAAGTAGTGTTTAGATACCCACATCTCTCAAGTGTCATCAAAATAAATCTCATAAATGAAAACGGATAATATCTCTCACTACCTGTCATAGCAAATAGATTACCATAGGCTTGGGAAAGGATCGAAAACCTCCTCCACTAGGCGTAAGCACCTAAGATAAACTATCAAAGAGGGCTTTTAAATGGGTTATAACGTTAGGTGTAGGGAAAAGGAAAACACGGTTTTGTTGGATAAGGGATATTTTACTGGTGGCGAGTTAAAAATCTTGATCAATTACATGTACTATACAATGTTGCTAAGCCAAGACTAGACTCGATCTTAAGCTAGAAACGAAATAACAAAATAACAAAAACATAAAACAAACATAAAATGAAACGGGATGGTAGTCCGTATGTTTTTTCTATTTTTCATTTTCTCATTTTTTTGTATTTTTTCGATTTTTTTTTTTTTTTTTTTTTTTTTTCATACACTCTTGCCCTACCATCCAAAATAATACATCATAGGGGCTTTGCATTCCCCTTACACTTGAATTTTTACATAACTTTACAAATAACTATTCTAATGACTCGAATTAAGATAATTGAAAAACTTGGAGTACTTTTAAAATTATTAGCACATATGGGGGTAATAAATGATGTTCTTCCCCATTACTCCATTACACTAGTACTTTACCCATGAGTCCCAATCGTCCCAAAACAATATGTACAAGGATATGACTCGACTTAGCAACCATGTAATCAATTAGATAATTAACTTGGGTTTAAACAAATGTTGTCACAATAATGCACTAAAGATGAGTGCATACAAGGTAGGCTAAGGCGATTTGGGTGTACATTTTAGTGGGGTGTAAACAAATTCTTCCTTTAAGTAAAATGCTTAAAGGTCGAAACGAAAAGATAGGCTCTGAGGGGTGTACTAGGGGTATCGTGTACTAAAAATGAGTACAACGCAAAGGGTGTGGGAGAATTACTTGACCAATGTAGCCAAAGTAATTATAACAAAAACACAGGTGTAAAACAATGGGTTAATCCTAATGCCTCTTATCACGTAGTAAATCTAACTACACGAATGTAGTCTCACTTGTGGCCTCGGAATGGTCCTAACGCAAGTTCTAGAATCTAAGTGCTACCGGTACACACATCATAGCATAAATGCTTTTCCTACCAATTCTAGGGGCGAACCTCACATATTTGGGGGTTGGAAAATTTTTTAGTGGTACGGTTTTTGTGCTAGTCATATAACTCCTATCCGTGAGACGCTCATTAAGATCAAAGTTTCACTCCTAAGTGTTGTAAAAAATTTTAAATTTGGCACTAAAATTGCCCTAACAGGTATTTATCTCAGTTTTATTACACATCTACTATTAAACAAACAAAAATCAAGCGCAATAGCATTCTCTAATCGTACTTTTACCCCCCCCCCCCCTTACACTTAAGATGAACATTGTCCCCAATGTTCAAATAACAAGATGTAAAAGAAAAAAGTAAAAGAATGAAATCAAATACTCCCCTGATTCGCTCGGTGGATAATGAAATTACACGGTTAGATCTTCCTCCAAAGAGAATGTTGAAGCTCCATGACTAATGCATCGCCATAAGCTTGATTCCATAAACATCTCCTTGTCCAAAATAACCTGTTAAACCTGAGAAAACAAACACGAAAACCTGCATAACATCGGCGGGATAAAATCTATATATAAGGATATAATGCTTGTGGAATGATAACTTTGCAGATTCCTGGAGATTATAAGTTGGAGATTTTAATAAAAACTTTTTTTAAAAACAAAACTTTCAAAAATTTCTGAAAATTAAATCTGACGCCGTCAGGTTATAAACCCTGACGCCGTCAGAAATGACCTGACAAAAATTCTCATTTTAAGTTTCCGGAAAATTTCTGGAAAAACCTTTACCTTACTTCCTGAAATTCCTGCAAAACATCACTATGACTCGATACAAGCATTTGACTCAAACAAACACGAATATGTATGTTAATTTATTATTATTATGATTCATGTTCATTTGTGTTCTAATAAACCGATTTAGATTTCCCTTACACTTATCTTTTGCAAAATACCTTTATATGTAGTTAAGACGAAGTTAAAAACAACATAAAGCATTTTCACAATTTACTTTTGAACATGAATCAATAATAATAAAAATTAAACACACATACGGAAACAAATAAAATCAAACAAACAAATAAATAAACACACAAAGCAAATAAAGCTTGGGTTGCCTCCCAAGAAGCGCTTTTCTTTATTAACGAGTCTTGTAGCTAGACTCAAAGTCACGTACATTACGTGACTCCATCATCGGTCACGGTTCCTAGGCCATTCTCCTTCCCGGTTTTATATTCCGGTCCTAATTTCAAACAATCCTTGTAGAAACCGAATATCCTTTCCATAACATAGTCTACTCCTTTACTTCTATCCTCATCATTCCTATAGTAGACCGCTTGTTTGAGCTCCTTCTCAACATTTGACAAGTGTTGGAATTGTTCTATCTTATATGGCATTTGGTAGCTTACTTCATCGGTCTCATCCTTAAATCTAACTATCCCTAAGGAAGGTTCATAAGTCATTCTAGAGACCTCAACAAATGGTTTTCCAAAAACCACTTGAGCCAAGGATGCATCGACTATTGGGCGGATATCTTCCACAATTACAAAGTCGGTGACATAGGTGAAGTTTCCTACATAAACCGGTAATCCCTTAACTCTTCCCGTGAAGTTACTCATCCAACCCTTGTTAGGGAATATCCTATACCCAAGTTGATTCTTCATTATCAAGTTGTAGTGGGCTCTAGTCATGATGTTTATGGGTGATCTAAGGTCGATGTAGGCTTTCCACACATGCAAATGTCCGATGTTGCACGGTATGTTGAGATTAGAAGGGTCGCCTATTTCTATGATTGGTCTACCTAGGAAGTATGGTGCCTCGGGGTCATCGAATAAGTTTGTATGATATGCGCGCTCTTCCTTAGTGGGTAGCCTATTGAAGTAGTCCTCATCATCATCTACTTCTTCAATCTCACTTGTCCTAACTTCCTTATCAACCTCGACTTTCTTATCCTCATCCTTAGGTTCACTATTATCCTCATTCCTATCAATTGGTTTAATAGTGACAATGTTGACAAAGTGGACGTGTTTGGATGAAGAGGGGTCTTTTACTTGGGGTCCGCTATTTGTGTTCCTAGCGTCCTTATGTGGAGGTGATAACACTTGGTTATGGAGAGCTTTCAACAAGTTGTCAATTTTATTGGTCATCTCCGTTTGTTGTTGATTGAATTCGGTCTCGAATCTAGCTATCCGAGCTTCTTGAGATGCCATAAATTGGTAAATCAATCCTTCAAAGTTATTGGTACTACCATTGCCGGAAGGATTGTTGTTGAAAGTACGGTTCGAGTTGGAACCGCTTGATTGGAAACGATTAGGTGGGTTGGAAGAATTTGTTTGTTGGGCGTTTTGGTTTTGTTTCCACCTAAGGTTCGGGTGATTTTTCCATGAGGGGTTGTATGAATCACCGTAATGGTTTGGCTCGGGTTTGAAAGTGTACCACTTGTCTCCCGCTCCGTCAGTACGCGAGGATGCGTAGTCCACAAAAGCTTGTTCGGGGAGTTCCATGCAATCACGAGTGTCGTGGGGACCACTACATAATTCACATGAAGAAGTGATTTTGTTCACTTGGCTTGAAGGTTTAGGAGCCTCGTAGGATTTCATGAGAAACTTGACTTGGTCTTCAAGTTCTATGATCCTACGGTCAGAAGTGCTTGAATTGTTCGAAGGCAAAGATATTGCCTTGACCGTTTTATTCAAATCACGGGGATCACTCCAACTTTCGTTGTCATAAAGAGCAAGATCCTCTAGGAGAGCCCATGATTGTTCCGCACTTAGATCACGTAGCTTACCACCGGCCGATTGGTCAATGGTTTGCCTCGTGGAGAGATTGATATGGTCATAGAAGATTTGGACTTGGAGCCAAAGTTCTATGCCATGGTGGGGGACTTTTTGGAGTAAGTCCTTGAATCGAGTCCATGCCTCGTAGAGAGTTTCGCCTTGACGTTGTTGGAACATCAAGATATCATTCCTTAGCTTGGTAGTTCTTCCCGGTGGGAAAAACTGAGCAAGGAAACGAGTGGTGAGATCATCCCACGAGGTGATGGATCCTGCGGGTTGACGTTCTAGCCACTGACTAGCTTGGTCCTGCAAAGAGAATTGGAAGAGACGCAATCGGGTCGTCTCTCGAGTGGCAACATCAAGGTCTATAGAATCAACGATTTTAAGAAAGTCCTTGAGGTGTTGATTAGGATCTTCAGAACGAAGTCCATGGAATGCGCATCCGCTTTGCACCAACCGGATGGTGTCGGATCACAAGGGTGTGATATTGGCTCCTTGAGTGAGCTCAATGGTGTTTCGATAGCCATGGTGGCTAGGACGGGAATACTCTCCTAAAGTACGGGCTCTAGGAGGTGGTGGTTGTTGTGGTGGTGGGTTGTTGTGGTTAAGGATATTACCATCTTCCATGATGTCGGATGGTATGGTTACGAACAAAGACACGAAGAAAATAGATAGACTAAAGAAAACCTAGAAAAATAAAATAAAAGTCTCACTAGAAAGGAATCTAGTGAGTAGACCTAATAGAAATAAAAATTCAACCTAAACAATAACTATTCCCCGGCAGCGGCGCCAAAAACTTGATGCGTGGTTTTGTAACCTTACAACAGGTTTTACCTCTCGAGGGATCTCAAGAGGCTTACAACCCCACCAGGCAGTGTACCTGACCGATGTAGTATAGTGTAGTGGTAAGTACGGGGGATTGATCGTTCTCCACAGGGAATAGTGTTCGTTAGGTGTGAAAGACTACTCTAATTAGGTCTAAGGGTTGAGGAAGATTCTTTTTATGTTTTTATAATTTATTATGAAAGCAAGTAAAATCTCGGGTTTGAAGGAGTGGGCGGAATTAGTTGCTAGTCAACTAACCCAAATTACTACGAATGCAAATAAAAAAAAATAACAAAAAATAAAATGTTGGTGAGAACTAATATGTATAGAAATGTGTTTACTTAGATTTCCTTACTCCCTAACTATCTTTTACCGGTTAATTAGTGTGTATTAGTTGCGTGGATGACGGGTGTATTCCTTAATACCATTCGTGGGGTGGCGTACTTACTTCCCCAACTCTACAAGCTCCTACTTCACTCCTATGTCGAGCCGGCTAGGAAGCTCCTAACATGGGATCACTAGAATTCGCTTGTGCATTAAATACAACCATAAAAACCTTTAGTACGCATTTGGTTCATGTTTCTTAAGACGTTCAAGCAAGTTACCGAATAGGAAGTTAGCCAGTTTTCTTAAGCCTAACATAGATAAACAATCATCCAATACAACTAATAACACACTAATAACCAATAATCAATAGCTAGGTTTCATTAGATCTAAGCAAACACAAGATAAATCTAGCCTAACATGTTAAACAAAAGACAAGAACAAGATAAAATCAAACAACACATAGACATATTGAATGATTAATTGATAACTTATCTTTCAATGTAACATGGAAGATCTCAAGGCAAAAAGCCTTGAAAAAGAAGCTAAAATCGTCTTAGGGTTTTCTCCCAAAATTCCACACACTAAGCTCTACACTAATGACAAAAAATTAGAAAATTATATATAGACTTTTGCATCTGACGGCGTCACCTTATGGAGTGTGACGCCGTCACCTCGTCGCTTTTAGGGTTCCCGGATGACCTTCTTGACGCCGTCCCTCTTTAGCTCTTCAAAAATCCATTCTGGCTTATCAAGGCTTGACGCCGTCGAACCTTGAACGTGACGCCGTCCCCTTTTGATTTAATCCGTGACGCCCTTGATCAAGTTAAAGCGTGACGCCGTCAGAATTCACATGCTATTTTCACTGGCTTATCATGAGTAAATTTCACGTCCAACTTTTCTTGCCAAGGCATGACGCCGTCCAGGGTAAATTGTGACGCCGTCAAAGGTAACTTTTAGCCGATTTTTGAGACTTTGCCGTTTTCTTCACTTATATGCTCCAAAAACGTCCAAAATGCCTCCTTTTCCAGATTTCTCCTCAAAAGTACCTAAAATGACAAAAGGAACGATTTAGGGCAATATTTGATCAAATAAATACGATTTAGGGCTTAAATGACCCCTTAAAAGCGGTACACTTTTCGCTTCATAAACAACATCACTAATAATAAGACCATCAATATCAAAATAACCGTTTGGTGTAAGAATATTCATCTTGAATGTTGGATCGTTATTTATCATATTGAAAAATCCTTTAACAAATATCTGTAACAAATATTAATAAAATTAAATGTAACAAAAAAAAGGAATAATAATTTTAGAAATAAAACTTAGGTCCCATAAAACTTACTTGCATGTCATCACTGCATGAGCTAGCAATTGTCAGACAAGAATGATTGTATCCTCTATAATTAAAAGTTTTATCTATGCACATGCCTTCAAGATTATAACACCATATAAGCATACAATCATGAGTCATGTGTCTAAATAAAACATGGTGTCCATGCATCAAATCTTTTGTATAAACAAAATTTTTCCCATATCTCACCATAGATAAGAGCATGGCTATTGTTGAATGGTTCAATAAACACCATATATTTATTTTTCTCAGACATCAAAACTAATTTTCTCTTATCCATTATAGCGGTTGAAACTTCAAGCATCCCAACAGGAACAAGCTAAATAAAACAATAAAAAAAATTTACGTTAGCAAATCATATAAGCACTTCGGTTGATATTAAGATCATATATAATATATATTTTTAACTTAAAGGTAAAAAAAATACCAATCCTTTGATATGTTCTTCAATAAGATCAATTGAGCAAGAAAGTCCATACCAAAAAAGTTTTTGTATGATGACAAATATGACTTAATATTGTTTGGTAGATGTGTATATATATGTATATATACTAAAACATATGAGTTTTAACTATGATTTTGATAAAGATATACTTTATACTAAAAGATATGAGTTATGACTATGATTTCCATATGGATATACTTTATATTTAAATCAAATAAATATAATTCTTTTCTTTTTTATCGTATGCTAATATTTTGTTAATATACATGCTATTCTATAGTAAGAGATATATATGGTATGCCGTATTTTATTTAAATTTAAAATATATTTATTATAGATTATAACTTAGAAGAATTTCTTATTTATAATATTATAAAAATTATAAGAAATGTCCCAACTTCTCACCATAAAAAAATTATGTGAAACGTCACAACTTCTCACCATCTATAAATGTTAATTCAATCTCAAAAGTAATTAAACAGCTACAATCCTTTTCTACTTTCGTTTAACAAAAAAACTTTCCAATGGAATCTTCGTCATCAAAGTAGTCAAATAAACGCCCGAGAAGTGTTTCCCCACCAAAAGAACCCTCATCAAATTCAAAAAGAAACACATGTGAATTTTATGGTGTATCACAAAACGTTTGGGATATAAGCAACTCTGGGAAATTTGCCATCGAAATGCGATTGATTGATCAGTATACGAAACTAAATGCAAAAATGGAAGCAAAAAACGTAAGCGACGAACAAACAGTATTGGAATATAAAGAGGCAATTGATCAATGAAAGAAAAAAATAATAGAGTATCAAGAGAGGATAAACAATGTTAAAAAATCAAATTCAAGATTAAAATTGTTTGTAATTTCTTTTGTATGCAATAATATTTCTTAATGTTTTTTTGATGATTTAATGTTGGAAGACTTCTGATTACATCCATATGATTTTCTGTTGCTGCGACAAATCGTAATTCCAGGTTATTTTCCAAACTTCGAAATTTACTATTCACGGATTACTATTTATCATTTCACTATTCATGGTTTTTGAAGTCAATTTGCGACTTTGAAACGTTATCAAAAATTTTACTATACACGAAACACTATTAATTCCCGGAGGGAAATCACTATTCATGGTTATCATTCATCATTTCGTAAACTAGGTTTACGGGTATTCAAAATTCGCGTAACCGTAAGGGTTTAGTTGCGTACTCAGGGAACATCACTGAGGACACATCATATAGACTAGAGTTGGGTCTACATATCATCAGTAACATCATCTTCATATTAGGTCATTCACGGGTTTGCATAATTTCAATTCACGTATATTTATTTATTAAATAAACGCTATCACTCAGTCATTTACTACGAACAATATACCCGACACTCCCGACTATGATCCTAACATATTTTCACACTCATTACAGTGATATAAAAATTATATTATTAGTTTACCCGGTGTTTTGAAATTATTTACTATACCGTTAAAAGCTTATAACTACGACGGTTTACGAAATTTCAACACGATAATTATTTGGACTCCCGATACTTGCGAGATATGTGATTTTATAATTTTTACGACTTTGTCATACTTTATCTTGTTCCGTTAAAATTTATTTCTAGCTAACTTAATACCCGATAACATAATATCCTAGCTAAAATCTATCCAAAATACACCCAAAAGTCCAAGATAACTTATTCACTCCATCCCCCATCCCTCTTTCCCCTAATTCACGCCCCATGCCCCCCCTAGTCACCTTTGACTCTTTTGATTTGACCAAGAAACTACAACTAGACCATTTCTACTATACATCTTTCATTTAACACTTCAAGTAACCAAAAATAAAATCTCACATCTCTCTCATCCTCTATGAAGTTCGGCCAAGCTTAGGAGAAGAAGAAAAGTTCATAAATTTCACAAGACCAAGTATTTTCAAGACATATTAGTGATCTATTTAGGGTTTTGAAATAAAAACCTTGAAGTAATTAAGTTTTATATCACCAAAACCTCTTCATCACACAAGTAAGTTTGCTAAACAATTTTCATGCTCTTACAATATTCATACATGATCTATTTCATTTTCTAGTACTAAACATGCAAGTATACTTATGTATTTATACCACTCTTTATATGATTTTCTAATTTTATGGACTTAAAATCTAATAACTAGTGATTTCATTTAAACTATCATTTTTGGTGAAGATTAGGAACCCATGACACCCTAGGAAGGTGTATGGTGGGTTTAGAATAGTTTTGGTGTTGATTGGAAGGGATTTGTTCAAGTCTTGAACTAGTAAAAATGGTTTTGACAAAATATAAATAAGGGTCGGTCCATTTTTGCAAAATCTGGAAATTTCAGTGGATCATAGGTTATTTTGGTTTACATAATTAGAAAATACACTCAAAAACGAAGCCATGGCCGCTGGATTGAGTAAAAACGAGCTTACGACGAGAAAGATACGTTAATTCCAAGTTTAACGACGAAAACTACATTTTCTGAAAAATAGTAGGCTGTCACACGATTTTCAATGGTTAAAACGAGGCATTGAACGCGAACTAGACGAGCCGACATATCAAAAATCTATTAGTTCTTTGTAACATGAAGCCGAGGACATAAAGAACGTAGAAAACGAGCTTATAACGACCAAGATACAAGCTGTTATGCTCGACTTTTCTTGGGAATGAACCGAACCACTTCTACTTTATCACACAACTCGACACAAGAACAAGGATGACTCACAAATACTTTTAAGAACAAGAAGAGTGGTGGATCATATGTTAAAATTGCTAGTCGAATGTATATTATCTTGAGAAAGAAATATTACAAATACTAAGGTGAAAATACACACACACTCTCTTACACTTGATAATGAGACATAAACTAAGATATGAGAGTGTGTGTGGTTTTTATGTGTCGACTGCCATCAACAAGGCTTGATAGGCTTTTTACTTTTAGACCTAATGTGGGCTAAGTGTTGCACTACACTTATACACTTAAGTAACTTATCAATACTAATGCCTTAGCCCACTAAATACAATACATATTACACATGACACTTAGCTCTAACATACAAATGACCATCACTTTCTAAATAGCATAAATTAAATGCTAACACAAGCGTTTGAAACCCGACGTTCACAACACATTTTTCATCAGCTTTTACCTAAATATTTATTGTGTTAAAACTGTCGTTACAAGTGACCAAGTTTGGAGTCGTTTTTCTCATGGATCGAGTCAGTTTGAGACATTAACACCTTGAGGTAAAATCAAGTACTCCCGGCCTATTTTCCAAATTGACCAGCCGTTCGTCAATCGGACTTGTAACGAGTAAAATACGACCTTTCCAATATACCCGAAAACTGCACAAAAACAGCAAATTTAGCCCAACTATCTAACTTAACTACTAGTATTATTTTTCTTTATGATCGGGACTCGTATGGACAAAATTTCAGTGTTACGAATTTAAGATATTGTTACAAACTTTCTAAAACCGCTGAGCTTATTTCCTAACGCTCAATGTACACCGTTTTGCGACTAGCTTTGCGAGGCTACTTAGTCATTTTTATAAGTTGTTGAAGAATATTAATTTACGACGGAAAACTCTATTTTTTGATAAATTATGAAACGACGATCATGTTGTTACAACATATATACGCGTAAAGTGTTTTATAACTTAACAAGACGTCAAAAATATATTCTTCGATGATAAACATTATTTCCAAATTTCACGAGTGGTATCGATAACATACGTATTTGCATGTGTAACATCATTTCATGACTTACATTAGATCATATCATTCATATTAGGTTGCGGTTAGAGATCGTGCCTCATTTCAGTGTATCCACTTTTGTCATCACAATCATTGCACCAGGTGAGTTTTCATAGCCCCGTTTTTCAAGTCAATATTTCATTTCAAACCTAAGGGGGAGAATACATTGCACATCATTTTATTACGAGTCAAAGTACATTAAATTCATTTACATTGCTTAAGTTACCGCAGTGCCATGTTAAAGTCCCCTTTTATTTTATCATGAACCGTTAATTGACATTAAGCTAGGGTGAGTGAATAGATCTATTGAGGGTGACTCCTCCGTTCGGGTTGGTAGCTCCAACTAAGTCTACGAACGCATTTCATTTGAATCATAATAGAGTGTCTGGCAAAACACTCAGTTGGGGCATACATTATTAGTCTAGCTTCGGGGTCATGAGCTTATAGCAATTGTATTATTTTAATTATATGGTGATATTGTCACACTTAACTTTATACTTGTAGATATCGTACAAAACATTTACATAAACCTATGATTCTCACCAACATTATTGTTGACCGTTTTAGCAATGTATTTTCAGGTAATTAAGGCATTCACATAATGGCCTGCATGTGGACATATCATAGAGTCGCGGTGACGACGTGTCTCACTTGTATTTATATGCACTTTAAACTAACGTTTGGTTTGTAGCAAACTTATTTCCGCAAACTTGAATCATCTTTTGGGACCTATCTTTTGTAAACTCTGAATGTTTTATGAAATCAAACAATGTACTTTTAAAACGACACTTTAGGTCGTTTAATATAACTGCAACTGTGATGCTATGGCAGTCGCGCCCCAGTTATTCCATTCCGCTGCAAATCAGGTATTTGGGGGTGTGACAGTTGCATTTCAAACTATTAACAATTTATTGCTTTACACCCAATGTATGTGATAAATGGTTACATGGTTTTACTTTGGGAGTTGTTGAATGTTTTCATATTCATATGACTCTTACTTATATGGTTTTTCACATTACACAAAAATAGAATTGATATAAAAGCTGTACATATAAAACCAAACAAAAATAGTATTGTAGGAATTACTTGAATTAGTAGTTGCAACTATGTTTCTCAAGACTTTTGTATTCTTTTGTCATATTCAATTATTTGCAAAGGCACATGTGTATTATTTAATATTATATCAGCTATAACCAATCGATTCAATATTCATATTTAACATTAAAATGGTCTAAACATTTTTCAATACCATCCCATTGCATTGTTATAAATACTTGTGGCAAGGCAATAAATTTAAACACTACATGTTCAAAACGTCTATCAACGAATAAGTAAGCAGCAACATACCCATCATTGACGAAGAGTAAGAAATTACATGTTACTAAATACAAAACTATTGGTAATGTCTATTTTGTTTACTAATTAATATACTCTAAATTTTATATGATTGGCGAAGAATTTCCATCACATATAGTAAAAATATGTGTTAACCATGGTGGTTACTGACAATAAACATGGATTTTATTGGGGTGGTGCAAAGCAAATCGTTCCTGCTATAAATCTTTTTAAATGTAATAAAGATGAATTGCTCGACTAAGTTAAGAGCAAAATGACTCAATATTCAGATATTGAGTCTCTCTTCTACCGTGTCCCTGGCAAACCTGGATATTTTGGAACAATGTATTCTTTGAAACCTTTATCAGATAATAGTCAGGTTTCCAAGCTTTATTCAAAAGAAAACAATGATGAAACCGTCGACCTCTATATTGTCCATGTTGAATACCCAACAATAGAAGAGAAAGAGTACTATTGGTTTGAAAGAAGATGGTCTCAATGGAAATATTTTTCGGTCATAATCAAGCTAAAGATGATCGATTTGTCTTTCAGAATTGTTGGGAAGAAACTGATGAAGTTGATGAAACTGACATTTCTTACAAAGAGACTTCTGATAATGATAGTTATGATGTTAAATCAATTGATGAATTTGATCATGATTCTGATAACGATATGTCAGATAGGGATGATGGTGGAAACGACAACAGTGACAACGATAATGACCCATATGATGACAATGGGAAGTTTTCTGATTAATTTGTTGTTTTTAGGTTTGTTTATCAAAGTGTTTTTATTTATGATGCTTATATTATTTGCGTTTCTGATACTTATTGTTAGGGCTAAAATGTTTCTGGTACATAACAATTGACTACCTAAATATTTTGCTAAATTTACTCTTAAAAAACATGTATAAAACATTTATAAAGAAACTCAAAAATCATAATCAAAAAATACTGGAACAAACATAAACATCATATATTTACACAAACATAGATATTATAAGAACATCCAAATTACCAAAACATACATGAAAAAAAAAAAAAAAAAAAAAAAAAAAAAAAAAAAAAAAAAAAAAAAACATAATTCAAACTAACTTCTCTTCCAACTGTTTCATTTTCTTCTTAATTCTTTTTTGGACCAAGGCATATTGCTCCATAAGCTTAATACTGAATTTATGATCTTCCTTTATTTCTTCACATAAATTTTGAATAATTTCATCATTCGAATTTTTTTCAATGTAAGCAACCATTTTTATTTTTATTTTCCTTATATGAGAATTATCATTTGATTCATCAGAAGAAGAACAAACGAAAGGTGACTTATATTTCCTTGTATTTATTTTGATCTTTGATGTGGACATTTTGTGAATGTTTTGGATTATCGGTTGTTAGGATTTCTTAGATTCGGTGAAAACAATTGTGGTTTTTTTAGAGGCGGTGAAAAAAAATTAAAAGTGCTTTATGTTGTCAAGGGCCAAGGGGTAATCTTTTCTTAAATTACAAACAAGTCCTTCTGACCTTTTGTAAGTTTAAAATTTCACATTTGTGAGACATGTGTTTTGTTACTAAATTAATTGCAAGAGTTCATAGCCAACTCTAACTTAATAACTAAATCCACGCATTTTGAGATACTATTAATAAAAAATATTTTTACATAATAATATATACCTATATAAACACACCACTTCTTAACCCTAAAATTCATTCATAAAAAAAAAGTTTTAGTCGGTTTTATTTCATCAAGGTTTGTTTAATACTTTTTTTTTCAATTTTGCTTGAATATAATTATTGATTATTTTTTCCCCTCGCCTAATTTTATGCAAACACGTTTTCTAACAACTTGAATTTATGATGGTAATTTCTAAAGAGTTCGATAAATATATGGTAACTGACGACAAAGAATTAGTTAAAGATAATAAGAGTGATTCATCAAATAATTTTGATTTGCCTAATGGAATAAATAAAGGTACTGTAACACCCCAACCCGACAAGGGCAAAGATATCACAATAATGGATTCATATCAAATCAAAACAGAGCATACATCTACAGTAATACAAAAATCTCAAAGGATTACAAATGAAATACTGAATCTACAAGGTTACAATGAAAGCTTTCAAAACTAATTCTAAAACATAATATCTTCCATCCAACTCTAATCCAGAATAGCTACCAAGCCTTCTAAGTCCAGAGGTACACTCTCACTCATTCCCAGCTTCCTACTAAAAACCTGCCGCAGGAAAAGAAATGCGGCTGAGCTACGAGAGCTCAGTGAACAGATATATAGATGACAGAAAAAAATAACAAATAACAATACGGAAACAAATCAGAAATACAGATTATACAGATACAGAATTAAAGTGAAAGAATAGGAAGGAATAAGGGTGAAAGGAAAGAAAAGAGAAAGGGATAATGTACAAACCAGGTTTAGGAAAATACAGAAATCCATCACGAGCCCAGAGGTAACAGATAATATCATAACAGAGTAATCATATAATAATCCAGAGGGGATACCTCTCAAGTAACAGATAATATGAGGGGTGACCTCATGTATCCAATCGGAGTGATCAGCTCCCAGATATATGTGACAGGTAGGGTGTACATCATTGGTAATACGAACATTGTATAATTGTCAGAAGTGAGACGTATGAAATGTCGGATATCAGCATCATAAGTTCAGTTAACAATTCCATACAGAGATAGTATTTGCATCAAATCCTTCCAAAGAAAACTGATTGGCAAATAAGATTCATCATTCAAGGGGGCCAAATAAGATTCATCATTCAGGATAGAATAGTATCAGAGGATACATTTATATCCAGCATGGGTCATGAATTTATAGAATGTGTCAAACACTTTAAGGTTAAATGGTCTTCGGGATGGTCGGAAAGATATCAGACTGTTTATCCAACAGATCAGAAATGAAGGTCAAAATTGGGTAGTGGCAGCAAAAGTTTAACAATTTGTAATCATGGCAGGGGGTTCCAAAATTGTTTCAAACGCCAAAGGTGAGACATAGGAGGATAGTCGTCAATATTAAATGATCAAACAATCAATCCTTATAAGGATAAAATCAAGGTTACTATCAAAGAAAGATGGATCAATAAAGATAAATCTTATCGTTCGGAATGAGAGGGAAATAATTTTTATACTCGTGGTCAACGCCACAAAACTTCTCATGGGAACAGAGATGGTTAAGACGGAATCAAAAGATTTGTAGGTAATTATCAGAAGCAAGAAACAAATAACAAAATATATCAAGTGTATCATCATCATGGGGATTCTCAGATTGCCCAAAGAGGCATCAGAATGATTAACAGAAGGTTCAGAGGTCGGAGTGGAAATCGGAAGGCAATGATCAAATAATGTCAGATAATTACTACGCAATTTCCAATGCTTCAGATTTTATTTAGGTTTCACTCTTAGGTGGTGCAAGGCATAAGCTCTAAATTTCCAAATGTGATTTTAACCAAAAGCAAGACACGAATCAGAGTGGTGCGGAAGCAAGATACTTAAGCAAATAACTTATAGTCTACCCATTCCTCACTGGTCAGAATTTAAGTTCCTATAGGGAAATCCTAAAGCAAATTCTCCAAGGTTGTCCTACGAGCGCCTACAGTGGAAACTTAGTGGTCCAGACTTCACAGGTCAAGGGTAAATGTATTACGAGTCGCAGCCTGTGATCTCTGATACCATAAATTGTAACACCCCAACCCGACAAGGGCAAAGATATCACAATAATGGATTCATATCAGATCAAAACAGAGCATACATCTACAGTAATACAAAAATCTCAAAGGATTACAAATGAAATACTGAATCTACAAGGTTACAATGAAAGCTTTCAAAACTAATTCTAAAACATAATATCTTCCATCCAACTCTAATCCAGAATAGCTACCAAGCCTTCTAAGTCCAGAGGTACACTCTCACTCATTCCCAGCTTCCTACTAAAAACCTGCCGCAGGAAAAGAAATGCGGCTGAGCTACGAGAGCTCAGTGAACAGATATATAGATGACAGAAAAAAATAACAAATAACAATACGGAAACAAATCAGAAATACAGATTATACAGATACAGAATTAAAGTGAAAGAATAGGAAGGAATAAGGGTGAAAGGAAAGAAAAGAGAAAGGGATAATGTACAAACCAGGTTTAGGAAAATACAGAAATCCATCACGAGCCCAGAGGTAACAGATAATATCATAACAGAGTAATCATATAATAATCCAGAGGGGATACCTCTCAAGTAACAGATAATATGAGGGGTGACCTCATGTATCCAATCGGAGTGATCAGCTCCCAGATATATGTGAAAGACGTGTATCGCACACACCATCAATCACCAGAGATATATATAACAGATAACATAATAACAGATAACAGAAATCAGATCAGAACTAGGATGCATCCATGCGCCCCAGTAGGCCAGAATCTTCTCCTACATAACAGATAAAATCAGGGACGGGACAGGTCATCACTCTCCTGCCCTAGAGTCATGCCATCGGTGCATCAATGACATGGACATGAAACCCTCATGCCTAGTGATTGGCTCGGATATCAGACTGTGGTCGAGGTCAGATGTCATATAATAAACAGAGTCATATCTAAGGGTTCATGGCAGAAGGGTCATGTCAACAATTCAGAATAAGATAATAAGGTTCAAATCAAAGTTTATCAGATTAAGTTTAATATCAAAACATAAGTTCAGATTAAAAGGTTTATGTCCAATAGTCCCAAAAGAGTATATCAAAGGTTAAGAATTACAAGTTTATAGCAATAATCCATTTCAGAAGTTCCTGTCAAAAGTTCATTTAAATAAATCCTTTAATAATAGTTTTCATAAAAATGGTCTTCCAAAACTTTTAGTAACTTCCATTTCAAGTGGTATCGCTTCTTTTTAAAATAGTTTTTCTTAAACAGTTTCATATGTAGTTTAATAAAGGTTCAAAATCAATTAGGTTCAGATAAGGATTTAACAGGTTAAGGTTTATACCAAAAATCAAATCAAAGTTTACAACAGATATATTAGGTTAAGGTTCAGAACAAGGTTCACAGATCAGATTCAATCAAGACTCACAAATTCAGGGTTCAGAACAAGAGGTCAATCAGAGTTCAGGAAAAAGGTTCAGAATAAAAGAATCATAGCAGAGGTTCAAACAAAAAGGTTCAAGACAAACAGATCACAACAAAGATTCACAACAGAAGGGAACATAGCAGTGGTATCGGAGATCCTAATAAAGAAAATGAAAAAACTGAAAGAAAAGGGGATGAAAAACCCTTACTGAACAAGGGCAGAATATCTGTACCTTATTAGCAAAGCAGAATAAGCAAAACAGACACAGAACAGAAATCAGGACTTCTCCTTCTTCATACCTAAAGAAGTAGAAGACAGAATTACTAAAGATTCTATTTCAGATTATTACTTTTAGTTTACCTCTCCATTTTAAGTACTTTCTATTTTTAGTAACTTTCCAGATTTAGTAAGTTCCCATAATTAGCAGGTTTCCAGAATTTACAGATATTACCATTTCAGATTAGGTTGAACCCTTATTTAAAGATTATTATGGAATAACAGAATATTTTATCAAGTTACAGAAGTTTAGGGTAAATTCTGACATGTTCACAAAGTTTAGGGTTTTAAATGTAACTTCATCAATTTCCAAGGTCATTTGTGAAAATACTTTAAGTTACAGAATTATATGCTCATTTTATTCAGAATTACATTTTATTCCCTTAAGTTTCACAATTTACAGATTACACCCCTTTAGTTACATAATTTACAAAACCAACCTTATAATTACATATTTTACCAATTAAACCCTACAATATCAATATATACCAAACAAACATATTATATTTCATAATTATAGAATATATCATCAGAATTTAGTACATTACAGATTAGACCCCTCAGAATTCAGAATTTACATATATGGTCCCTTAAGTTTACAAAACTTATATATTAAATCATAATTTCATAACAATTACATAATTAGCCCATAAATCCTCCAAATTACACAATAACCTTTTTATATCAGTATTAACTCAAAATAACCTCAAGATTTCAGATTTACACTTTTAGTCCCTCTCTTTTATTTAATTTCCATTCGTACCCTTTAAAATACCATTAATTCATTATATTGCAATATTTACACTTAGGACCCCAAAGTTATATTTTTCCCACATTCCTACAGATGTATATGACATTACAAAAATATCCCAGAAGTTTCAAAGTTGGCAAAACAGGTCCTTTTACTTTTTACCTTAAATCGGATTACACTTTTTAGAAACAATTACAAACCCTACTATTAACCAATCATTGCACCATCATTAATTTATCCTTAAAACACCTTTAATGATCAGATTTGTACCCAAGAACTCTAACCCTAATAGCCACGATTTGCATTTTATTTGATTACTTTATTTTCATAAAATCCGGTTATACACAAAATTCACCACACTTAATCTAAGCTTCCAAAAATCAAACTCATATTTTTCCCAGATCATATGACTTATAAAGAACCCACGAAAAATAAATAACATGCCCAGAAAAATCGTTTAGCATATATTAGATTTTTACGTACGTTTTTTATATTAAAATTACCACGACATGACCTAGGCTTCCATAATTCGTTCCTACATTTTTCCCAGATCTATTACTTCATATGAGTTCTAAATAAAATACTTATCATGCCCAGAAATTCGGATTACATATATTTGTGATTTACGTGTTCTATGTTCATAATATTTTCGTACGCATAGATTAGCTTGCATGATTTGATTAACACAATTTATATGAGTTATATAGGATGTAAAGATCACAGGAAAATTGCTATATCAATTTTAGAACGTGTGGTTTAGGCGTACAGATTTATACCTTGCGTATGAGCAAAATCGACAAGAAAATAGAACCAAGAACGAACCAGCGAATCCACGCACAAACCCTTATTTTTCCTAGCTTGCTTGCACCTCCAAGAACCCCAGAAAAATGCTTGATCACGTCCAGAAATTGTGTGGCTGCTGTGGTCTATTTTTTGATGGATCGCTTAGGGTTTTCTTTATTTTAGCGATTAGGGTTTATTGAAGAAAAGATAAGATTTGTTTATATGTTGTAAAACCGACTTAGAGGGGGGCAGAATCAGGGAATTTTGGTATTAGGATCAAATAATAATTTGGGTTGATTTTATATAACCCTTTCTTAATTTACTTTTACATATTATTTAATATAATTGATTTAGTAATTGTATTTAGTTTAATATATATATTTCGGAATTTTATAAATACATATGTATGTGTATAATAATAAATTTTTTAACATTCGAAATGATGCACGTTGTCCAAGAAATTAGTTTGTTTCAGATATAATTCGATTTCAGAAGTTTTGGAATTGTTTCAGAATTTTATAAGTTATTTAATTAGGTTTTATACTCTCAGGGGTAATTTGGTCATTTTACGCGTTATCTGAATTTCAGGTATTACAGGTACTATCCCAAACGTTGATGGCACTAACAAGAGAAAAAAATCGGATGTTGTCGATGTTACAGTTGTTGATCTTGAATATTTGAAGACAAAAATGAAAAAAACATCAATGGATATTCATATTGTAACACCCCTTAAATTATGAGATAACAACGGAAGACTAATTGGGGTATTACGGGGAGGATCGAAGTCATAATCATAGAAAACGGCTCAAAATGAGACGTTTTGAAAATATAGGTCCTTTATATAAATTCAGTTACAAAATTTTAATATCAGAGTTGAGGAAATCCATAAAGGAAATAGTAGTTTGAACTGAATTACACGATTTATTTTACACCATATAATAAATGATAAGTTATTGCCCGCTCCATGCTTTGATTGCTCCGCTAATTACCTGAGATAAGCATGCTAAAAGTCAACAAAATTGTTGAGTGAAATCATAGAGTTTATAATTGGTAATCAGTTCGAAACACAAGTAAGATTATATTGGAAATATAATAAGTTGAAAAAGTGATATCGCAGTTTTATATATATATATATATATATATATATATATATATATATATATATATATATATATATATATTGCCTTAAGTCTCATGACACTCAAACGTTAACAATGTACCGCACAAACGGCATGTAATGTACCGCACAAACAGCATGTAATGTAATAGTAACTTAGGAAATATCAATCAGGTATAGCATACAGAAAAAATACTTGTGATCAGTTTATAGCATGTATCTCCCCCACGGAGTATAAAGTTGTTAAATAAGTAAATGTGAGGCTATGACTCACCTTGAATGTATATGGCAAGGTTGAGTTATGAAATTAAGTAAGATTACGGAAACGGCTTCAACACATGACCTGAATACATAGGGAAGTCCGAGAATTCGACTTATACGAATAGTGAGTGCGAAAGTGAGAGAACGGATGATGATTTGATCGGTGACGTGAGTTTGATATGCTTAAAATGCCTAAAGTTTAAAAATAATATCACATATAATATTATCTTGTTTTTTTATGTCATTTAAATCCAATAATATCATTTCCTCGAAAGTGGTGAAACGAAATGTGAAGTTTAAATCGTTTTAAATCTCGTTATATAGAAATAACGTAACATTATATATTAAGTAAATGAAACATAGAAAAAATGCACATGACGTAACGGGGAATCGTAAAATGTAAAATAGAAATAAAAATGTCCAATACATTCTGTTGGTCCTTGCACTTTTCCTGTTTTTACACTTTATACCCTAACGGCATTAGCGTTGCACCGTTAGTCCTTAGTTATATATAACTTGTATTTTTAGTCCACTACTTGTTCAAAATAACATTCTGAGCTTGGAATTTAATATAATATCATTTTCTACCCCAAAGTTATGGTTTTGGCAGTTTCAGTCCCTGTTTTTAACTATTAGCAGTTTTAGTCCTTGTAAGTGAAACTAGTTTGCAAATTTAGTCCAAAAATACAAAAATGTGGGGAAAAATTATCCAAAATTTTCTGTAGCTTATTAAAGCTTATTTCAACTGCTTATTTGCCAAAATGGCTTATTTTTCTATCATTGGGCTTTTAACGAGCTAAACAAAGGCTCGTTAACGTTTAATGATCCGGGGGCTATGAGACAAGTTAGGCTTGTCCTTGGGCTTGTTTTTAGTGTTCTAAAATCATATCAAAAGAGCTTTTAAGGCTAGCTGATGAACTCAAATAAGTACATTTTATTACTATCATTTATCCTATTAATTTGACTTGTTTTACTATATTATGTATGAGGATTGATACTTAATCGTTTACTTTTGTAATTCTCAGGTAAAAACAAGCATTTGGTGAAACTTAGCGATTTTGGACTGATTATGGAGCAAAACATGCATAAAGTTAAGAGTCTACTGAAATGAAGAAGATCAAGACTAATCTGCTCCAGATGCGCCGCATCTCACTCTCGACATGCGCCGCATCTCTATTAAGATATCACCAGATACGATCCAAGATACAAGAGGACATGCGCCGCATCTAATCATGGAGTTACGCCGCATCTTCTGGCGGTGTACGAATATTCCTGAATATTATAATCTTGGACCCCACGCGAAGTTAAGTACATGCGCCGCATCTACTCCTTAGATGCGCCGCATCTTCCCTCAGAGAGAAACTATAAATACCCCAAGACCAGACGAATTTCGTAGGCATTATATTAGTTTCGAAGACCGAACAGGAGAAACCTAGGACGAATTCAGTCAAGGGAGCAGCACAAGACACACCCAAATCAAAGATACAAGAGCTGTAAGAAGGTGCTGCATGTGTTTAATTCATTAAGTAGTTTTGTTTTATTGTGTTAGCAAACTTTAATTCATCAGGATTGGTGGCTTGTGTAATGTGACAACGAAAGATTGCACTCCCTTTAATACTTGCTTTCCCATCAATTAAAGTTTATATGTTGATGTCTTTGGTTACTACTTATTAGTGCATTGATAACCTCTGTGTTTATTAGTGGCTTGCGGGCATTTGACTGCGGGACATAATGTGGCTCCCACGGTTATTACTAAATTGATCACTTAGGAATAACTTTTAGACATAAGTAATCATTAAGGGTTTACTCGCCGATAAGAATAGGACCAACGAGAAAGGGTTAACTACATACACTTCATATAAAGCTATCAATAAAACAAGTGACAATCTACTTAATTATAAGGACAGCCCTCTTATTGTCTCAAGTATCTATCTGTGTACGTGTGTGCTACTTGCTGATTCGTGCCTATTGGTTTATTTTATTATTTAATTGCAAACAAACCGTGCCAGTCTCTCAGGCTGAAACCCCCTTGCGTTAGGATATTAAAATACTGATTAGAATAACTAGATAATACGTTCCACTCTTAGTGATCGACACTCTACTTACCATTATATTCATACTGACCGGGTACACTGCTCGTTAAGTGTGTGTGTTATTGATAAGTCGGCTAAATATAAATTTAAAACTTGAGTAGGCATTAAAACTGCTAAACCGCAACGACACATCGCGCGCATCAAGTTTTTGGCGCCGTTGCCGGGGAGTGAATTGTTATTATCTGTTAATTTGATTAGTATTTTAATTAGGTTTTTCTTTTTATTAGATTAATTGCATCATTGTATTATTTTGCATATTTGTTGTACTGTGTGTTATTTGTTTTGTGTTATTTGTTTGCTTTATTTGTTTTTATTTTCGTGTGTTTTTTTTTATTTTTATTTTTCGTATTTTTCTGTTCTGCTATCGTTGTACTGTGCTAAATCAAACGATACGGCGCATCTGATCTCTCAGATACGGCGTATTGCGTTTAATTTTTAAAAAAATACAACGCGTTTAATTAATTCGATACGACGCATCTTTTCCCCAAGATACGGCGTATCTGTTTTTAATAAGAAAATTTTTTCTAAGCGATAAAGTAATACGACGCATCTGCTTTTGCAGATACGGCGTATCTGTTTTTGATAAAAAAAAATTTCTAAACGTTAACGCCATACGACGCATCTGCCTTTGCAGATACGGCGTATCTATTATTTTAATTAAAAACAGTTTGCGAATTATTAAACAGATACGGCGTATCGATCTCTGTCGATACGGCGCATTTTACTGAATCAAAAATCTTGTATTTTTAAACATAACGAAAGTACGGCGCATTAACTTTTGTTAATACGACGAATATAATTTGATAAATATAGTTGATTTTTGATATTTACCTTGATCGGTCAGCTACTCTCGTTTGCAAGTTGTTTATTTTCAGGATAAATGATGACTCGAGCATCACCAAGAAAGATTACATTCTGAACCAAACCAAGAGACGCTAGCTGAAGTGACCGAACATAAGACGACAAGAGTGGAGGAAAACTCAGTACTGGTAACATTGAACTTCTTAAATTCTTGAAATAGAATCCCAGGTAAACTCTACGATAATTCAACTGCCCAAAGGAAAGTTCTCTACATTATAATCTCAGTTTTATTATCCATGTTATACATCTGATTCAAATCGTAATCTTAATTTTGTATGCTTAAAAACGATATTTGTTCCTAACATCGGAATAAAAACTTATCCTCTAAACAATAAGATTACAATTATTAACAAAACGTTTATGCCTATTGCTCTTATCTCGAATTCATTTATATGGTATACCGTTTAACCCAATTGGATGAATAAAGAATCGTGTTGCGGAAGCCAAGGTATGTTCTTTATTTAAATTTCGTTCACTAACATATCGATACGGCGGATCTAAATATCCAAAGCGCCGTATCCCTGACCAACTAGGACTTATTGACTAGTCAACGAAATTAAATAGATACGGCGCATCCCAATTTTCTAATACGGCGCATCGTGTCGCCCTATAAATACGACGGGAATGCGCCGCATAAACACACACAGTTAAGAACTTTCACGCACTAAAATTATACTCGAATCCCGATCGTTCTTCTTTAATCCACCTTTAATCCGATCTAGAATCTTCCTCCTAATCATCAAATTAAGGTAATTACTCCATTTCGATTTAATCTTGATTAATACGAAAATTAGGGTTTATATGATTGAATCGATTCGTGCTTAAATGATATAGATATATGATTAGGACTTGCTCTAGATGGTTTCCCCCGTATCTAATTTGCATAAATAATTGAACTTGTAACCTAATTTGATCTAACCGAAAATTTAGGTTTTGGGTTCGATTTTGAATATTTAGCGGGAAGGCGAATTAGTAGTGGTAGAATGAGATATTAGAACTGATATAAGGAGTATATGATACTGTGATATTTAGTGGTAGTTTACGTCACGGATACGGATTCTCGATAAACGCGCCTGACCCTTTATTTTATACTGATATGCTTTTAGATGCGGCGCATCTAGGTTGATTAATGCGGCGTAACGACCTATTTCAAAATTGATAAAATTCAAGATACGCCGTATTGATTAATCTGGATACGACGCATCTCCATACGCCGTATCTATTGTCTTGTATCGCATCTCTTATACTTTATATAGATACGCCGCACTGATTAAATCAGATGCGCCGTATCTACCTTATTTGCAGAACTGTTTACTGACTGTGAAAATCTATTTCAGATGGCATTACCAGAGGTCACACTTAGGCATCAGTGGCTACAATTTGAGAACATGGGACCGTTTCCTGAATCTAAAGGTAATAAATATATTTTGGTTGCTGTTGATTACGTATCAAAATGGGTCGAAGCGCAAGCATTTCCAACAAACGACAGCAAGGTAGTACTTAAGTTTTTGCAAAGTTTATTCTCTAGGTTTGGAATTCCTAAAGCATTGATTAGTGATAGGGGAACACACTTTTGTAATCACCATCTAGGAAGAGCCTTGCAAAAATATGGAGTATATCATAGGGTTTCCACCGCATACCATCCTCAATCCAATGGGCAAACTGAAGTAACCAATAGAGCAATAAAACGAATTCTTGAAAAAACGACTGGGTATAATCCTAAAGGGTGGTCTGACAAGTTAAATGATGCTTTATGGGCATTCCGTACAGCCTATAAGACACCAACGGGATGCACTCCATTTCGTCTTGTATACGGAAAAGCATGCCACCTACCGGTCGAAATTGAACAAAGTGCATATTGGGCTTTGACGAATTGTAATATGGATGTGGAAGCTGCAACGAAGAACCGTTTCATGGAACTTAATGAACTCTATGAACTAAGAGATGAGGCCTACAAAAATACTAAGATCTACAAAGAAAGAACTAAAAGATGGCATGACTCGAGGTTACGTGGGGATAAAACGTTTACTATTGGAGAGAAAGTGCTACTATTTAATTCCAGATTAAAGATGTATCCTGGTAAACTTAAATCAAGATGGACGGGACCGTTCGTTGTCAAGAAAGTGTATCCATATGGGACTATTGAAATATGCGATAAAAATTGTTATATATTCAAAGTGAACGGGCAACGTGTGAAGAAATACTTTGATAATAAAATTGAGGATAATGAGAACGAGGTGGTAGAGTTTGAACCTGAAGTATTGGAATGAAGAGCTGAACGTGAGTCTAACTTGAAGACTCTGGAATAAAGACAAGTGCTTACCGGGAGACAACCCGGATTTATATTTTATTATTCTGTTTTCTGTGTCGAGTCAGTCAGGCCCGCATGAAGATACGGCGCATCTCAATTCTGAGATGCGACGCATCTCCTGCAATGGTCATATCTTATTTTATTTTTCTGCATTTTTATTTTCAACTTTAAAACTATTTATCAGTTTATTTTAATGCGGCGCATCCCTGGTTAAGGATGCGGCGCATCTTTATTCTGATCCGTATTTATTCCAGGCTCGATACGGCGTATCTTCTTCAATAAGATACGGCGCATCGACTGACCTGATGATTTTCAGTTTTAATTTTTAATTTTTATTTTTTCCTAACTACTAATGTATTATGCAAGTTGAACCTTTCTTATCTTAGGTGTGTTTTAAAGTGTTGGTGGTATTATAGTTTCCTGGATTTCCTGTGGATACATCAAGTATGAAGCTTTAACGTTCTAATCCACAAGAAATATGATTTTTGCTCTAATACAAATGGAGGATCATACCGAGCAAATCTCAGGGGAGTTTTTCTGTTCTAATTCTTTTATTTTCCAGTTTTTAACCTTTTATACAAACAACGAGGACGTTGTTTAACTTAAGTGGGGGGATTGGAGAATTAGAACACTTAACAATTACTTGTCCTAAACTTTTTCAAAAATTATGCTTAAAATGTGCTTAATATATCAAACTTAAAAATTTTTTAGCATGTTTTTGTTTAAAATCTAAGTTGCATAGCTGCACACATGACGTTATTTTCAAAAATTGTGATTTTTCAAAATTCACAAATCTATGAGTGTGTCGGTGACTTGTAAACTTTAGAACTTGGCTTGTATACTATTCGAGACCACCATAATGAGTATTATTTATATAATTGGAATGACTTGTCTAAATTGGTAAAATTCTAGGATTACACCCAAATAGCCTATTATTTGTTATGTGTTATTAACTAACTACACTGGTTAGTTAACCCCCGTATAAACCCTTTTGTTACTCTCATTTTTAGAGTAAGATACCCCTAGAAAAACACTCAGAGCCATTCCTTTCGTTTCTTACACCTATGTTTAAAATGTTTCGTTACACCCTTACACCTTAGCCTACCCTGTAGATTAGAATCCGTGGTTGGTTGATTGCTATAGGCAAAGTGTGTTTCCTTACATTACCTGTGTTCGCGTGCGTAATTCATTATCTTTGGTTAGGTCGGGAAATTGCACAATGCAATTGGAGTGAAAGTAAATATTGTATATCTTTGAGTTTATTTTTCGTGTGTTTACTACTTTCGCTATTACCGTTATTTCTGAAAGTATGAAAAGTATGAAAAAATTATCCGGAAAGAAAGTTATAGTGATGTGGTGAAATTTTAAACATCTATCTTTATGTTTCAAGTTAAAAAAAAAAAAAAAAAAAAAAAAAAAAAAAAAAAAAAAAAAAAAAAAAAAATCGAAAAAATAAGAAAAGAAAAAGAAAGAAAAAGTTGGAAGTTAGTTTTAACCAACTTATGTAAAGTTATGTAAGTGGTCGATATCACCACTATTTGTTGTACTATATCTATGGATTGAATGAGAATTGGCAGTTATGGGAACGCCAATTAAGGTTTATTCTTTGATTAAGATCTTGTTGAGTATAATTCGTGTCTACCTAAAGCGTGTGTTTCAAGTGTTAAAGCGTGAGTTATTCAATGATATGAGTCTTATTCATGGGATGGTTGGGATAGTGATTAACCACACTTAGGATTTTAATTTATTTGTTTTGTTCATTTTTCATTTTACACCAATTTATATCCCAAATGTTATCCATGCCCTTTATTATTCTTTATCCAACCGAACCTTTGATTTATTGAGATTAGGGATTTGAGCAATCTTAAGTATCGTAGTCGTGGATTCGGCTATGTATTTATGATTTTGTCGCCCTTTTTGATATATTATTATTGGTGAAGTTTGGACCTATCTTTAGCCTATTCGAGTTAAGGATTTGAGCAATTGCAAGTATCGTGTTCGTGGATTCGATCATGTATTTGTGATTTTGTCGCCTTTTCTGGAATTTGAGATCGATAGTGAAAAGAGAATAATTAACCCTTAAGCCTAAAAACCCTTTTTACCGCTTTAGACTTGTTATTCCTTAGCTTTAGTGGAGGAGATGTGTATACTTGCCAAGCTTATGATAGAATATTCGTCGCGACTGGACAGTTAAACGATTAGATTTGCTTTTATCAAATTATTTTATTATACTTCTAATTCGTTAAAGTGTTTAGTTGTGTGATTATGAAATAAACGAATACATGCTTAAATATAAAAATAAATCCTAACATCTTTTAGGATACATTTTCATAAAAGAAATTCTAAGGTTTACTTGGGGACAAGTAAAGTTCAAGTGGGGGGATATTTGATGAACTCAAATAAGTACATTTTATTACTATCATTTATCCTATTAATTTGACTTGTTTTACTATATTATGTATGAGGATTGATACTTAATCGTTTACTTTTGTAATTCTCAGGTAAAAACAAGCATTTGGTGAAACTTAGCGATTTTGGACTGATTATGGAGCAAAACATGCATAAAGTTAAGAGTCTACTGAAATGAAGAAGATCAAGACTAATCTGCTCCAGATGCGCCGCATCTCACTCTCGACATGCGCCGCATCTCTATTAAGATATCACCAGATACGATCCAAGATACAAGAGGACATGCGCCGCATCTAATCATGGAGTTACGCCGCATCTTCTGGCGGTGTACGAATATTCCTGAATATTATAATCTTGGACCCCACGCGAAGTTAAGTACATGCGCCGCATCTACTCCTTAGATGCGCCGCATCTTCCCTCAGACAGAAACTATAAATACCCCAAGACCAGACGAATTTCGTAGACATTATATTAGTTTCGAAGACCGAACAGGAGAAACCTAGGACGAATTCAGTCAAGGAGGCAGCACAAGACACACCCAAATCAAAGATACAAGAGTTGTAAGAAGGTGCTGCATGTGTTTAATTCATTAAGTAGTTTTGTTTTATTGTGTTAGCAAACTTTAATTCATCAGGATTGGTGGCTTGTGTAATGTGACAACGAAAGATTGCACTCCCTTTAATACTTGCTTTTCCATCAATTAAAGTTTATATGTTGATGTCTTTGGTTACTACTTATTAGTGCATTGATAACCTCTGTGTTTATTAGTGGCTTGCGGGCATTTGACTGCGGGACATAATGTGGCTCCCACGGTTATTACTAAATTGATCACTTAGGAATAACTTTTAGACATAAGTAATCATTAAGGGTTTACTCGCCGATAAGAATAGGACCAACGAGAAAGGGTTAACTACATACACTTCATATAAAGCTATCAATAAAACAAGTGACAATCTACTTAATTATAAGGACAGCCCTCTTATTGTCTCAAGTATCTATCTGTGTACGTGTGTGCTACTTGCTGATTCGTGCCTATTGGTTTATTTTATTATTTAATTGCAAACAAACCGTGCCAGTCTCTCAGGCTGAAACCCCCTTGCGTTAGGATATTAAAATACTGATTAGAATAACTAGATAATACGTTCCACTCTTAGTGATCGACACTCTACTTACCATTATATTCATACTGACCGGGTACACTGCTCGTTTAGTGTGTGTGTTATTGATAAGTCGGCTAAATATAAATTTAAAACTTGAGTAGGCACTAAAACTGCTAAACCGCAACGACACATCACGCGCATCAAGGCTAGCTTATTCAGATTGCTTATAAATTGCTTAATGGGCTTTGTGATCTATTTCGAATTTTATAACAGTTTACAAAACGTGTGAGTTGATTCACTTTGGCCATTTTAGAAGGTTTAAATGAGCTTATCATTGTAAAGTATAAACATGAAACTTTTAGTTTGTAGTATAGACAATCAAGTTGTGTAAAAATATTGGGGTGTCGTTAAGTCAATTTTGGTTTTACGTGGCCATTTGAGTGGCGATATGGAGCAGATTTTAATAGTAAAAGACTTAGTGAAATTATTGAAATACAAAATTTATACATGTGAACCATGATGCAAATGAGGTCGAAATATGTATGTAGCAAGGAAATAAAGTGACGTGAGTGTTTTTCATGATTCCTAGGCCTTCCACAAGGGAGGCAAACCACGATTTGGGTTGTAGATATAAACGTGTACGTAAATATAAAAAGTAAAAAATATACGTTTGAGACAAGCTATAGTTCGATGCATGGTGTAATAAAATGTAACGAAATGGACTTAGGATGAGAGGAGAGGACTTACTACACCTCTAGGGTGGTGAGTGGACGTGTGTGGATGACTAGAACAAACGGAAAAATCCCACAAGCTTGCTAGAACCAATATACGATCAAACATAAAACCCTAAGCTTTCGAATGAGCTTGAAATGGAACTAGGAAATGCTTCTGGTCTTCTTTGGGGTTCGAATGGACTGAGAAAAGATTAAGAGTGTGTGTAAAATTGGCTAGGTGTAAATGGGAGTAAATGGAGTGTGAAATATATGTGTATGTATACACGTATGATCTTGTATATGTATATTTTATGTGTTCAACTTGGTCGAATAGTAAAGTGGCAGGAAGTATGTAAGAGATATGGACTTTAAGAAGATTGTGTGATATATTTTGTAGGATTTGATTTGGTTTTCGATTTGGTCACAAAATATATGTCGACTAGTTTCTTTATATGTGTACACAAATTGCTTCAACGTGTAATATGGAGTTCTTGGTTGAGAAATTCACTCAATAACATATATATGATCTAATAATAATGTTTGAACTAGGTGGAAACAAGTTTGGTTTGAAATGGATAAGTTGGTGAAAATTTATATGGGTCGAATGGGTTGCTAAGGGCAATTCACTTTGCCTAAATTAAATGTAGCAAATATTGATATTAAGAGTTAAAACTCAACATCCCAATTGTTTGGTGGGGGAAGAATTAGGTGGTGCAAAAATCCGTATAAGTTGTGTTTAGAAATTGGGAGAAAACGGGTTCATTTGGAGTGCCTCGAGGTCGATTTGAACATGTAAAAATAAGGGAGTTGGGCCTTAGGTGGGCTTCTGTGAACAGTAGCCGAGTAAAGAGTTGGGTTGGATGTTTATTGAGCTCACTTGGTATTTATTGTGTATATTTTGATTTCGTGATTCGCGTGTGAGCTCGTCCCGTTATTTGGTAATTCTCGTGATAATGTGTTCGTGTTAAAATAATATAATAATGAAAATTTCAAATTTTCCCGTAAAAATGGTAATTAGAAAAAGTAATAAAGGTTAACATTAAATTAACTGCTGTTAATTATAGTGGAAATTTGCAGTTTGCTACACATATACTTCATACTTTAACGAAAGAAACTGGTGTATGTGAACTTTGCAATTATATAGACTATTCTGATGATGATTCTATAGATCCATATATTCTTAAAAGTATGATGGAAGAGTTTTGTTGTTGCCCCGTGTGTAAAGGAACTTGCCAATGCCCACACGACAAATGTGATACAGAAAGGTACAAGAAGAATAAATAATCTTATTTCTTTCAATTGTTTTTAGTTATTTCAAATTGTTGCTAAAGACTTACACATTTATGATATGTTATTTTGGATATGATTCTATAGATCAATGTTTATCTTAAGGATCAACATTTCCTCTTAACCTAGGTAGGATACAAAGATGTATGAAAAAATTGAATACCATTATTATCAAATTGAACTTAAAAAATGTAAAATCCTTTTTTATAAGATACATTTCAGAAACATAATACTTTTGAACTAAATGATTACATCCTTCATTATCATCAAACCTGAATTTTAAAACTATACAGTTATCACCATTTTTCTTGCGAACGTCATCTGCAGTATCATCAAATGTGAACTTTAAAGGTTCATCAAATCTGAACTATAAAGGAATACTTTTCCAACAACTCGACGTCGGATGGATCGAATTTTACTCCAATCATGCCTTCAATAGAAAAAATAAAAAAATACTCTATAATTATATTATTATCAGGTTACAAATATATATATATATATATATATATATATATATATATATATATATATATATATATATATATATGTATGTATATATATATATATATATATATATATGTATGTATGTATGTATGTATGTATGTATGTATACCTGAATTAATGGAAAAGTATCTTTTGGTGAAGATACACATATTCAAAATCAGACTTAACACCATTTGCAACCGCTTTTTGATTACATATTTTACAATACATTTTCCTTATCACCATTGTTTCTATTTGCACTAAAGAAAATAATTTGGTTCTAAATTGGATAAAAGGAGGTGCTTAAATAGAAGAAAAATATGTGTAATTGAAGCCAATTTAAGGACTGGTCTAAATTAGGGTAATAAAGAATTTAATAATTTTACTTAGAGATATGTGCCAATTCAATATAATAAAAAAAAATACTAATTTTATTATTTGAGACTAGCATGGTCAAAGTATATGTACAGTTTTATAATTTAATCAATGAACTATTAATGAGATTGAATATTAAAAAAAAAAAAAAAAAAAAAAAAAAAAAAAAAAAAAAAAAAAACTCTTGAGGAAGAACTGGTAATAGTTGTATTTTATCAACAATTTTTAAAAAATAATAAAACATAATTTCAATATATTTAAGCGTAAATGTTACATACACATATGTATAATATGTCATACATAAATTATACGTATGGAAAACCACTAATGTGATAAGTATAAACCAACACCCCAGTAATGATGACTGTTAGGTCATTACTACTAACAACCATATCAAATCAAATAGTAGCCGCCTAGAAAATGTGTAGACTGAAACAAACAGTATCATTATTAGATTCCTGCAACATTTGTGATAAATATAATAACAATATGGAGTAAGTCATTAACACAAAACAAACGTCATATGTAACAATATAAATAGATATCCTTTATTAAAATAACCATAACAATGTCATATAGCTTGATTGTTTGGGAATTTCATAATATTTAGACGTTTCTCATGCATGAAATATGATATTCTTAAAATACTGACTAAAACAAACTTTCCGATAACATTATGCATGTTATAGAATCTTTTAAAAATCATAGTTATCTTCATTGATATATTTTACTCCGTATATGTTTAAATAAACAATTGGGCATGTCAGAAACGTGTCTCCAAATATTAGGCACATTACCGATATCTTTTCTACATTAAAATTTCCATTTATAATATTGCTATACAAATTAATACATTTCTGGTACATTAAAAGTAAACTTTCTGATAAACATGTTATGTTTCTATTGCTATACAAATTATTACATTTCGGATACAATAAAACTTATGTTTCTGATAAACATGTTATGTTTCTAATACACATATTGTGTTTCTAATAAACATGTTATGTTTCTAATAAACATACTTCTATTATATAGAGTTAAAGACTACAAATAATTAATTATTACAAAATACGTTTCTGATACAATTACAAAATCATCAAATCTGATCCCTAGCTTTTTTTTGACAACATCATCTTCTTCACCAATAATTAAATCCAGTACACCTTCTACAAAACCACAATCATTTTTAAATCTACAATTTTAAAATATCATCAGCATTCACCACAAACATTTTGACTATTATCAAATGCAAAGATATTGCAACTGATTCTACAACAAAGCAGAAGAAAGGGAAAAATCAAAGAAGATTGTTTCTTTGTTGTAACTGTCTTCAGCCAAGTTTCTTGAAGATCAGGAACTGCACAACTCAACGAACAACCCCCGATTAAGCATTTAAGCACGAACTAAAGAGAAAAAACTTGTGGGAGCAGACAAATCAGATGATCAAAATGGACAAGTCAATATTGGAAAATTGACTAAATCAAAAGCAGAATTAACACCATTTTGTACAATGATCTTATTCTCTTTTTTACAATATCATTTTCTAATAATCATATGTGTGTGTTTTCCGTTTTGAATTATAGTGAATCGATTGATTAAACTTAGATGATAAGAGGTATTTAAATAAGAAGAATTTGTTGGTAGTTGAAGAAAAATAAATGACTAATTCAAGTTATTACTATTTAACTTGGCATTGATGTCAATATAAAATGCAAAATATATAACTTATTTGACAATTTAATAGGAAGTCATCATTAGCATTGGAGGTTACAATATAAATATTAATAATAATATAATAACAATACTCTAAAATAAATGTATATATTTTTTCAAACAAAAGTAATCTAAAAAATTAAACCCAAAGACCTGTGGTTAATATAATATTAATAATAATACAATTTGTTATGTTAATTAGAGCTGGCAAATTGGGTACCTGTTAAAGGAAAAAATGTACTATGCAATTTTTTTATTTTTTAAAATAATTGTTTTCAGTATTAGAGGATTCAATATTTAACTTTTTTGATATATAAAACGTATAACTGCCACACTCAAACTACCAAAGCCAAGTGTTAAATGAGTCATTTTGAGGTTTGAAACTTGTGTTATTCGCATGCTCCGAACCTATTAAGACACGATTTGCCAGCTCTAATGTTAATATCTAATAACAATATTAAAATGAATGTATATTTTTTTTTCAAACAAGTAATCTAAAAAATTAAACCAAAGACCCGTGGTTAATATGATATTAATAATAATACGATTTGTTATGTTAATATCTATTAACAATATTAAAATGAATGTATATATTGTTTTAAACAAGCTTAGAGAACTCATTGTGGAGAATGAAACTTTGGGAGATCGTGGTGTGTCACTTGACGGTTTGGATGCATTGAGAGAAATCCAGGCCAGGCAAACCAAGCTGCTTGTCTGTTTCATAGAGATGTTGGGTGAAACTGATGCTGCTATTCGTAAGCACGAATGTTATGTTGAAAAAATGTCTGAAAATAAGTAGTAACTAATTGGTGTTGATGGATCTTTTATGTTTATTAACAAAAATTATCCTTTTATGTTTTATGATATTGTTTGTGCATTTCTGATAAAAGTCACATTCATATTCTGGTATTATTTTATTTCCAACAACTAATCTAACAAAAATCAAAGCCGAAATAATTCATATATTTTTAAACCTAAAATTAATCTAACAAAAATTAAACCCAAAGCCCCGTGCGTGCACGGGGGTCTAAAACTAGTTTGATTATAGGGATGTTTTATTAATTTAGCGAGATATTATTATATCGATAATTATTAATTTATCGATATAATATCAACAAAATTAATTTATCGATATAATATTTTGTGGATATTATATCGATAAATTAATAATTTATTAATTTAAAAAGGTTATACGTATGAACTTAAATTTTCAAGTCCAATATGCTAGTTACAATGCATATTAGCTAGTGATGAAAAATAAATAACAAAAACAAGTTTAAATTAACATTTTATGAATTTGTATGCACAAATTTGTTAGTGCAAATATTACGATATTTAAACCAAAAGGTTTTTTTTGTTTTAATAATGACAAACATGTAACTTGTAATGCATAACGTAAAATGCGCAAGTTACTTGTAAACACAAATCATCAATTCATACTTACATCAACAACTCTCGACGTCTCAAGTATGCTTCAACAAAATCGTAGATTTCCATCCCGACGTAAATCACTCAAGGTATGAACAAACAAATTTAAACTTGACGGATGATCAAAGAAATAATATTATTTATTTTTTTTGTTCTAAACTTCACATTTTTATGAATGTGACAAAACATTTTTCAAAAATACATTTTACAAATTATTTTTGAATTAGAAAGAAATGTTTTATTTGGGAAAATTATTTCAAAAATAGTAACAGCTATTTTTCCCCCCAAAACAGCTCCAAACATCCCCAAATAACCCTTCACCACTAAAAACAAAAATGGGAGCATCCTCAGTACGGACGGTACCACTAATTGTACGACGGCACCGTTAAATTTAGTGGTGCCATCTGAACTTTAGTGGTGTCGTCGGTCTGTAACGGCTAGTTTTTCCTTTACCTATAAATAGTAGATCATTTTACACAATTTGGCAAGGTTTTTCACACATAACTTTATGTTCTTTATCCACCCATTCCAATCCACTTTCTTTGATCATGTAGTTATTTTATCTTTGTTTAAGAGTGATCCAATCATCCATTCAAGTGATCAACTTCATTCCTCTACTAGTGCAAGAGAAGAACACATAGTATCACAAAGATACAATGTGTTGTAGTCATAGTTTAGTGCCCTCGTAACACTTGTTACGCACTTCTTGTATGTCTTCGTACATCAAGTTCTTGTCACCATACTCAGGTTGATCATGTAGATCGTGTAGATTGAGTTGATCATGTAGACCGTGTATAGGTCGGGTAGATCAAGTGAAGATCGTGGAGATTGTGTAGATCGTGTTGATCGGGTAGATAGTGAGTAGATCGGGTATATCGTGAGTAGATCGGGTAGATCGAGTGTAGATCATGTGGATTTTGTAGCTTGTGTGATTTGTGAGGATCGAGTAGATCGTGAGTGATATTGGCACTAGCTAGATTAGTACTCGACATCTAGCTTAGCGTCAAAAAATAATGTAAGCGACGAGGTTTATGTGTTTAGGCCTTAAAACACAAGGTTTGTTATGTTGGGCCAAAACATAACGGGTTTGGTTGTACCTGAAGAAGAGCTCGACATCTAGCTTAGTGTCGAAAAATATTGTAAGCGACATTGTATGGTTTTCTCCGCCAAGAAGGGAGCTTGTTGATTAGTGAAGTAACTCTCGAGTTGGGTACTCGGGGAGTGGAGTAGGGCGAAGAGGACCTTCGTGACCGAACCACTATAAATCTTCGTGTCCGGTTTGTGCTTTCTTTACTTATCTCTTTACGCTTTATTTTTGCATTTATTGTTTTACATTTATACTTTGCATTGCATTTATATTTGTGTGGTTTGTTGCTTATATTGTGTTGTATTTATGTTGTGTCTATGTTTATGTTATGGTAATATGCTTTACTTATGGAATTCGACTGTCACTAGTTTTCGCAAGACTTTTTGTTGACACTTCTCATATTACGTCACACTTGATCGGGTGCTTGATACAAAAGATTCAAGTTTTTAAACGGGAACGTATTAACCCCTCCCCCCCCCCCTATACGTTTTCCACAATTGGTATCAGAGCCACGTCGCTCAAATTTTTATAACAAATGGTTTTCAAAATTGAGTACGATCCATGTATCAAATTACCCATGAAGGGGGATAAAGTATGAAAAGTATTTATTTACTTAATACTTACAAGTTTTGTTGTTAAGTATAATTTGTCATACTAGCTTAAAGGTTTTCTTAAAACAATAAAAGAATAAAGTTTATAAGTGTCCGGTAATGTTTATATAACGAGTCGTAAAGTGATGCGGTTTTGAAAGGAGCGTTTGGGACAACTCCTTGTTTTATCCTAAATATATGTTCACAAATGTTTTTCTTAGTCCTAAACGTAGAAATGTTACTTAACATATTCTACATGTTCGGTATCTAGTTTACTAAGTTTTACATCTCTTCGTTACGTCGAAACAGAAAATCAATCTGAGACAGAACTATAACAACAGTGGATGGTACCACTAAATATAGGATGGTACCGTTATATTTAACGGTACCGCGGGGTATTTAACGGTACCGTGTATCTGTCTATCTGTTTTTAGAACGGGATCATTTTCAGAAACTCGTATAAATCAATCATAAGTCCGTAGGAGTCATGTCACCCATCATTTTAAACGAAGTTGAGTCTACTTTCATTTGAAAAATACTTTTATGAATTAATTCTAAATGAAAGTATATTAGAGTCCTTTATTTTCAACTAAAGGTCTTTTTGGTCATGCCGTTTGTGTAAATTTTTGGTTAAACTGAAAAAGGGCGTTTCAACTTTTGAACATTGATGTATTTTCAAAGTGACTTGGTAAAAATCTTTAAAATAGGGAGGAAACCAATTCATTTAAAAGAAAATAAATAAAGTCAAGCTAGGTATACATTGTTATACTTAAAACACAAAATGACGATAAGTATTTTTGTGTGTTATGCTAAATGGTTATTGGTTTTTCTTTGTGTCCTAGTATTGTTAGTTAATATTTTTGAGTGCTTATAGTTATCTTTAGTTGAGCTAATTATATCTATATTCACAAGCGTTTTACATGCCTTTTTGCTATGTGTTGATTATTAGTTTTTCGGTTTATGCATCAATAGGACTTAGACTAGACTTCTTGCACTAAGTTGCGTAATTGATTTTGCATTGCATGTAGGCATAGACCACTTTTCTTGCATATGTGTTTTCGACATCTTGCTAGTTTTAAAATGCTTTAGTAACCTTCTTAGGAATGGAAACTAAGTTGGTTGATCATGTGTGTCGAAAGATATTGTCTTACACAATTATTTTTCCAAAGCTTTAAGTGTAAAATATATATCACCTCAAAATATTTAACACTTTCATTAAATCCGTAACATGATCTCTAGAATATTACATTCTTTTGTCTTGCTTGACCATGGGTTGTGTAAAAAAGAGAAAAGATCATATTAATACATTAGTATTTAAGTAAAAGAAAATATACTAAACTTGCATTGATCTAACACACACACAAAATATTTTAAACATTTAGTATTTTATGTATGTTGTATAAAAATGGTTAAGATAATTATTTTTATATTAATGATATGTCGAAAACTAAGAATATTATACTTAATAATAAATAGTTTTTCGCACATAAAAATAAATGACAATCTCGAAGTAGTAAGTTAATATGTCACTAACCTCACACATACAACTAGTATTAGAATAAATGGAACACATTCCTTAAATTTTTATTTTCTTTTTAAAAGGAGTGATCGTGAGGGTCAAGAAAGATTTCGAGTACATATCAATTCATTACTCAAATTATGATTGATACCATCATTGAATCTAACTGACAAGTTTTCGAGTTTGGACTTGAAATTGGAGTCATTATTTGTCTAGCTTCAAGATAACATCGAAATATAACGAAATATATTATCTTGAATCTACATACTCAATCACACTCGGTTGTTATGAAAATAATGACGTCCTCTCAAGACGAAAATAATATGCAACGGATCATAACTCACACTTGCGTTGAAGATGTCATATTGAGTCTTCTTGTCCAATGGTTGTGTTCCAAACATTAAACTAATATATTTAAAAGATGCATAAAATACACAACTAAGTAGGATTGACAACTTGGATATTTCATCCAAAATATTCAAGTAATTAACTTTGCAATGCAATTAGTAAATGTGTCATTTCCGAAAAACCAAACACGAGCAAACAAACAACATATGTAAACTTTGCTCATGAACGACTCAACACTCAAAATCACATGTCAAGTAAAAGTGTCACACATAATATGTTATTAACTATTATGTACGTCATCAATCTTTGAGAAAATCACATGTATTTTTCTTACAAGAGAATACATTGCATCTTGTTAACAAATATAGGATATTAGATTTGAATAATAACCCAATACAACATGTTTTGCATAAACAAGTAAAATTGGTCATACACTAAAATACTTGTTTTACTAAGCATTCGTAAGAGTGATAAGTTTCCTCTTAGAAAAGCATATATTGAAAGATACAATATGTCTCATTTCAATCATACATCATATAATACTCACAAGATCTATTGAGGTAAGTAACCTTTACTAGATTCTTTTCTCAAGATATGCAAAGGAGCATTCTTGAAACACTATCGATGTAGCAGATTCTACATTGTTTTACATTAGGGCATCTCTTGGTTCTAGAAAACCAGATCATGTTAAAATAACAATGTCGTCCAAGAGATCATGAAATGCACCATCTCCACCAAATAACTTCCAAATCTCAAACACGAAATTAAAACATTGTGCTTGCCTTTGTTAGGAGTTTGTGTAAGACATGTCATCTTCTTAACCGGCTTTTGAAATATGGTTAGTTGAGTCATATTAGGCCATGTATTAGCGGAATAAGCTAATATCATCTTTGCTACACTTCGATAGGCAAATATAGGAATTTAAATTTTTCTAACATGAGAATGACTACTGGAGAACCTATCGCACTAGAAATTCAATTTGACCTAACGGTTGAATTAGTTCCAGGAGAGAAGTTGGGTTCGTGGTATAACCCGTAAAAATAGTCGTGTTTAGCCTGAATTGAGCACCACTAGTGATAGTCTCATACTCATTCTCTAACTTGAAAATTTTTCATTCCTACATTTGACTAAAGATACCTTACATCGGTGAACTTTATCTCCCATTAGGATTTCATTTTGAACAAGTAGTAATTAGGATCCTCCTTAGCAAACCTATATTACTTGCATCCCACATATGTGTTTCAAAGTGATAACATGTTCTTGTGAGATATGATTAAATGCCTCCATGCTTTCTTAATGCTCAGTAATTACTTGATGAATTATTGAATGTTGTTTATTATAAAGATTTTTCCTTCGATTAGATATTCCGATATAATATCTCTTGATATGTATATCTGTGATACATGCTCTTAAATGCTAAATGTTATCATGTTTTGTATGATGCTTGCATTTGTTCCTTATGTGCATTTTACATGATTTGCTTGTTAATTGTGCACCCACACTATGTTGTTTTGACACATAATGATTTAGGTATGCCTATCACTATAAACTTTTAGAAGTCATTTAGTCTTACACTAGTGTCAAAATCTAAAAATTAGAGTAGTCGCGAAATTGCCCTAATTCCTTGGTCATCATTTTGCTTTCTTCCAAGTGATACACTCATTTGTCAAGGGAAGGTTAGATACAAGCCTAGTAGAACTCGGAGTAGGTTTGACAACTTAAATATTTCATCCGAAATATTCAAGTAATTTTAACTTGCGATCGCAATTGTTAAATGTCATATCTGAAACATCATATTCAAGCCTTTTAACAACATATGTTAAAACGCTCATCCAAAAGCTAAAAGCTAACATCAACCTTTGGGTGACAAAGGACTCACGAGTTACTACATAAGTGATTAGTAGTTCCTTTCATCCTCGTGTGAATATACACTTCTTAAGACCAAGTATATTCATTTCCGTTAGTTCCTTTTATCCCCATAGGTTTGTCATCGTGTTTTGTGTCAAGGTCACCTCATAGATAATGAGGATCGAACTTATCCATCGGTTTTAGGGTAGAAAACAAACTTATCATCCTATCTCACCAAGAGTACGTTGATACTCTCTTTCTTCCGAATAACGGGCAATATGCCTATACGAAGATTAATATTTTTGAGTCTTTTCTTTTTCTTCATCAATCTTGATCACCTACCGACTTGCAGCGATCTCACAACAACAATGGATGTTCATCCAAAAAATCTCATCAATCACCCTAGAAACATCCAAACCTCTCAAACGTGAACCATTCAACTACTTACGCTAAGGTCTAGGAATGATGGAACACATTCCGTAAATTTCATAATTTACATGTGTTAAAAACATCCCCTAAGTGTCGTGTTGGGAATTAAACCAACAGTTAGTACTGCCAGGTCAAAGTTACAACTGTTGAAGATTAACACTGACAGTACTAAGTCAGTTAGTACTGCTAGTACAGATGGTTAGTACTGATTATGAGATGAAGACAGAAACGTGTGAAGATAAATATAGAATAGATATTGTGTATATCTTATAATGATAGATTGATATGGATGTTAGTTTACTTGTAAATGACTTCTTGTTCTATAAAAGAAGATCCTAGGTTAGGTATTCAACATACAATCAGTTGTGAAAGATATACGAAAGCTTCAAGGTTGTAAAACCCTGGTGATATTGTAGATCACTCGTATTACTAATATTGAAGCTATTTGGTTTGTTAAACAATTGTGTTCATACTTTCACTGTTACATTCATTCAACACACAAACAATATCTTCTAAGTATTAGCTAGTAAATTCCGCGTGCTAGTTAATATATACTCAAAGTATCTTCAACACAAGGAGTGTGTTTAGATCCGGTCAAGTGGTATCAGAGCCAGGTTCTGATACTTTGAATTAGAAGATCCAGAAGTACTTATTCTCTTTCGACAAAGAAGATGGACATGGAAACACCACAAACCTCTATCCTTGCCAAACTCCCAATGCTCAAACAAAACGAATATGATCTCTGGAGGCTCAGAATTGAGCAATACTTCATGGTGCAAGATTATGCACTATGGGATATCATTATCAATGGTGATTCTTTCAAACCAACAACTTCTGAAGAAACACTTGCCGATGGTTCCAAAACTACAAAGCTCAACACTGAACCAGTCACCAATGATGAGAGGATCAAGAAGAAGAATGATGTCAAAGCCAAGAGTCTGTTACTCATGGCAATCCCCAATGATCAGGTGTTGAACTTCAGTCATTATGAGACTGCAAAGACACTTTTTGCAGCTATTGTAGAGAGATTTGGTGGCAATGAAGCCACTAAGAAGGCACAAAGAACACTACTGAAGCAGAGCTATGAGAATTTTAGTGCCACAAGCACTGAAACTCTTGATCAAATCTTTAACAGGCACTAGAGAATTCTGAGTCAGCTTGCTGGTTTGAAGATTGTGATTCCACAAGAAGACCTAAACTTAAAGTTTCTCAATAGTTTGTCTGCTGAATGGAACACTCATGTTGTGGTTTAGAGCAACAAGCCTGAATTGGAGAAGATGACACTCAATGAATTGTACAACAATCTTAAGATTGTTGAACAAAAGGTGAAAAAGGGAGGAAGCACCAGTTCTATGTCTGGAAGTATGGCATTTTTGTCATCCCCCAGCAATAGCAGTACTAAGAATGATCCAGATGTTTGTACTGCTAGCCCAAAAGTTAGTACTGCTAGTGTAAAAAATAGTACTGCTAGCTTGAGTGATGAGACTATCTATGCCTTTGTATCTGAGCAATCCAGTGGGTCTCAAATCTACAATGAAGATCTTTTTCAAATTGATGAAGATGACTTGGATGCAATGGACTTGAAGTGGCAAATGGCTTTGTTAAGTATTAGGGCAAAGAAGTACTTTCAAAGGACTGGAAAGAAGCTTACTCTCAATGGAGGAGATGTTGCTGGCTATGACAAATCCAAGGTGGAGCGTTATAATTGTCACAAGATGGGACACTTTGCCATAGAATGTAGAAGCCCCAGACAACAAGACAACAAGGGTAAAGGGTATAGAAGTCAGCAGGGTAATAGGAGAACAGTAAATGTGGAAGAGACTTCTTCCAAGGCAATGGTAGCTGTTGATGGAGCTGGCTTTGACTGGAGCTTCATGGAAGAAGAGGAGGAACCAGCCAACTTGGGATTGATGGCCTTCTCTGATTCAGAGGTACATGAGGTTAAAAAGTGTTCAAATTCTTGTCAAGCTTTGAATGATTATGAGTCTCTTAAGAAATAGTATGATAATCTTAGGACAGAATTTAATGAAGTAAACTTTAGTCTTTCAAATCATAAAAGAGGAATAGCTGTTTTAGAAGAGCAACTCACTTTTTATAGAAAGAATGAATCAAACTTTTCTGATGATATAGTTGTTTTAAAAAGATATTTTCAACTGAGAGATGACAAGATGAGTGGGCTTATATATGAACTAGACAAGCTTAAGAAAGAAAAAGAAAACATACAGTTAAGTGTTGACACTCTTGAATATACATCTAAAGGAGTTTAGAAACTAATAGAGAGTCAAGTAGTTCATAAAGCAAAATTTGGTCTAGGATATAAGTCAGTTGCACCCCCCCAATTTAGGAATGTTTGTACCTCCAGGAATTGACTTAGCTCATACAGGCTTAGAAGAGTTTAAGGATGTTGAATTTCATGGATATGGTCCTAAAATCAATGAGAGTCCTACTAAATTTGTTAAGGCTGAGGATTCTTTTGTGAGTGCAAGTGATACATCACTTTCTGAGGACAAGGTGTCCTCTGGTAGAGATTCAGATGCTCCAACCATAGAGGATTGGACTTCTGATGATGATGAAGATGATCAGGTTAAGGTTAAACCTGATATTGTTAAGGAAGAGGAAACAAGAGTTCCTAAGGTGGTCAAAGTTAATACTGTTAGGCCTAAAAATAATGTTAGAAAAGTTAGGCAACCAGTAAGGTATAGTGAAATGTATAGAGCCACATACAAGCCCAGAGGTAACCAAAGGAATTGGAACAACCTCAAGTCTTACCAACTAGGTGATGACTTTGTCTTTCATAAGAAAGCTTGTTTTAATTGTGGAGAGTTTGACCATCTTGCAGCTTATTGCAACAATAGGGTAACTAGGTATTCAAACAATAGGGTGAACTCAGAAAGACTTACAACTCACCCTTTCAATGCTAGAATGATACCTAGAGCAGTTCTTTTAAGGTCTGGACCAAGACCATAAAATACTGCTAGACCAGCAGTTACTACTGGTAGACCATTTAGGACTTTTTACCCAAGACAAGCAGTTCAAAGTGCAAAAATATTTTTTAAATCTGCACCATCAACTGCTAGAAGGCCATTTCATAACAATGCAGTGATAAATAAACAAATTTGGAAACCTAATGTTGCAATTGCAAACCCAGCAGTTCATACTGCTAGGCAAGCAGTTAATACTGGTAGTTTTAAAAACACTGCTAAGGGAAAGATGGGCAATGGTATTAATGCATCAGCATCATGGGTTTGGAGACTACTTCAATTCAATGGTGCACCAACTGTGCTAAAAAGGTTTAATTATATTGATGCAAGAGGAAAACCAAAGTCAGTGATGGCTTGGGTTTCACAAGGAAACTAATTTCCTTGTTTATGTGCAATGTTAGTCATATGCTTATAATGTTATCAGACAAGTGCTTTGCACTTTGTTTTCTTGTTTTTGGACTAACAATTGCAGGTTGATTGGAGTTTGTGAATTGAATGCTTTATGTTTTGGATGGTGAGATGCTTTAGAGATTCAAGTGTGTGATCTGTGTACACAACAAATGGTAATTGGTTCACCATGTCTAACCCACATCAAGAACCAACTAGTCCAGAGCAAACGGTTTCTGGTAAAGACTTCTCAAATCCGTTTATGGTTGATAGTTTACCAAAAACTATATGGTAATCAACTCACCATACTTAAAAGCAAAGAGTTGGCTAGTCCAAAGCAAACGGCTATTGGTAAAGACACATCAAATCCGTTGATAGCTGGTAGTTTGCTAAAAACTATAAGTGGGCAAAAATGTTTTCAAGTACACATTGAGCTTATACTGCTTTTGAAATTTTTTACTAAACAGTTTGTACTGCTAGTTCAAACTAGCTTTGAAATGTGTTTATACTCTATGATTCACCTCTCTCGGTTACACATCTGGAAGTGATGAGAGCAGATTTGAAACTTAATGAATTGATGGAAACTTGTACAAATTGTCATATTGGAAGCTGAGATCAAGAATCATAAATTCAAATTCAAGTGATGGTGAAAATTCTTCCAAACAGGGGAGGAAAATTGCTCATATTGAAGGATAACTCATATTGGAGGATAATTACTCTGTTTGATAAATATCTTGATGTTCAGATTAGTTCAAGATGATTTAATGAATCAGGGAAGGATATGCAGAGGTTTATTCAAAGAAGATTCAGAGAATATTATTTGTAAAGATCTTACTTCATCAGTATCAATTCAAAATCAAAGAATGATGAAGATTAAATGTTGGAGTGCTTACTATTATGGTTTCTTCAAGGCTTAAATATGAAGAAAATACTATAGTGATTCATGATTGAAGATAAGTGTTTGAAAGAATTCCCCCCCCCCCCATCATCAAAGTTGGAGTTTAATTCGAGAAACTTATGAATTGCAAAGAAATCATAAGTTTAGGGGAGGATTGTTGGGAATTAAACCAACAGTTAGTACTGCCAGGTCAAAGTTACAACTGCTGAAGATTCACACTGACGGTACTAAGTCAGTTAGTACTGCTAGTACAGATGGTTAGTACTGATTATGAGATGAAGACAAAAACGTGTGAAGATAAATATAGAATAGATATTGTGTATATCTTATAATGATAGATTGATATGGATGTTAGTTTACTTGTAAAGGACTTCTTGTTCTATAAAAGAAGATCCTAGGTTAGGTATTCAACATACAATTAGTTGTGAAAGATATACGAAAGCTTCAAGGTTGTAAAACCCTAGTGATATTGTAGATCACTCGTATTACTAATATTGAAGCTATTTGGTTTTTTAAACAATAGTGTTCATACTTTCACTGTTACATTCATTCAATATACAAACAATATCTTCTAAGTATTAGCTAGTAAATTCCACGTGCTAGTTAATATATACTCAAAGTATCTTCAACACAAGGAGTGTGTTTAGATCCGGTCATGTCGTCTAATGACTATTTAAATATTTCATTGGAAATGTTGAAGTCATCCTTCGAGTCACGTCTAATGACTATTTAAGTATTTCCTTGAAAATATTAAATTCATCTTGGATTGTTAATAATCTCATTTCAAATCCCGTTGGATTTATCCCTCAAAGAATTTATTAGGTATAGATTCTTTCATCATGTCTAAAAGTCTCATTAAATCAGCGAGATTTATTCGTTAGATCCTCTCAAATCGCTGATTTATGTGTGTCTAAACATCTCTAGATTAGAGTCAAATCCTCTCAAACTTCCAATGACAACTTAAATATTTCATCTGAAATATTTAAAGCATATTTAATTTGCGAAATGCAATTAAATGTCATCTCTCGTTCTCGATCAACGTTCATCGAATCCCGTTGGATTCATTCATAAAAGAATTTATTTGGTATAAATTCCTTTAATCTAAGGTCCAGAAAAATCACAACATATGTGAAATTTCTTTATCGAAAATCAAATTATGGGTCAAAACTGGCCTCAGCAGGTCATGGTACCCTTAAATAAGGGACGGTACCGCTAAATGTAATGGTACCGTCGGACCGTTAACTGCTGAGACAGTTTATTTTGTTTTCAATCTCACAGTTTCAAAAGCACTATCAAAACCCACTCGGTGTAGTCTTGAACTAGAACCGTCTTCTATCTGAATAGATTCTACCTATCTTCTGATTCTTTAGCTTTTTCCCCTTTCACTTCTGCATGGTACTAAACATACCATATGTTTGGTTACTTCCGTATCCATCATCTTCTCAACTTACCTACAATTCTCAACCTTCGTTCTACACTACCAATGCTTCCGCATCCCACTCATCTTCCACACACTTCAAGCTAAGAGCCGCTAGGATAAGTTGAGATAACCCTTCTTAATCAACATAGTTTCTTCTAGCAAAGATAACTCTACAAAAACCCCATCACCAACTCCACAACCTTGAAGATTCTATCTTCTTAACCCTTAGCACATTTTCACGTAATCACATGCCTCATCATATGAATGCTCTATGAATATTTACAATGATTGAGAAGAGCTACGTGACTTCAAAGGTGAAGTTTATTGTATGCTATCCACCACTTGTCATGACGTTACTAAGCTCATCGCTTCCGTCAACGTTTGTTCTCCTCTTTATTATTTTTTATTCTTTTTCCAAAACATCTTGTCCAGATGGTCATCGATTAAGGGGGGAGCGAAAACACACTCATATTTTCCTTCACCAAACACTCTCAAGAACACACAAATGTGGTTCTTATTCCCTAGAATTCTCTACTAAAACACTCAACCTCTACAACTAAACTTCACTCTTGACAGTGATATTTAGTTTAAGAACCTTCAACCCATCTATCATTACACTCAAACCTCACAACTATCCTTCACTCTTGATAGTGATAGTTAGTTCAATAACCTTCAATCATCACAATCATTATACCCAATGTGTATAAACTACACAATCACATAAAATCCTTCATACACCAAATCATCTCTAACTCACAACTAGGATCATCCAAAACTAGAATTCTAGAACTTCGTTACCTCAACCCTGTTAGAAATATTCGCCTACAATCCTGTTAGGATCACATGCACATTTTCTTTTTCTCCTTTGAAATATATCATGCATTTTATTGTCAATGAAAACGATATATTAATCTAAGCCGTCTTTTCCTACCTTTTCTCAAAGGTCAAATCCAGCACTTCACATCTTATGGAATCATTTCCATTCGCATCTAGGTGCATATCGTTCTCATTTTCATTTTTTTGGGTATATGTTCTACCGAGTCTACTTTATGGCATGACTTGTCATAATAGTAATCATTTAGAGTATGTCTTATTAACAAACTATCATTAACACCAATCATCTTAGGTAGATGATTATGTTGTTCAAAAGATTTGTTAGAACTTGCCTTCCCAATGACAACTTGGAAGAAGTCATTTTATGTGTCAGTCAACGAACGAATCTCGTTCTTGTTAGTGTGATTGATTGAACAATTACACCTTAGGTTGTCGGTCGGGTTGTGACACTCAAGTGTCTTTGAATTGCAATATGCATTCATTTTTTTTTGTCGCTCGACTTTCTTGGCGTTCTTCTTTGTTTTTATCCTTTTGGTACAGTTTCATCACATGTCTAACCTCTAGGATGCTTTGATATGCTCACATACCTCATCAAACTCATTGCTTTTAGGTAGCTACTTAGTTTAACCCTTGCATTTCTTGCTATGTGCTCTATAATGATTGCTCCTATTTTGTTATATATTATGTTGCAAGAAGCTAACCCTTGATGTAGGAAAAGCCTTTGTAAGAATTTGATCCATGGATCCGCTAGATACTAAGGTAAATAAACAAGGGGATTCAATCACCATAGGGGAGCATTGAGCTAGGGGGAGCTCGGAGGTATTTGAATACATAGCATGGAGTCGTCTTAACAGTGGTAATAGAAGACTTCACTGGGATGATGCAAGCTAGCCTTTCTGGGGAGAAAGGAAGGTGTTGTAATAAGGGGGAGAAGGGAGTGAAATCTCAAAGCAACCATCTTATGAGTTGAATGATAGAAGTAGAGAGCTCGGGACAACTACCTTTTTGCTTCGACAGAAGGGGGAGAAGGAAGTGTAAACAAGTAACTTTTATATTTTACTGTGTGTTACGGTTTACATATTTGTCATCATAAAAAAGGGGGAGATTGTTAGTGCAAATACTACGATATTTAAACTAAATGGTTTCTTCGGTTTTAATAATGACAAACATGTAACTTCTAACGCATAACGTAAAATGCGCAAGTTACTTGTAAATACAAATCATCAATGCATACTTACATCAACATCTCTCGACGTCTCAAGCATGCTTCAACAAAGTCGTAGATTTCCATCCCGACGTAAATCACTCAAGGTATGAACAAACAAATTTAAACTTGACGGATGATCGAAGAAATAAATTTTTTTGTTCTAAACTTCAAATTTTTATGAATGTGACAAAACATTTTTCAAAAATACATTTTACAAATTATTTTTGAATTAGAAAGAAATGTTTTATTTGGGAAAATTATTTCAAAAATAGTAATAGCTATTTTCTCCCCCAAAACAGCTCTAAACATCCCCAAATAAACCTTCACCACTAAAAATAAAAATGGGAGCGTCCTCGGTACGGACGGTACCACTAATTGTACGACGGCACCGTTAAATTTAGTGGTGCCATCTGAACTTTAGTGGTGCCGTCGGTCTGTAACGGCTAGTTTTTCCTTTACCTATAAATAGTGGATCATTTTACACAATTTTGCAAGGTTTTTCACGCATAACTTTATGTTCTTTATCCACCCATTCCAATCCATTCCAATCCACTTTCTTTGATCATGTAGTTAGTTTATCTTTCTTTAAGAGTGATCCAATCATCCATTCAAATGATCACCTTCATTCCTCTACTAGTGCAAGAGAAGAACACATAGTATCACAAAGATACAATGTGTTGTAGTCATAGTTTAGTGCCCTCGTAACACTTGTTACGCACTTCTTGTATGTCGCCGTACATCAAGTTCTTGTCACCATACTCAGGTTGATCATGTAGATCGTGTAGATTGAGTTGATCATGTAGACCGTGTATAGATCGGGTAGATCAAGTGAAGATCGTGGAGATCGTGTAGATCGTGTTGATCGGGTAGATAGTGAGTATGTGACAACGGAGTAATTTTCGGGATTATATATATATATATATATATATATATATATATATATATATATATATATATATATATATATATATATATATATATATATATATATATATATATAATCGCATCAAGTTTGAACCGAACATTTGAGCAATTGTGCATTTTTATCTATATTTGAGTTACGTTTTTGGAAGTGGCAATTATATTTTGATGTCATGAGTTTGTGAAGTATCGAGTTTCCTGTAGGCCTAGAACTTAGCACGTCGCGGCTTGGCACAATAGATAGTTTATAACGCAATGTTAATTAATTTTAACATCTCAAAACAAATATGTACATATTTATAGTCGATTTTATTGGAAAAATAGTTTTAAAACTAACGGCATAAGTTAAAAACTCGGGATAATGTTTCGACGCCCAAATTGACCTCATTAGCGTTTTACCAAAAGAATAGCAAAGTGACCCTTCCTACCCTTGCCTTAAATTTTAGTTTTGGTCCTTGTGGGGTCACTAGGGTTTTCACTAATGGTCCAAAGGGGACTATATAAACCCCACTTATACTCATTTAGGGTTAGCGATACCCTCTTGCTTCTCTCTAGCCGCCCACCTCTCTCCCACCACCGGCCACACTTCCGGCCACCACCATAGCACCACCACCGCCACTCCTAACGCCACACCGCCACCACCCACACTCATCTCTTGTTCCCCTCTATTAGATTTACTACCACACGCGCCTCACACACCCGTCTTAACATCACTACGCGTCACCAACTCCATTTCCCGACCAAGATCCGTGTAGATTCGAGTGTTTGAAGGTAAGACACACCGTTTCACACTCGTCTGTGACTCGGTGTGAGTCGACTAGTATGTATCGAGTCATTCTTTTTATGTTTTGGTTAGACTCGGGTATAAAACTGATGCGTGGTTTTGCGACCTTACAACAGGTTTTACCTCTCGAGGGATCTCGAGAGGCTTGCAATCCCCACCAGGCAGTGTAACTGACCGATGTAGTATAGTGAAGTGGCAAGTACCGGGGGATTAATCGTTCTCTAGGGGAATAGTGTCGTTAGGATTGAAAAAACTACTCTAATAGGTCTAAGGGTGAGGGAAGATTCTTTTTGTATTTTTATATTTTAATGAAAGCAAGTAAAATATCGGGTTTGAAGGAGTGGGCGGAATTAGTTGCTAGTCAACTAACCCAAATAACTACAAATGCAAATAAAATAAAATACTGAAAATGAAAATGTTGTGAAACTTATATGGAGAGAAATGTGTTTACTTAGATTTCCTTACTCCCTAACTATCTTTTACCGGTTGATTAGTGTGTATTAATTGTGTGGATGACGGGTGTATTCCTTAATACCAATCGTGGGGTGGCGTACGTACTTCCCCAACTCTACAAGCTCCTACTTCACTCCTATGTCGAGCCAGCTAAGAAGCTCCTAACATGGGATCACTAGAATTCGCTCATGCATTAAATACAACCATAAAAACCTTAGTACGCATTGGTTCATGTTTCTTAAGACGTTCAAGCAAGTTACCGTATAGGAAGTTAGCCAGTTTTCTTAAGCCTAACATCGATAAACAATCATCCAATACAATAAATAACACACTAATAACCAATAATCAATAGTTAGGTTTCATTAGATCTAAGCAAACACAAGATAAATCTAGCCTAGCATGTTAATTAAAAGACAAGAACAAGATATAATCAAACAACACATAGACATATTGATTGATTAAGTAATTACTTATCTTCAATTAAACATGGGAGATCCAAGGGTATAAAAACCCTTAAAAATGGCAGAAATTCGTCTTAGGGTTTCTCCTCACAAAGTTGCACACCAATGAATAAAAATTGCAAAACTATATATAGAACTTAGTAGCTGACGGCGTCACGTTGTAGATCTTGACGCCGTCACCTCGCCGTGTCTAGGGTTCCCGGATGGTCTTCCTGACGCCGTCCCTCTTTAGTCCTCCAAAATCCTCCCTGGCTTATCAAGGCTTGACGCCGTCAGAAATGTGCTTGACGCCGTCTCTCTTTAGCTTAAACCGTGATGGCCTTGATCACCTTAAAGGGTGACGCCGTCAGACTTTCTATTGTAAAACTCTCTGGCGCGTCACGTGTATTTTTCATATCCACCTCTTTTGCCAAGCCATGACGCCGTCAGGAGCAATCCTTGACGCCGTCAAGTGTACTTTTCCAGCAGCTTTGGAGACTTTGTCGTTTTCTTCACTTTTATGCTCCAAAAACGTCCAAAATGCTTCCTTTTCCAGATTTCTTCTCCAAAGTACCTAAAATGACAAAAGGAACGATTTAGGGAAATATTTGATCAAATAAATACGATTTAGGGCTTAAACGACCCCCTAAAAGCGGTACACTTTTCGCTTCATCAAATACCCTTACACTTGAGATTTGCTTGTCCTCAAGCAAATGCGCTTTTATTCTAATCAAAATACAAGTTAGGGGTCATTTAATACTAATATAAAAGTAATTACAACAAATAGTCGTTCCACTTTAATCATAATAAGCACGGAGATTACAAACTAGCACCTCACAAGTAGTGTTTAGATACTCACATCTCTCAGGTGTCATCAAAATAAATCTCATAAATGAAAACGGAAAATATCTCTCACTACCTGTCATAGCAAATAGATTACCATAGGCTTGGGAAATGATCGAAAACCTTCTCCACTAGGCGTAAGCACCTAAGATAAACTATCAAAGAGGGCTTTTACATGGGTTATAACGTGAGGTGTAGGGATATGATAAACACGGATTTGTTGGATAAGGGATATTTTACTGGTGGCGAGTTAAAGATCTTGATTAATTACATGTACAATATGGCGTTGCTAAGCCAAGACTAGACTCGACTTAAGCTAAAAACAAAATAACAAAAACATAAAATAAACATAAAATGAAACGGGATGGTAGTCCGTATGTTTTTTCTACTTTTCTTTTTCTCATTTTTTTGTATTTTTCTTGATTTTTTCGATTTTTTTTTTTTTTTTTTTTCATACACTCTTGCCCTACCATCCAAAAATAATACATCATAGGGGCGTTGCATTCCCCTTACACTTGAACTTTTACATAACTTTACAAATAACTATTCTAATGACTCGAATTAAGATAATTGAAAAACTTGGAGTACTTTTAAGATATTAACGCACATATGGGGTAGTAAATGATGTTCTTCCACATTACTCCATTACACTAGTACTTTACCCATGAGTCCCAATCGTCCCAAAACAATATGTACAAGGATATGACTCGACTTAGCAACCATGTAATCAATTAGATAATTAACTTGGGGTTTAAACAAATGTTGTCACAATAATGCACTAAAAATGAGTGCATACAAGGTAGGCTAAGGCGATTTGGGTGTACATTTAAGTGGGGTGTAAACAAATTCTTCCTTTAAGTAAAATGCTTAAAGGTCGAAATGAAAAGATAGGCTCTGAGGGGTGTACTAGGGGTATCGTGTACTAAAAATGAGTACAACGCAAAGGGTGTGGGAGAATTACTTGACCAATGTAGCCAATGTAATTATAACAAAAACACAGGTGTAAAACCATGGGTTAATCCTAATGCCTCTTATCATGTAGTAAATCTAACTACACGAATGTAGTCTCACTCGTGGCCTCGGAATGGTCCTAACGCAAGTTCTAGAATCTAAGTGCTACCAGTACACACATCATAGCATAAATGCTTTTCCTACCAATTCTAGGGGCGAACCTCACATATTTGGGGGTGGAAATTTTTTTTTAGTGGTACGGTTTTGTGCTAGTCATATAACTTCCTATCCATGAGACGCTCATTAAGATCAAAGTTTCACTCCTATATGTTGTAAAAAATTTTAAATTTGGCACTAAAATTGCTCTAACAAGTATTTATCTCAGTTTTATTACACATCTACCATCAAACAAACAAAAATCAAGCGTAATAGCATTCTCTAAAGTATCGTACTTTTACCCCCCCCCCTTACACTTAAGATGAACATTGTCCCCAATGTTCAAATAACAAGATGTAAAAGTAAATAAGGTGAAAGAATGAAATCAAATACTCCCCTGATTCGCTCGGTGGATAAAGGGGTAACATGGTTAGATCTTCTTCCAAGGTAATGTTGAAGCTTCACGACTAATGCATCGCCAAAAGCTTGATTCTACAAACATCTCCTTGTCCAAAATAACCTATTAAACCTGAGAAAACAAACACGAAAACCTGCATAACATCGGCGGGATAAATCTATATATAAGGATATAATGCTTGTGGAATGATTATTTTGCAGATTCCTGGAGTTTATAAGTTAAAGATTTAATAAAAACCTTTTATGAAAACAAAACTTTCAAAATTTTCAGAAAATTAAAACCTGACGCCGTCAAGTTGTAAAGCCTGACGCCGTCAGAAATAATCTGACAGAATTCTCATGTTAAGTTTCCGGAAAATTTCTGGAAAAACCTATACCTTACTTCCTGGAATTCCTGCAAAACATCATTATGACTCGATACAAGCATTTGACTCAAACAATTACTAATATGTATGTTAATTTAATATTATTACGCTTCATGTTCATTTGTTCTAATAAACCGATTTGGATTTCCCTTACACTTAACTTTTGCAAAATACCTTTATATGTAGTTAAGACGAAGTTAAAAACAAAATAAAGCATTTTCACAAATTAGTTTTGAACATGAATCAATAATAATAAAAATTAAACATACATACGGAAGCAAATAAAATCAAACAAACAATTAAATAAACACACAAAGCAAATAAAGCTTGGGTTGCCTCCCAAGAAGTGTTTTTCTTTATTAACGAGTCTTGTAGCTAGACTCAAAGTCACGTACATTACGTGATTCCATCATTGGTCACGGTTTCTAGGTTCCCCTTTGATTCTCTATCAGAATCACTTTCATAGTAAAGGTATTTCGGGTCCTCAAGATCAAAAGGATTGTTTTGGTATTTAAAACTAAGCTCCTTAACCTGCTTGAAGAATCCACTCGACAGGTCAAAAGTGTCCTTACATCCTCTTCTCACATCATCATCACATAACACGAGTTGGGAACTTAACCCATCGAGCCCTCCATAATCGATCTCCTTGAATTCTCTCATCTTGTAAGGCGTTTGGTATGAGATTTCCCTAATCCCATCGGTGAAAGTCATGATCCCATTGAGCTCGTCCACAACCAAGCTTATGGCCTTGCAAAAAGGTGCCCCAAAAACAACTTGTGATAACCTGGGATCGATGTACTTTTCGATATTATCGACGATTGCGAAGCTCATAGTGAATGTCATATTTCCTACAAACACCTGTACATCATCATCTATGCCAATGTCATCCTTCCCTTTATGAATCATTCCCCATCTGCAAATGTTGTTATAATGAAACAAGGACATCACATTTTTGGGTAAACATGTGTCAATGTAAACATTATAAAAATGCTTGTGACCAATCATGCAAGGTATTTTGAGATTATTCGGATCACGTTGCTTAATTCGGCCAGGCCTTCTACCGTGTAGCCCCCATGTGTTGCAAATTGCTGATGGTTGATACTCATACACTTCTTCACTGCCATCCCAAAAAATCACTTTCCTGACACCATCGGTAAATAATGCACTACTATCATCCTCATTGAGTATCACTCCCGTTGCTTTTATGAATGGTTTGCCTAGAACAAGGCTAGTTAAGGATGGGCTGATGATAGAGTTCATGTTATTAAATACAGTTAGCTCGATATGAAAGAGGAACTTTTCTATCACAATTGGTACCCTTCTTATTACCCCGATGATATTAGACCCTTCATATTTGACCTGTTCGGTGAAGGCTTCGTTATATAGAGAAAGGGATATTGCATTCATAGAAGAGTTGGGGTTTATGTAGGCATCTTTTATAAACTTTTTCCTAGTGGTGCAAGATATCTTAAAGACCCTGGGAGCGCCATCCTCTATTCTCTCTCCAAACCCCATAGGCAACTTTGTTGTGCCCCTCTCAAGTTCCTCCACCAGGGGGCGGTCTAGCAGTCCTGGGAGCCCATGAGGCATTTCGGATTTCTCTTCCGAGCCCTCCTCATCACTCACCTCTCTTGTACTCGAGTTCTTTGGTGAGTCTAGATAGTCGTCGGGCGCCTCGGGGTTCTTTTCGGGAACATCACCCTCCATTTCATTGTCCACGTTCTCGGTTGATTGTTGGTCCAGATTGGGTTTAGGAATAGGTATTGTTGTAATGGTGTTTACGAAGTGGAGTGGTTTTGAAGGGGTATGAGTATCTCTAGTTTCCTTTCCGTTTTGTGATATGTGTTTGAAGAGTTTACTAGGGTGCTTGATTTTTACAGGAGGGGGTGTTTGGTGAGTCACCGTGACAGATTTGATCTCATTAACTCGTGCCAACTCACAAGTTGACCTGCCAGCAATGCGATCATTGATAACCTTTAACAGGTTATCAACCTTGTTGTTCATATCAACTTGCTGTTGTCTGAATTGATTCTCAAGTTTGGAGAGCTGTGTTTCTTGAGAGAGGATGAATTTTTGCAGTGATTCCTCGCGATTTTGTTGTTTATGTGTATGCTGATGAGGATAATGTTCAGACCAGGTGAGTGGGGGAGAGTCATTGAATGATATGCTTCGAGTTTGGTTCCAACTAAAATTTGGCTTACTCTTCCATGCCTCATACCTATCTTCGGAATTCTTGGGTCCATAATTAGTGGTGAGCCACTTATCTCCCGCCTTATCGATTCGCGAGGATGCGAATTCTTTGAAAGCCTGTTTGGGGAGTTCCATGCAATCATGAGTGTCGTGGGGACCACTACATAATTTGCACGAAGAAGTGATTTTGTTCACCTGGCCTGAAGGTTTAGGAGCCTCGTAGGATTTCATAAGAAACTTGACTTGGTCTTCAAGTTCTATGATCCTACGGTCGGAAGTGCTTGAATTGTTCGAAGGCAAAGATATTGCCTTGACCGTTTTATTCAAATCACGGAGATCACTCCAACTTTCGTTGTAATAAAGGGCAAGATCTTCTAGGAGAGCCCATGATTGTTCCGCACTTAGATCACGTAGCTTACCACCGGCCGATTGGTCAATGGTTTGCCTCGTGGAGAGATTGATATGGTCATAGAAGATTTGGACTTGGAGCCAAAGTTCTATGCCATGGTGAGGGACTTTTTGGAGTAAGTCCTTGAATCGAGTCCATGCCTCGTAGAGGGTTTCGCCTTGACGTTGTTGGAACATCAAGATATCATTCCTTAGCTTGGTAGTTCTTCCTGGTGGGAAAAACTGAGCAAGGAAACGAGTGGTGAGATCATCCCAAGAGGTGATGGATCCTGCGGGTAGACGCTCTAGCCATTGACTAGCTTGGTCCCGCAGAGAGAATTGAAAGAGACGCAGTCGGGTCGTCTCTCGAGTGGCAACATCAAGGTCTATGGAATCAACAATTTTGAGAAAGTCCTTGAGATGTTGATTAGGATCTTCGGAACGAAGTCCATGGAATGCGCATCCGCTTTGCACCAACCGGATGGTGTCGGATCGCAAGGGAGTGACATTGGCTCCTTGAGTGAGCTCAATGGTGTTTCGATAGCCATGGTGGCTAGGACGAGAGTAGTCTCCTAAGGTACGGGCTCTAGGAGGTGGGTGTTGTTGTGGTGGTGGGTTGTTGGGATCCAGGATATTACCACCTTCCATGATGTCGGATGGTAATGGTTACGAACAAATAAACGAAGAAAAAAGATAGACTAAAGAAAACCTAGAAAAATAAAATAAAAATCTCACTAGAAAGGAATCTAGTGAGTAGACCTAATAAAATAAAAATTCAACCTAAACAATAACTATTCCCCGGCAACGGCGCCAAAAACTTGATGCGTGGTTTTGCGACCTTACAACAGGTTTTACCTCTCGAGGGATCTCGAGAGGCTTGCAATCCCCACCAGGCAGTGTACCTGACCGATGTAGTATAGTGAAGTGGCAAGTACCGGGGGATTGATCGTTCTCTAGGGGAATAGTGTCGTTAGGATTGAAAAAACTACTCTAATAGGTCTAAGGGTGAGGGAAGATTCTTTTTGTATTTTTATATTTTAATGAAAGCAAGTAAAATCTCGGGTTTAAAGGAGTGGGCAGAATTAGTTGCTAGTCAACTAACCCAAATAACTACAAATGCAAATAAAATAAAATACTGAAAATGAAAATGTTGTGAAACTTATATGGAGAGAAATGTGTTTACTTAGATTTCCTTACTCCCTAACTATCTTTTACCGGTTGATTAGTGTGTATTAATTGCGTGGATGACGGGTGTATTCCTTAATACCAATCGTGGGGTGGCGTACGTACTTCCCCAACTCTACAAGCTCCTACTTCACTCCTATGTCGAGCCGGCTAAGAAGCTCCTAACATGGGATCACTAGAATTCGCTCATGCATTAAATACAGCCATAAAAACCTTAGTACGCATTGGTTCATGTTTCTTAAGACGTTCAAGCAAGTTACCGTATAGGAAGTTAGCCAGTTTTCTTAAGCCTAACATCGATAAACAATCATCCAATACAATAAATAACACACTAATAACCAATAATCAATAGTTAGGTTTCATTAGATCTAAGCAAACACAAGATAAATCTAGCCTAGCATGTTAATTAAAAGACAAGAACAAGATATAATCAAACAACACATAGACATATTGATTGATTAAGTAATTACTTATCTTCAATTAAACATGGGAGATCCAAGGGTATAAAAACCCTTAAAAATGGCAGAAATTCGTCTTAGGGTTTCTCCTCACAAAGTTGCACACCAATGAATAAAAATTGCAAAACTATATATAGAACTTAGTAGCTGACGGCGTCACGTTGTAGATCTTGACGCCGTCACCTCGCCGTGTCTAGGGTTCCCGGATGGTCTTCCTGACGCCGTCCCTCTTTAGTCCTCCAAAATCCTCCCTGGCTTATCAAGGCTTGACGCCGTCAGAAATGTGCTTGACGCCGTCTCTCTTTAGCTTAAACCGTGATGGCCTTGATCACCTTAAAGGGTGACGCCGTCAGACTTTCTATTGTAAAACTCTCTGGCGCGTCACGTGTATTTTTCATATCCACCTCTTTTGCCAAGCCATGACGCCGTCAGGAGCAATCCTTGACGCCGTCAAGTGTACTTTTCCAGCAGCTTTGGAGACTTTGTCGTTTTCTTCACTTTTATGCTCCAAAAACGTCCAAAATGCTTCCTTTTCCAGATTTCTTCTCCAAAGTACCTAAAATGACAAAAGGAACGATTTAGGGCAATATTTGATCAAATAAATACGATTTAGGACTTAAACGACCCCCTAAAAGCGGTACACTTTTCGCTTCATCAAAAACACTAAGGAATAATCATTTTAATAACTAAAAACTGAGTTTGGTATCAGTTGGTTTGGGTTTGTGGTCAAGTCATGGTAAAGCCGTGAGCCTAGCTCATGGTCGAAGCTTGTTGTGGCATTTTTGAGTCGAGTCGGATGGTTGTCGAGTCTTGCTACGAGCCCTTGGGTTATTTTTATGCTTGTGATAATTTTTGGTCATTAAGGTTTAGATTGAAATTGGTTTTGAGTGTTGTGGTTGTGTTGGAAAGTTAGCCGAGAGACCCCAAGGGTCCGTTTGGTTGTTGGGTTCGCCACGACTCGAAGCCGTGGTGATGATGATATATTGTTGTTGTTGTTGAGATTGAGGATTGGATTTGGATTGAGATTTTTAGTTAACGTGCCGTAGGATTTGGCCGTTAAATATTGTTGGACATGGGATATTTTTATTTTGAGCTTATAATTAAAATTGTGATGATTTGAGCCAAGTCGAGTACCACCGAGACTTTGTAGTCTCGGCATGGTCTCGACTCTCGACAAGCCAGAATGGATATATATGAGACTTGTGACGATTATTATTGACTATTTAACCCGAGTATTATGTGAACTCGGAATGGTGACTCGAAACATGCGATGACTCGTTGTATATATTTAATTTGGGAACTTAAATGATAAGAATAAAAAACGAGAAATGATATTAATAAATAATAACTTAAAAATATTAACTAATGATTAATTTGTTATTTAATATTTTGAAGGAAAATGTTAAAGGACAAGTAATATGTTATTTAATATTTTTATGAACAGAAAGAAAATGGTTAACGAAACAAAAATAGAATATGTACGAGTTATTTAATGTTTTGAGGGCACGCAAATCGAGAAATACCATTCATGGAAATATTGATGTTTATATTGAATTAATGCCGAGTTACGGATCGGTTGACATTAATATACCCGACCCACATGGTTATCGGACTTATTGGGTTGACGAGCCTAATAAGGGCCCGATAAGTATGTTGGAGGAAACTTATTAATGTACGACTTATCCTTATGACTCATCGATTATTGTGATTTAGTGGTGGATTAATAAGTGAGACGAAGGAATTGTTTGACTTATCGAGTTGACGAATTCGATAAGAACCCGACAATTCGTCTAAATAACTTATTGAACTTTAAACTTAATCATTTGACCTTGACCTTGTTTCGTGAGTCGTTTGTGTTTTGGTCATTTTTTTGGCGTGAGTTCACTTGACTCAACGTTGTGTCACCACTGCACACACGAAGATACCAAACACTAATAAATGGATATAATAAGAATATTTTGGAATCAAAATGGGATATACTTGGGAATAGTTGACTTATAGAAATTTATACGCTTTTGAATTAGATGTTAAGACAAGTTTATTATATTAGGTTGTGCCAGGTCCGCAGTGCTGTGACGTTCTAGCTGCCGTAGTATCTTCTTCTGTTGTGTCATTTATCGTTTGACTTATTGATGTGAGTTTCATAGCCCCACTTTTACTTTAATAATGTTTTTATTAAATTTGGGGTGAGAGAACATGCAAATTGTTTTGTTTGGACCTGCGTCGTTTTTAAATGCTTAATATTGTTTGTTATGTTAACTAGCTAAGGATAGATTATATATAGCTACAATGTGTAGGGTTATTATATTACGGCTGCAATTGTGTAGGGTATAATAACATGACTGCAAGTGCAGGATAGTACTATAGCGTGCACCTATAGGAAGTGATGCCGGTTATTGATATAAGATTGAGATGTTAGTGATGCCTTAGTCTAGTGTAGCAAACTTATGAGCATTTCGGTCCACTTCTACGTATTGTTTTGAGTCTAAACCTATGAACTCACCAGCGTTATCTGACTTTTTAGCATGTTTTCTCAGGCACTGAGTAATGTCCTTAATGATGCTTGTTTGGATGGGAAGCTTGGCAAGTGGTGCGGTTAACGGATCAGTCAGACTCTGATAAAATATATGGGACCTATCTTTTTGTTTATTTAGGCTTACTACGTACTTTTGGGAATAAATGTAAACCTTAAATTATGACTTTAAATGTTTTATTTAATATGGATGATGCTATTCCGTTCTTATAATTGTGTTGTGTGCCAATCCAAATAGCACCTCGAAACTTTGATAAGTCTTCCACTGCACCAAATTTTGGGGGTGTTACAGAGTAGATCGGGTAGATCGAGTGTAGATCATGTGGATCTTGTAGCTTGTGTGATTTGTGAGGATCGAGTAGATCGTGAGTGAGATTGGTACTAGCTAGATTAGTACTCAACATCTAGCTTAGCGTCGAAAAATAATGTAAGCGACGAGGTTTATGTGTTTAGGCCTTAAAACAAAAGGTTTGTTATGTTGGGCCATAAAACATAACGGGTTTGGTTGTACCCGAAGAAGAACTCGACATCTAGCTTAATGTCGGAAAATATTGTAAGCGACGTTGTATGGTTTTCTCCGCCAAGAAGGGAGCTTGTTGATTAGTGAAGTAACTCTCGAGTTGGGTACTCGGGGAGTGGAGTAGGGCGAAGAGGAGCTTCGTGACCGAACCACTATAATCTTCGTGTCCGGTTTGCTCTTTCTTTACTTATCTCTTTACGCTTTATTTTTGCATTTACTTCTTTACATTTATACTTTGCATTGCATTTATATTTGTGTGGTTTGTTGCTTATATTGTGTGGTATTTATGTTGTGTCTATGTTTGTGTTATGGTAATATGCTTTAGTTATGGAATTCCACTTTCACTAGTTGTCGCAAGACTTTTTGTTGATACTAATCATATTACGTCACACTTGATCGGGTGCTTGATACAAAATATTTAAGTTTTTAAACAGGAACGTATTCACCCCTCTACGTTTTCCACAAAATTAATTGAATTTGCCAAGTTTATTGTTTTTTAATAAGTAAAAAATTAGTGCTAGAAAAAAAATGAGAAGACAATGCTCTAACTCTTAAGTGCAATGAGGAGATTTAAAGATTGACTCAATATAGAAATTCAAAAAGAAAAGAAAAAAATGACTATAGATTCATTTTTTACTGGACAATCTTAGAATTTTGAAGTGTATCACAATATATATACTGAATCTTTTATTAATTATTAATTTATAGTTTTGTTTAGACAAATATACATACATCGGGATTTTTAAAAAGTTATTATCTTATTATTTTATCAATTAAGGTCCAATATTATACTGGTCTCAAATTAGGATTAGACAAAATATTAATTTATACTCTCGCAGTCTTATATTTATAGTCCACATTTTTTTTTCCCAAATTAATTGTATACTTCCAAAAATAAATAAGAAATTTAGATTAAGTTTACCATATTACTATCACTTGAGGTTATTATTACAAACTTTAAAGAAATTATCAATTACAGTAATTGTTAAGAGTAAAACTGTTTCATTCTGTAAAAAGTAAAAAAGAAAAAATTTTAAGGATAATATTTTTATTAAACTGTGTGTTTTTTTGTCAATAGACAATTATTTTGAGATTGAGATTAAATAGTTTATGATAATGGGAAGAAAAGAAGTAAGATTAAAAATAGAGTTTTGCTAGAATCACACAAAAACTTTCATAAAATGACTTGTTATACAGTGAGTGGCTTAATTAGAGAGAAAAGAGAGAAACTATAATAAAATCTACCGGTCAGCGCCTGACACGTCATTTTGGAAAGGATTTTGTGAATGTTTTTATGTGGTTGTATCATTTCTCTTTTAAAAAAAAAAAAAAAAAGTTTGTTTGTCATTTTCCACATGTGACGTGAATAAAATAATATTATTAGTGGAGTTGGGTTCAGTTCTCCACTCAAGTCCGTGACTATCATATCATCTACTCGTACTTATTTAAGTAAACCTGCAAACAACAAAACACAAACAAGTACTCAGAAATAAGATAATAATGGCTGCTGCTGCTGCTTTGAGAATAATATTGGTCCTTCATCTCATGATCATGAATATTATGGTTATGGGTGGTATTATAGAAGAAGATGAAAATGAAATAATAAAAACAAGGATGGAAGATTTTTCAGGATATAAATTCCCACTTCAAGATCATGATCATGATTCCTCCTCATTTACTGTCGATTCTCTCAATCTTCAAAAACAGGTGCTTTGTTTCATCATATCATTAACATGGTTTTAGGGCCTACTACCTAGTGTATATTATTAGTTACTGTAGTTAGTAAAAAATTACTGTGTCATGTAAAAGTTGCTCAACATTATATGATTAATGTGTTTCCATAAATGGCAAGGTAGATTGATGAATTATCAAGTTTTTCGGATTCACCACTCCCTTCTGTAACGAGGATCTTGTACAGTCACAACGATGTTCGCGCTAGAAGGTATACAGTATGCATACATACATATGTACCCCCTTTGATCATAACTATTTCTCGTTTTGAATTGGTCTATCAGTATGCGTCCCAGATATATAATTGAGCATATCAGACCTAACTACTTGTATTAGAATACTTGCATTTTTCATATCAGACCTTTATTTGCGTACAAGATTGCATTAGTTAATAATCATCGCTCATTCAAAAACAAAGAAAAAAGACTTTTACTTAACACTGTCCCAAAATCATGCTTCTGCTATTGGTAGACTTCATAAGCTTGATCCAATGTAGCCCTGAACATCTTTTTAATTTGCTCTTGTATATTGATGAGGAAACGTAATTTTAGTTGTTAGGCGTCCGCTTTGTCATAAAATGATGTGCCCATGTAAACGTTAGCGCTACACTCTGCTCTCAACAAATGATGTGCCCATGTACAAGTGGATTCATGATTGACTTTTCGGGCCATTTATTTCACTTGATATAGACCAATTGGTGGTACACTCACTAAAATACCGACTGCTTTTATGATAGTTTTTAGCACACAAGTTTGCAAGCCATTTAAGTTCAATATTGACAACTATTTCTGTAATTGGAGTTGTACACTTTGGAGGAAAGTGTTTACATTGAGCAAGCAATAAACCGTTTGAGCAGAGTGGATGTAGTGTTAGACATATGAAACTTTGATGAAATTGATCAAAATTATCAAACACTTGCGAGTTAACATTACTTTATTGATTATATTATGATTATGTTTAGGAAATTTGCGTCTTGTATCAGATATTTAATTTGCAGATCAAATATACATATTTCAGTTTATATATTATTTTAAAATACTTTTTGCAGTCGCAGCTACTTTTTCCTAGTATTTATACTGTTTCTGCAAATCTTCTTTTATATATTCTGATTTTTAACCCCTGTTTGTCAATTTATATGCAGGTTCATCAAAAACTTGATGGGACTTTCTGGCCTATCTATCAGGGAGGATGATGTTGGCAACATATTTGGGCAGTGGTGAGTTTTTGTTTTTGTTTTTTGTACGCGGTCCATATGTAGTGAGACTCTACTTTTGTTACGGAATGTAATAAAGTAGTATGTTCTTAAGTTGAATTTTGATCGTGTTTGGTCCTCCTATACAGGGAAGGTAGTGAACCAGATCTACCAGCCGTTTCCACAGGGTCCCACATTGATGCTATTCCATACTCAGGAAAATATGACGGGGTAGTTGGTGTATTGGGTGCAATTGAAGCCATAAATGTACTAAAGAGGTATATCATTGTCTTAGTGACATACATAGCCATGTAACCTTATAGAATTGACATAAACACTTTAAACGGAAAAATCATTCATAATTAATACGAAAAAGTTTTTCACCATGAATCATCAATCTAATGATTCAAGTGACACACATTCTGAAATACAACTGACAAAAGTAAACATAGCAAATTCAACTAAACAGGAGCTAGCTGAATGAAGGTTTTCTAGCTCTTTATTCTTTTAAACTTCGGACGCTGGTTTCTGAAATGTTAATCAGTTAGCTGAACTTCCATCCACACACACCCACTGACCCACAAAGATCGATTCACAATTTATGTTGGGGTTAATCCCCAAAAATGATCCCAAACTCATCTGGAATGCCTGGCTGATGCTGGTGCAATCATCAGCAACTTCCACACCATAAACTTCATTACAGACAACTGATTTTGCCTTAACGAAGCCATCTATATATTCAAGATTCCATCAATCAAAAAGAAAATTAACGTTGGGTCAAATGTACACATGACAAGAAAATCCTATGATTTACCTGTACACGAAACATAAAAAAGGGTAGTGACTTTGAAGGACTTACCTACTGAGGTAACTCTGCTTTGTGCCAATGCCGTGAGAATTAGAAATAGCGAGAGTGTAGTGGCAATTGTCAAAAACATTGAAGTGTTCCTGGCCATGATCCCGAGTTTGTTGTTTTTTCTTGGTTAATAAAGATGATGATGCTGATCGAGATGCATAATATGGGTTCTTGACGTTTGTATTTATAGCGAATGATTCGGTTTATTTTTGATATAGTTCTTTAGATAAGCCAAATTCACATTGTAATATCATGATTTACAGCCGGCCATTGTTATAGCTATATTTGTTTTTACCTTTTGTTGCAAACATAGAGACCGAAATTCCATCCTGAAGAGATGTATCCATTACAAAACGGGTCACTGTTGTTTGAGAGCTGTGTATTGAAATCTCATTCGTAGAGCCTTTAATTGGGAAATAATGCACCTTTTGGAAGCATACATATAATTTTACTATCGACTATCTTTGTGTTTTTTTTTTAATCAGCGTAATGCAGCTTTAGTATCTTTACCAAACTTTTGCATGTATGTTGACATTTGGAATTTTACAGATCCGGATTTAACCCAAAAAGGTCATTGGACGTAATAATGTTTACCTCAGAAGAACCTACACGATATGGAATCAGCTGTTTGGGAAGGTTTGTACCTCCATTTGATTGTGCAGTGGATTATGATCACAACTTTAACCTTTCTCTATCCCGTTTGGGTAGCAGACTACTTCTTTGTTTTACGTTTTTCTTCAGTCAAACTATACAAGACAATCAATGAAACAAACAATGTGAATGTAGTGTTCTGCAAAAGATATACTCGTTGACAAATAGTTGGTTTGAATGTCAAATAGTTGGTTTGAATGTCAAATAGTTGGTTTGACTTTTAAGCTTCATAACTATGATTTGCTGAACTTCTGGTGAATTATTTGATAACTACACTAGAAACTAGGAAAGGCAGCATGGATGGAGTAATTATGTTATATCTACTCACAATTTGTAACAGTTGATAAAATGTTTCAATGAAAAAGTTGGATAATGTCTCGTTTATTGGAACTCGATGAATACGCTCATTTTCTCTTATAATCATGTGCATTTCAGCCGATTATTGGCTGGGAGTGTGTCGCTGGCTACAGCTCTTAAGCAGACGGTAGATAATCAAAATATTTCGTTTCTGGATGCTGCAAAAGCTGCTGGTTATGCAAAATATGAGGACTTCTCAGACGTCTTTTTGAATGACAGAAGCTATTTTGCTTTTGTAGAGCTACATATAGAGCAAGGTCCTATTTTGGAAAACGAAGGTTGCATGCTTTTCTAAAGCTTTATATTTTACCCTTTTGTTTGCAGTTCATACATAGAAATGTTTACCTCGGTTTGTTTGTTTTCACAAAGGTATATCTATTGGTATTGTGACTGCTATTGCTGCACTGACAAGCATTAAAATTGATTTTGGAGGAAATGGAGGCCATGCTGGTGCTACCTTAATGCTACAAAGGTAACAATAAATAATATATAATCATCGTAGCTTTTGCTGATCTCTATTATCTACTAAATAAACCCCTTGCTCAAAACTTTCTTTAGAATGATCTTAGTTTTTTAGGCAATGCCTTAAATGAAGGAAATAATCATTCCTGTCGGCTGTCGATTTCGATACACTATCTTTTAGCATTTGTGCAATCATTTCTAGCAATGCATATTAGCATATATATGCAACATTGTATGACATGGATGCCATCTTGGTTTTAAACATTATGTACACTGCTCGTTTGAGTATAAAGAAACTTGCATGCTACTTGCTATGTGTGCCATGACACATTTGACCAGGCATTTATTTTATCATTCTCCATGAAGCATGATGATGACCTTGATAGATATGCATCTTATAGAAATGTCATGTATTTGGTCAGTCTCACCTTCTGGTCACATAATGATCATCAATACGCACCTTCCACTTTAGACTTAATTTCTTGTTCTGTGCAATGAGGGCATAAATTTTGTAGATTCTTGCTCACTTATACTTGTTGGTGGGAAGGCCTGGTATTATGATTCTTTCCCTATTGATCATATCCAATTGTCTTGCAATCTTAAAGCATGTTGAGCTACTGCCTACTTTGTGTCCTGTGTTATATCACCTTTGTCCTGTAAAGTTGCTATTTGATTCTGATTACACAATTTGGATATGTTATTTTAGTCGAGGTATCATTTTCCATCGAGTCCCTTGATGTATTGCATGTTTCTTGTGAGCGGTATACTTTAGAAACCTTATAAAGAAGAGATTTGGAACAGAAATGATGCAGGACTGGCTGCAGCAGAGTTGGCGTTAGCTGCGGAGAAACATGTTCTGGAATCTGGATCCGTAGACACTGTTGGGACAGTAGGTAACCCCTTTCTTTTTCCAAATTACATTTGTCCAAACATTTTTGAAACATCTGTCTCTTTTCTTTCCGTTACTACTTTGTTTCTCTTCTTGTGGGTGTGGATATCTTGAAAATCTAGTTCAGTCATATGGAACAGCAAGACACTTGTTTAGTACTTAATGCAGCACATACCGAACATGGTGTATTTTGTGAAGTGATGTCCTTTTATTCTATTTGAAGGTATACTGGAGCTGCATCCTGGTGCAATCAACAGCATCCCTAGCAAATCGCACATGGAAATAGGTATATTTACTAAGCTGGTTTGTTGAAATTTTGTTTGATATTAAGCATGTTGCAAAGGCGCATTCTTCTACATGGTAGCAATGTTTGCTTCTACTTTGAGAATATGCATTCTTTCGACTATGAGTTCAAATGTCTGATCGGTTGCAGATACACGGGACATTGATGAAAACCGAAGAAATAAAGTGATTGAAAAGATCCACGAATCTGCTGTGAGCATATCCAAAAGACGAGGTGTGGAGCTGTTGGAGTTCAAAATAGTAAACCAGGACCCGCCAGCCCTCTCAGATGAATCAGTAATACAAGCAATGGAATCAGCGACTCAAGTATTGAATTTGAGTCACAAGAAAATGATCAGTAGAGCTTATCATGATTCACTCTTCATGGCCAGGTACTACCAACACCTATGCCTACCTTTGGTTAATTCAAATCTTTTTTCCTCAGAAATGTAACTTTATTTGAGCAAAGTGACAAGTTTACACATTATGATTATTTTCTGTTTCAAGCTATCAAAAGCATAGTCGATTAACTTGGGAGTTATAATTGATTTGCAGGAAAGCACCTATGGGCATGATATTTATTCCATGTTATAAAGGTACAGCAGCCTCTCCTCCCTATTTGTTGGTCAATTCCGTATTCCGTAACACTGCTGTTAGAAAATAATTTTGAATTTCGTAAGATTAGTAATGTGTAAACTTACAAACAAAAATGGTAGTTTAAGAGCATTGTTAAGATTTGAAAACGGATATATTTCTTCTGCTGCTGGAAAAAGAGTGAAGTTCTTTTTCAATGTATATTATTTATTAATTGTGTTTTGAATTACAGGGTACAGTCATAAACCTGAGGAGTATGCATCGCCTGAAGATATAGCAAACGGAGTTAAGGTGCTGGCACTAACACTCGCCAAATTGTCCATCAACTCATGAGGAGCGATAGATAGATGTGTATATGCTTTCTTATCTTTTATGTCTGGTGACAAGTGAAACATATACCTCATTCAACTTCTGATAATGCATCTTATTTGGGCTGGCTTTATAAACTTAGTCCATAATATATCAAACAAATACCATCTCAGTCTCAACCCTACTAATCTCCATTTATTGTTATGGGACTAACCGCGCTAAATCATCTAAAAATACAATAAGAACCTCAGCAACCTATCCATTCCAAATATTCAATGCTAGAGTATGATAGGAGTTTACGCTAACAACAGAGTGATTGTCAACCTTCACCTGGCCTGCAAGGTCCCAATAAGAAATGAAGCCAATTATATCTAAGTCCTGCTCCAGCTACAAGAATTGAAAAATGGTTACATTGCCGGTGCCTTCTTATATGCACCACATCGGGAAAAAAGATACATAAACAGACCTCGTACAATAATTGTCTCTGCGCTACTGCTCAACTGTTGGTTACATGGGATCACTGTAGCTAGCTGTTAGATACCATTTAAAGCTACAAAGCCTTTTTCCAGATACCATCCAATCCCACCAACAACGAGGTTGTACGTTGAAACACCAATATACACACTAACAGAGAATGCAAGTATCTTATCCCTTCAGGGAAAAGGCAGAGTACTACTATAAGTCATCCAACTGAACAAACAAACACCAGATAAGTATAATGCGAACAGCACACGGCGACCACTACACCAACCACATATATGAGTAGATCACAGATCAATAAGAACCACAAAAGCAAGAGAATGCCCGGAAATTACTTGTAAAAACATCCATTTCAAAACAAGTTTCACATTTCACATAAGTATTCCTCATCTACCTAAACAACACTTTATGAGGAAAAAAGAAAAAAACAAGCAGACACGAACAAGCTGAGTATTTCATTATGAGTATGAATAAATAACAATGATACAACAGAAACATGTGCACAATGCACTGCGAAAATATAAATCGTGTATTCTCTCAAGTTTATTAGTAACATGTATATCGCCGCAGATGTGGTTTAAACAAACTTGTCTTATTGCTTGACGTTGTTGAGATACCATTGGTATGTACCTACGAGACCATCCCTAAGTGAGATCTTGGGTTCCCAACCCAATTTAGCAAGTGTTGAGCTATCCATAAGCTTCCTCGGAGTTCCATCGGGCTTTGAAGAGTCCCAAACAAGTTCTCCCTCAAACCCGACAACCTCTTTCACCAACTCTGCAAGTTCCTTGATAGACACCTCCTTCCCACTTCCCACATTCACATGTTCCAAACCGGAATAATTCTCCAACAAAAACACGACCGAATCAGCCAAATCATCAACATGCAAGAACTCACGCAACGGTGATCCTGTACCCCACACAACCACTTCCTTAGCTCCTGTAACTTTCGCCTCGTGAAACCGCCTCATCAACGCTGGCAAAACATGAGAATTCTCAGGGTGGAAATTGTCATTAGGACCATATAAGTTTGTGGGCATTGCTGATATTGCGTCCCACTTGTACTGAATCCTATACGCTTGACACATCTTAATGCCAGCGATTTTGGCAACAGCGTACCACTCGTTGGTAGGCTCTAAAGGACCTGTTAACAAAGCCGATTCAGGTATGGGCTGTGGCGCGTGTTTAGGATATATACAAGACGAGCCTAAAAATAAGAGCTTCTTGACACCATAACGATACGCATAGTCAATAACATTGGTTTGTATCTGCAAATTAACAGTAATAAAGTCGGCAGGGTAAGTGCTATTGGCGTGAATACCGCCTACTTTAGCTGCAGCAAGGATGACATATTGCGGCTTTTCAATAGAAAAGAATGTTTTGACAGCAGCTTGATTGGTGAGGTCTAATTCGGTGTGTGAACGAAGGATGAGGTTGGTGTATCCGATGTTCTGCAGGCGACGCACAACAGCCGATCCAACAAGGCCACGGTGCCCGGCAACAAAGATTTTGGCAGATTTGTCCGCAGCAACTAAAAACGCCATGAATGAAATAGTAAATTATACGCCATCAAGTATACCAGATACAAAAAAAAAAAAAAAAATAGAGATAATAATTACCACTACCAGCAGCAGCAGAAGCGGCATCGGTAAGTGACATGTTGGATTTCGCGTGTTATTAAGGAATGCTGAAAAAGCATAATATAAAAAAGTTAACATTTTGGGGGTGACATTTTGGGGGTGTTTGTTTGTGGGCTCATGACTTATTTTTCATAAGTTCCAATTTTCTGGCTTATTTTGCATAAATTTGAAAATAAGCCGGAAAATTTGAGCTTATGAAAAATACCCAAAACGTAGTTACTATGAATCAATGTCTAATAGTAGTATAACTAACACATAAAACATGGAAGAGGATAAGATAGTGTAGTTATCAAGTTGGAAATAGAAAAAGTGCATTGCAAATCAAATCAGATATGACTTACATAAACAAGAAAAAGAAGGCGTCGGTGAGTAGATGCACAATCTCACTCTCAGATTTCATCTGTTGGGTTTATATCAGGAAGAAACAATTACACGTTTGGTCCCTGTGGTTTGAGATATTTAATGTTTAGTCCCCAAGTTTATTTTGGATGGGAAGTTAGTTTGACCGTTAAATGTTTAAATAATATTTGCCCGTTAATCCATCCGTTAATATTTTTTGCACTGTTAGTCCTCATTTTCTAAAATGAATTAGAAATGACAACATGGCTCGAAATCGGGTCTTGTTGCCCAAAAACCAACACCCGAACCACTGGACTAAGCGTTCAGTAGTGTAATTATATCAAAATAAATTATCTTTAACCTTTTTTTGGCTCAAACTCGTTTTTATCCGTTTTCCTCTGTTTTTATACGTTTTCTTCCCTATTTTTACGTTTTTATACGTTTTCATCCATTTTTTTACGTTTTTATCCGTTTTTTACGTTTTCGTCCGTTTTTGTCCATTTTTTTACGTTCTCGTTCGTTTTTGTCCCTTTTTTACGTTTTTCTCCGGTTTTATAGGTTTTTGCCCTTTTTTCCTCCGTTTTTATACGTTTTCGTCCGTTTTATTACATTTTTGCCCCTTTTTTACGTTCTCGTCCGTTTTTTTACGTTTTCGTCAGTTTTTTTTACGTTTTTATCCGTTTTTTTACGTTCTCATCCGTTTTTTACGTTTTTGTCCGTTTTTCAACCTTCTTTTTTTAGTTTTCGTTCGTTTTTTAACGTTTTCGTCTGTTTTTTATTTTACGTTTTTGTCCGTTGTTATACATTTTCATTCATTTTTATACGTTTTCATCTGTTTTTTTATACATTTTCGTTCGTTGTTATACATTTTCGAACAAAAACTAAAAAAAAAAAAAAAACAGACGAAAACGTATAAAAAGGGAGAAAACGTATTAAAAAAATACAAAAATGTATAAAAACGAAGGAAAATGTAAAAAAACGGACGAAAACGTAAAAAAACAGACAAAACGTAAAAGAACGGACAAAAACGTAAAAAACGAACAAGAACATATAAAAATGGTTGAAAACGTATAAAAACGGACGAAAACGTTAGAAAACGGACGAAAGCGTATAGAAACGGACGAAAACGTAAAAAAACGGACGAAAACATATAAAAACGTACGAAAACGTATAAAAATGTAAAAAAAATAGGGGACAAAAACGTAAAAGAGACAGACGAGAACTTAAAAAACAGAAAAAAAACATAAAATAAAACAGACGAAAACTTAAAAACGCGGACTAAAACGTAAAAGACAGACAAAAATGTAAAAAAAAGGGACAAAAAACGTATGAAAACGTTAAAAAATGAACGAAAACGTATAAAAACAAACGAAAACGGATAAAAACGAGTTTGAGCCAAAAAAAAGGTTAAATATAATTTATTTTGATATAATTACACCATTGGACGCTTAGTCTAGTGGTTAGGGCGTTGGTTTTTGGGCAACAAGACCCGAGTTCGAGCCTATGATGCCCTTTTTAATTCATTTTAAAAAATGATGACTAACGGTGCAAAAAATATTAACGGAGGGACTAACGGGAAAATAATATTTAAACACTTAACGGTCAAACTAACGGCCCATCCAAAATAGAGACTAAATGAGTGCAAAGTTTCAAAAATAGGTATCTCTGGTGTAATTAAAACGACTTAGGGACTAAACATGAAATTTGAGCAAACCACAGGGACCAAAAAGTGTAATTTTTTCTATCAGGAATAATTATGTAAAGTTCTGTTTGGTATAGAGTCTTGGGTTTTAGAATATGGGTATCATCGCTGTTTCGTTTTTCATTATATATATATATTTTTTTTAACATACCTACGATTATACTCATTCCGTCTTTAAATAATTATTCATCGAAAAAAAAAAAAAAAAAAAAAAAAAAAAAAAAAATTAAGAAAAAAATAATTATTAATATTTTATCTTTTTTTATTTTTTGCAAAATGATAGCTTTACATTTAACTAATTAATTAATGTATTTTTAAAAGTTTGTAAGATTAATTTCAACCAAGGGTAATATGTTAAACTCGATCAAACTCATCTATTTATTTTCAGTAATGCACAATTAAATTGAAACGTACAAAAAGAAAACATAAAATATTAATTTGGGACAGAGAGTATCTCACACATGTCTTTTGACAAAAATTGAATCTAAAAACTTTTTTGTTGGTGGGCAGATGTCATGAGCATTATTTTTTAACTTCATATATACACGGGATATTTATATAGATAAACCATGATTTTTTTATTTTTTATTTGTTCTCGAATCTCTTAAATATATTTATAAAATTAATGATAATTATGTCTAAGTCTAATATATGAATTTATTAGCTTATATCTAATTTCGGCTATATCATATACATCTTGTGACTTATTCTATAGCGTAATTATGTTAGAAACTCATATACAAAGCTCAAACACCCTTTCATTATGTTGGTACCACGGATAATATGTGATTTTCATCTTATAATATTCATAAACTGTTAGTTTTATGGACATAAATTAATAGTGTATGTTAGTATCGAACTCGTGATCACAGGATTGCACACTTTACGTATGAAAAATTAATGTTTATTAATTAAATATAAAATGTTATATATAATTATTAATTACACAAAACGACTAACGACCGTTAACTAATACGACTAACGACCGTTAACTAATAAAAAGAAAGGATTATAAATGGAAATAAGAGAACAAGAAAGATCTAAAAACCCTTGTGGGTTATTAGAACCGATCGACAAGGGGTAAACCCAACTCAATCCCAACTTGTTCTCCAAGTTTTGTCATCCTATATAAACAAACACAATGGGTTATTGTTTGGTTAACTTTTGTACACACACTAAACCCTAAAGTGTGTGGTGGTTGTTTTTTTTTTTTTTTTTTTTTTTTTTTTTTTTTTTTTTTTAGCATTAATTGGCCGAAACCATTAAAGGGGTGTTCGACTTTTGTTTTTCCAAAAACAAGGTTTTGTGTTTTTATTAACTAGCATTAACGTTAATTCGGTATCAGTACGTGTGTACAAGAACATGGTACTAACACACTATTGTTAGTATCTTGGATTGAATTGTAAAACGGTAAGGGACAATTCTTTAATCCACATAAACCCTAATTAGGGTTCATCGTATTAATTGCTTGTTGAAGAGTTGCTAAAATGTACGCATACTATTTAATATTCGGTTAATTAATTATATATTATATATTCCTTACGCTTCCGCATTACTTTGATGTTTATTGTGTTTAATTTATGATATGTCATGTTATTTAATTCCAACAGTAGCATCACGAGCCTTGGATAATGTGTAATTAATTGCCCAAACACGTAAAAAATGAATAATTGTTATGTGTTTATTTATATATGTCGAATTTTAGGGTTTAGAAAAATTCAAAACCCTAAATTTGGGGGGGGGGGGGGGGGGGGGGGGCGCGATTTGTACTAATTAATAAAAAAATTGTTTTGTTAATTGAATTAGAAACCCTAGGATTGCATGATATAATTACGTGTTAATTGTATGCGATCTTGTGGCAACGTGTAATAATTGTTATGTAGAATCAATGATAAAACATGCATGTTTGTCATGGATTATTTTCAATATAATTTAATTGTTAAGATTATTTGTGTTTAATGGTTAAGATTTATGCATATGTATTTTTTTTTTTTTAAATCTTGAATTGGGGAAGATTTCAATAAAAATTAATTAATCAATTATGTGCAATATGACATATTTTTTTAACTATGGTTTACGCAATCGATTCGTCGATGCATGTGGTTCACTTTTCTTTGTAAGTGAGAGCCATAGTTAATATATACATTATTTAACCTAGAATTGATTATTAATATGGTTTATAAAATAAGTTTGCATGTGGCTACTTGTTTACACATATTAATTATTAAGTTATGTGCGCATTATTTAAGTGTTTATTTTTTTTATTACTTGTTTGTTTATTTTTGTTTGACATGTTTATAAACAAAGAGTAATTTTGAATAGAAAAATAATCCGGACTAAATAATGGTGAAATATGATTTGTTTTTTTTTAAGAGTTAAATTTTCAATAGTTTAATTGAGTGATGAGTTTTGTACCAATATTAAGAACGGCTCATCTAATTGTGACAAAACTATAAGAGGGGTTTAAGGAGGGTACGCATTAAATTGTGACCTTAAAGAAACGGGTTTTTAATAGCTTTATGCTAACCTTTGTTTCTCCGCTCCTTTGTGCGTCAAATTGCTACCTAGTACGACTATTCTTTTGTACAAAATCATCTTAAGGGTGAATTAGTCTTTAATTTCATGCGCAACTTTGTGGTAATTATCCGAAACACTAAATTTTTGAACTATGAAAAAAGATATTGTACAAGAAGGTGAACACTTACATAAAAAAACCTAAACTAATTGGTGAACACTTGAACTAATTGGTGTCATATTTCATTCTCAGTTTTGCTATATATTTTTATATGTTCTATGATAAAATTGTTCTTTGAGTTGAATTATCGTATGTTACATCCTTCTTTCAATTACATTTTGATTATTATATGTTGTATACATAAATGTTACACGAAACACTTAATCAAATATCACAGCTACAATTATTTGCCGTTATAAAATCCGTAGTTGTGCACGAGTAGTCATCTAATAGAATATAAAAATGGCATGAACATTTTATTTGTACTTTACCCAAATATTTAGACTACGTGTTAGTCCTTGAGGAGAACAATAAATTAAAGGTGTCAATGGTTGTTTATCTGCTAGAAGCTAAATGTTAACTAAAAACATGTGCTAAATTGTATGGTAGGAATGTGTCTTGATTTTGTATCTAATTGTATACTCGTTGTCAAACGGTCACAAATGAGATTATGGTTTTTCACACCCGCATACCTTGCACTTAACAGGTGGCTAGTCAGGATTTTTTGAGACTTTAGAGCCTCTTGTAAATGCTAATTTAAAAGGGATCCAATGAAATATGGTTAACCAATCCTCTATGTTTTTATGATAGTACCTAATTAACGGCTGAGCACGGTCCGGAATTTGGACCAGACCGACTACCGAAAACCGATTTGGCCCAAAACACCGGACCGAGGACCCGACTGAAATGTTCGGTCCATGTCCGGTTGTGTGTAAGACCAAAAAATGGTTAAAAGGGTGGACCGAGGACCGGACCGAGATACATTCGGTCCGGTCGGTCCGATTCGGGCCGGTTTCTCGGTTCAGTCGGGTCCGCGGTCTATAATGCTCAACCCGATTCATTAGGAAAATGGATGGATTATACCTTATAGGGAAAATGGTAAAGTTTATGTTATCTTAGAATTCTATGACCTTGTTGATACTCCTGGTCAAAGTACGCTATTTGTATTATGTTTAAGGTACTTAACAGGTGGCTCTCACATGATTTCAGGAGAGCTGCAACATCAAGTATATAGTTGGTTAGACCCTATCTGTTAGAGGTTAGCTGACTTAGCTCTCTAAACCCAGGTGACTTTATATCTAATCTCATTTGGGTCCTGGTCATTAGTATCAGTCACTAGACGAATTAATGCAGGTGTTCATATGTGACATTACCGTCACCAACCTCCATGTGCACTCCTGTACAACAGCTTTACAAGGTTCTATGCAAGTTGCAATTCATTGATAGATCATTTGTAACAAACTTATAAGCCCAGTATAGTTCTCGGTAAACCAAACCACCAATGTAGTTCCAAGACCATTCATGATCTTATTGAGCAATAAGCACAGGATGGAGGGTTACTACAAACCAAGGACGGATATATAAATAAGTGACATGTTTACTTTGTTTGGTGAAACGGGTGAATACATATATTAATAACCAAGAATGTACAACAAATAACAAGATAGGAACTGGACATGCCCAAAACCATCTAACAAACAAGAAGCTATCAAGCGACAAATAGAAACTGAGATCAATATGAAAGTTGAACTGCTGATCCAAAAACTAAATATTCACCAAGATCATAGCATCATGACCACATTTCCTTCACAAAGTAATTCTGCACAACCAATTAAATGACAAGTTTATGAGTCTATATAAAAGGTATACCATTTGTGTGCGCTCTAACTCCAGCATACATGCCTTTTCTTAGGATCCCTCTAACCTGTTATCATGAAATAAGACATATCTAACATGTAATCAAACAAATGGGGTCATCACAAATTATAAAACTTGAAAGGCAATTGTATGGTATGTAACACTTTAAAAAATAGGCCTTCATCTACAAAGGTAGAAAAGCTTTTACATATTGATTACTTTGGAGCACAACAAGCAAACTTGTTTAGCTTCTACAAAGTCAAAATCATTCAAATCTCCGTTCTTTTGAATCAATCATCAGGCAAACATAAAAAAATCTAGGGATTGCTTTTCGACAATTTTATTTTTGGGTTTTACAAATATAAAATAACTCGCCCCAATTTTATAAAAATCATTAAAAAACTAAACAAACATAAAAAAATAAAAAATAACAAGAAACAAAGACTCTTCAGATTTACTCTTTTATTTTCAAGATATATGTTGCCCTCGGATAAATAGATACTACTCCGTATAGGTTATATAAATTATTAAAAAATTATAAATTAGTTATATAAATTAAACAAATTTATAAATTAGTTATACAAATTAAACAAATTTATAAATTAAATAAATATATAAATTATCCTAAACAGAGTATGTATCTTAATTAAATCATCATAAGAGGCAAGAAAAAAAAAACTTATAAAAGTGAATAACATTATTAAAAAAAAAATCCTCTTCAGTTCAGGTCTCCAATTTTGTTTCCGCATGATTTTAATCTCGGAAGAACGAAAGTTATATTTTGAATCATCATCAGAGGTAAAATAAAAATGTAAAATAAAAAAAGATCTAAATATATATATATAAAACTACAAGAAAAGAAAAAAAAGGTTACATAAAGATGCGTGTAGCTTCAGTTCAGGTCTCCAAAAAGCTTTCAACATGGTTTTTATCAGAAGAACGAAAGTTATTTTTCTTGAATCATCATAAGAATACAAGCATAAATTTTAAGGTGTGGCGACTAGGGTTTATGAATTAGGCTTTATGTTCGGTTGGGTTGGGTTGGGCTGGACTGAGATGAATGGGTCTCATTTTGAAGATAAAAATCTACAAATAAATGCATCATATTAGCATCAGAGAGATTCCCACAGACAAATCATCATGCTCTAATTAAAATTAGAGTGCAGATGTCCCTGTCTGATCTATCATCATTTGCAACAAAGTCAAAAAATCACACCTTACTGTAAAAAAAAAAAAAAAAAAAAAAAAAAAAAAAAAAAAAAAAATTATAAACCATCATAGGCAATAACCATTAAAAGTAGAGTAGATAAAAAACAATGAAGAATTGCATCAAAGAGATTCCCATTATAGACTTGGTCGAACATTAATAATAATCCAATAAATTGGAGTTCTGATGTCCCTGTCTTGTTATCATCATTTGCAATTAAAATTAAAAAAAATAATAATAATAAATTTTAATAATATAAAGATTTTAAAAAACACAAGTTAATACACATATAAAAAGAGTAGAGATTGCCTTCCTCTCCGACATCAACATACTAATCAACGCCTCGACCTCTTACCAAGCTTTCCAGTATCCTGGATAAGTATTAATCCTTTTCGTTTTCTCATGGAACTAACTGCACACTGTTTGAAGGGTGTTATAAAAAAAAAAAGACTTTTATGATGTATGGAGGCTGAAAGATTTGAGATAGGTTTGAATGTGTTGAGAGTGGGGGGTATATATACAAATTACAAAATGATAGATGGATGGTTCTAGGGCACACTTTTTAGCTATGGGCCGGCCTGTATTTATTTTAAAACTTTAATTGTTGTCAAAGCCCATTAAAAGTTTGTGAAGTCTATGCATCATCCACATTACAAGACTTTAGAAGTTACAAGACGATTCCACGCCGAGTAATTTACTTGTGTACTAGAATTAATTTTTCTATAACTTGTTACAAGTGGGTAAAAGGTATAATATAACAATTGAAATAATACTTATATACAGTAACATCTTTTAATATTAAGTTCATTTAAATATAATAAAAATGCAATTTTGGATATAAGTGTGTATTACAAAGTTATATAAGGATATAGAAGTAAATACAAAATTTCCAAGGATAATAATGTAATTTAAAGATTTTGCAAGGATATCAATGTAATTTTCCTTTTTATTTGAATATAAGTATAGACCTTTTTTTATTAAACGGCTAGTTAGTAGTTAGCCACCGGCTGTTTCGAGTTGTGCAGTGACATTCAAGCAGACAGTATGTCTTCCTCAAACCTTCATTTTTGCACTTTTTTTTCTCGCTACGCCTAGAAGGAAAATCCCATTGGCAAGCATTGAACGCTAGACCTCCAAGGGAAACAACCCCCCCCCCCCCCCCCCCCCTCCCTGGTGGCCACTTGATCTAGACCAAGTGGTTTAAATATAAGTATAGATTAAACTAGTCGAATACTTCCGCACCTAGCGGCAGCTGTGTATAATTTCTATTGTACGTACGTTCTGGTAGCGTACATTTATATAGGTGGTTATTATGGTGTATTTATATAGTTTAAAAGAAACAATCGTTTTTTTGTCCTTCCTCTTTAAACGTAACGTTATGGCGACATTCATGCCTATTTTTGGCAACATGAAACACATTACACTAGCGATGAGCATTTGGACTCGATTCCCGGTACCGTACCGAATCCGGATACACGGTACGGGACCGGTACAATGAATCGAGGCAAAAAAAAATCGGAACCACTAATACAGTACCGGTACCAAAGCGGGATAGTACCAAAAAAATTTCTGAAATTTGAGTAGTCATGATTTAGAATTAAACAACTTATCTAAACACCAATTGGGCTCGTCCTATGCAAAAAAATAGTCGTGTAAAACATAAAGAAAGAAATCAAACGTCCCAAAAACCTACTGTGACAACTATAGATCCTTCATAAATCCTTCCAAAAATTAAACCCTAGACTATTATTAAGAAGATAGATTGCCAAGCAAAACACTAAATAAAATGAGATTGCAATTATACAAGATTTTTTTTTTTTTTTTTTTTTTTTTAATGGCTTAATTTGTTTATTATGATTTTTGTGGAATTTTATAAGTTACGACTATCTTGGTGACGTGTGTATTTAATTGTTGGTTTCGTGTTTTGACACGTAGTTCGAAATCACTCGAATTATCCAGTGTCCTTGTTTTGACACGTGGTAGGGATTCACTTTTATTATCCAGTGTCCTTGTTCTACATCAAAATTCAAACAAAAAAGTTATCGGCTTTCCAATGTTTGGCTGTCAATGCAGGGTGGCAATGTGACACATTTATTTATGGTAGGTTCCAAACTTTAACCTTAAGGGTGTGTTTGGTTTGATTAGGAATCACTATTGGTATAGGTTTGATATTATAATATAACCGGAATGGGAATGGATTTCTAAACCCAACATTATAGGTTGGTATGTGGAAGCCCTTATTTGTGGGTTTCAATCCCAATCTAAAAATCCATATTTCTCAACCAAACATCCTTTTAACATTCTGATTCTCATACCTCATTTCAAAACCCACCCCTAAAAGTATGTAATCAAACATACAAAATCCCATTCTCATACCTCATTCCAAAAATAAAAAATAAAATAATGTGCCATTACTGTCACCAACCTCCATGTGCACTCTTGTACGACAACTTTGCACCATTCATCTATTTTAACTCAAGCAAAGTCCCCACTCGAAAGGCCGCATATGATAGGCTTCGACGTCAAGTACGTGCCACACTACAGACGGGACAAAGGCCGACTGGTGAACGCACCCCCTTGCCAACCACCTATGAGACCCCCCCTATGATAACCAGCGTGCCCAAGTATGCATGACAACCCCCAAAAGGAAGCATAACATGCCTATATGTTGGTGTCCAGGCCTAACACAAACTTTTTCACAGTTTCAAGGCAACAGTAGGGAGAAATTCTGACTCGTAAACACACCAAGTCGAATAGCAACTGATAGCATGTCACCAAACATTGTTGCAGGTTACCCGATGATGCCGAAAACCTTATAAAAACAGCATTATTAGTTCTCAAGTAGAAGAGTCAGAAAAGCATAAGAGAACGCACAATAACTAAGCACTTTTCACAACAGCAGAAGGAACATTTTACAAAGGATAGTATTCAACAGATTAACAAACTTCAACTACGTAAAGGTAAATATTTCTTAACTGAATTAAGTCTAGAAGAAATTTAAAGCAACAATTTTACTCAAATTGATCAGTCAAATACATTTCTTAAAAGGATTAACAAGAGCTTGAAGAAAAACATACAGTGAATACTACTATATTTATCCACCACAACTAATGTCACATTTGGTATTCAAGTCCTCATCCGTAAAGATCTTTATGGCAAATAAATTATATAAAGGATTAACAAGACATTTTAAGACCAGAAATTAACAACTAAATTGAAGAACTTACTTTCTTTAGAAAGGCAGCTCTGCTATTGTTTTGAGACCTGACACCATAATGCCACCCAGGTTATCAAGCACAGCAGTTCGAGATCCATGATTTTCCCTTTAAAAAGAGACAAGCAAGCAATGAAACAAGCATTAATAATCAATTGTAAGAATCTTAGATTTACAGCCATAAAATAGCAACATTTTAGTATCACTAAGCAATTCCTTATTCATCAAGTTTCTGTCAAAGATATTAAGCAGCCACTAACAATTTCATTCGTATCTGTTACCTGCTATATATCTTGAAATCAGTGGTCGGGATACTAATAGATCAACTAAACAACTCAAGTTGCCATCAATGTAGTACAGTAAGCCTCTCAATGCAATGAAATGCTTAACTATGTGTTTTGATATCCATGTAATTTAACATCACGCATTCACGCTAATGAGATGGTAGACTAATTTTTATTAACATGTATCTTGAAATAAGTAAGCAAGAAAATTACATAGCTTTAGAACATATGTTTAACGGTTTTCTTGTCTTAAGAACAATGAAACCGACATTCAAACAATATCTTGTTCTTATACCCTTGTTTTAAGATGAACAAATTAAGTTGCAGGGGATTAGTACAGAAGTAAAGATGTCGAGTGTTTATCACGTTACTGTCTAATAAGCGACTGATTTAGTTCCTTCCTAGAAACCCAAAATAAGAAAATAGCTTATTTATGAAGTAATTACTGACCTTAATCAAATGTAGCAAAGCTGGCGGCTGCATCCCTTAGCCACCCAGCCGAAGAGATGCCAACATGCCCTGCTCCAAACAACAGGAAGTTTAGTATCTATGTCAATAATCTAAATAAAGACATTGATTCGATATACTTTAACAATCACACGTATGTAATTGTGCTTAGACCCAAACAGCCATTGTTTTATCAGTCACATAAAAAAGCACATTTACTTGGTCTTATTAATGTCAGGTAAACTAATGTTGTTGCTAACTTTCAATAAACTGTTTTTATTTTTCAAATAAGGGATCTTTACTCTAGGAATACGATAGAAATACAAAATTTACTCCATATGAATAGAAACCCTTTTTTTTATTTATTTATTTTTTTTTTTTTTTTTTTTTTTTTTTTTGCAATAAGTCCAATAAATACTTTCTTTTAGATATAAAAACATATTTTGGTTTTCGAAAACTTCTATATGAGAAGAACGAAAAATCCAACTTGAATTGTTTTTTAACTGAAAAACTTTAAATTTTTCTGTCTCTTAAGTTGTTCCCTGTAAATCGTTGATAATGATGTCACCTAGATACAACTAACAAAGCCGTTAACAAATAACCATCAGACTTGGTAGACAAAGTATTCATACATCATTCGTTTGTAGAAGACACCAAAATTCCTTTAACCTTATTACCTGGCCTGCTTGTCTCAAAAGGAACATCAATAGCAGCCGGATGATTTTCAAATTTTCAACATTGCCCTCGGGGGTTTGTGTTCTCTCTTACAGAAGTTGCACTTTAACATAAATGAGACTTAGTAGCACGATCATTACAAACACTCTCCCTGCATTACCAGGTCTTAAAAGTCTGAGTTTGACTATCAGTATTATCAAAAATTATAAAAAAACAATTGCAGCAGTTTGATTTTTCGCATATTCACATAATCTTCAACCATACAGATACAAACTCTGAAGTGCGTACATATATCCACATATTCAAACAAAGAGCCTTTACTTCTAAGTTCTAACCAAATGAACTACCGATTAGAATCAATTTCATATATTTCTGTTTTGAGAGGAAAATGAACACACCAACATGGTGGCTTAAAACTTACAATACCTCTTCGATTATAACCTTTCCCTTCCTTTCTGCCTTCTTTTCAGCCCTCCAATCACCCATACCATTTTCTTTATAATCTATAGCTGCATTCTTTTCCAGAGTCACCAGCCCAGCCAAAGATGACCACACCTCTTGTGGCTGATCGTGGACCCAACACATCAAAAAGTAAACTTTTCGCTCACCCGACTTAGCCTTCCCCTTTATTTCTTTGTGACTCTTCTCCATCTTCACTTCCTTCATACTGGCTTTGATCATCCTATGCAGATCACAAAGTCCACATACCAAACCATCCCCTCCGAGTGACAATAAGCTTACAACATCGTCAAGAATTCCCAAACCCAATTGTGAACCACCCATGTGTCGGAAAGCAGGGGAGCACGTTTGTTCCAAACAATAAGACAAGGCTTCTGAAACAGTCTCGGGCAGACCATTGTGACCCAAAACAGACGATATGCTTAAAACCACAGCGGTTGACCCCACAGGGTCTGACTCCCAATCTCCATTGTACAGACGAAGAGTGAAACAGTAGCTGTATAAGATGTCGACAAGGTGAATGGCTAAAAGCGGGGATGGTTCAGTTGAGGTGAGTTCGCTGATTGGAGGTAATGCGGTTTCTGGGCCTGGTGGAACTTCGTAGGTTTTGTTCAGTGGGTCAGCTTCTTCGTTTGTTATGGGTTGAACAAGTTGTGTTCCTTCTGGGCTAAGAGATATTGTTCTAGCTGAAGGTTTTAACCACCAGGGTTCCCATGGTTCAATTAATTTGCTTAGCTCTCCAGATGCTACAGCTCTTTGGAAATGTTTCTTTTCTTCTGTGGATAAATCATCAAAGCTGATTTGAACACCTATAAGAAAGATATAGGTTCAATTAGGTCGCAATTTCAACCCATTTATGGATAAACAGGTCAATGTGGGTTAACTTTGCCCCTAGCAGTTCAAATGAGTAAAACTTAACATGCAGATAATATGAGAACAGTCAAAAGTCACTCACAGTGTATTCACAATGCATAAAACATTGTAAAATGTTCTATTTATGAAAATAACTTATCACTTTAACTATACTGTGTTTATCATTTATTGTATTAGGACGTGTTATTTATAAAATCCAAGAGAAGTTTCCAGGTAGTATCAGAAGGTATGCCTTTTGACCCATTACCCAACCCACCCATTTCGGCTTGATAGTGAAAGAGAAGTAATCAACAAACATACCAGACATGATCTTTTGAATGGTCTCCTCTGATAAAGCTGAATCCACTAATCCTGAAAAGACAAACAACTAAGTAAGAACGACTTCCATCAGCTAGATGTTAAAAATGGCAAGAATATGATGCAGAAACAATTGGTAACAATTACAGCAGCATAATTCATTTAGAAGGAAAATAGGAGAGTTGAAGCAAGCAATTAAATCCAAGTGAGCAATGTTACAAAAAAGCTGCCTTATATTGAAAACGGGCTAATTAATAACTTACCATCATCATTGTCCATGCTATCATCCTCTTCCTCTGAATGAAAACGTTTCAGTATGTCCAGCATCTTCTGCTTAGTTTCGTCACCAGGTTCCATTTGTTGCATCTCCCCCATTACATTATCTCTCATAAATGATTCTGTGCATCTGTGACTATGAGACTGCAATCATTATTAACAAAAAATTAATAAAACTAATTCCAGCAACCATTTCAGCCCGCTTTCAGTGCCTAAAAAAAATATATATACCGTCAAACTGAATTAGCCACAATTCATAACATTTTCCAAATTTTCTATCTGTTTTCAATCTAGCAAAATAAAAACCTTGAGGTTTACAAATTACGTATATTACCCTAGATAGTTAAGTTCATTACTTTTAATATGGCTTCAGTATTTGAACATATGGCTTCAGTATTTGAATATTTTCACCAATGGGCATGTGTGAGTTTTTCGTTCAAAGTACGTTTTTTTTTTTTTTTTTTTTTTTAATCACAACAATGAGTCCAAATTAGAAAATTTTCTTTTTCCTTTTGAGTGTCGACTCTAACAGAAATGTGAAACAAACATAGCTCTTAAGGTGGACACCAATTTATGCAGCACAAGAAGATTAAGATAACTGGACCTTGTAACATGGAAGGGAGCAATAACGTGTATTACATCGAGGACACGTATATTGCGAAAACTGTTTCTGGCATCTGCAATTAAACACATTCCCAAAATCATAAACTTAATTCCAAAGAACAGCATTTATAGCAAACAAAATCAAACTATAAAATACATTTGACATGCATATAAAGGGGTGTTTGGCATTGTGTTTGAAAGTGATAATGTGTTTTAAAAACAATCAAAATCGGATAATCAACATGCAATAGTAACAAAACACATAGTGCTTAGATTTGCTTCTTCTGTTTGATATCGCAATAATCTAAAATAATCAGTTGTTCGAGTGTCTCGCAATTCTAATTAAGATTACTTTTTATTTTCTGCTTAACAATAAGCACTTCACGAAATACTTTTTCCATTTCCTTATTTTGTAACAAAATGCAATAAGAGGGTGCTTGAGATTGCTCACTTTTTTATACTTTTTCGCTTATATGCCTAATTTCAAGCAAGAGCATTTTTGTCTCATCCAAACGGCTTGTACTTATCTGCTTACTTTATGACAAAATAATAAGCAGTCTTATCTAAGATGAAATCACAATTACTTTTTTGCCTTCGTATCTAACCTAATACCTAGTACAAATAAAATTCTAGAAACAGTTGCGCAACAAATAAGCAATTGCAAACACCCTCTAAGTTTCATCAACATGCACATTGACATAGGCAATTACCAATAAGGTGTTTGTTTAAGCTTATTTTGGGCTTATATAAATAGGAAGCTTATGTAAGCCCAAAAGTATAAGCCAGAAAAATCGGGCTTATGAAACACAAGCTGTAATCACATAAGCAAATAAACCAAAAATAAGCTTAAACAAACACCTCCAACTCCCCAATATAATAAGCACCCTAAGACAATGACTTTACATATATATTAAAAAAAAAAAAACAAAAAACATACACACGACATATCGTACGAGACGAAGGATTCAACTGCGATGAATTTGATGATGTCTTTGAAATAATGATTGAATCCGCCATTACTTTTTCGCTTATTTAAGAACACCCCTAATGAAAACCCCTAAAACCCTCAAGAACAAGCTTCTAGCATTTTGTTTTTAAAGAAAACGTTTTTTTAATACCCTTTATGCTTTGAGTTATTTTCACTAATTTTACCCGTAAGTTTTATCAGTCACTCACACAAACAACTGTACTTATTGACATATAAAAAAAAAAAAAAAAAAAAAAAAAAAAAAGCACATAAAAATTATGTAAAGTTTTCATGAAACACTTTACAAATCCCCATCCTTTATTTTTTAAATGGTCACATTTAGCATATTAAAAAGTTAAATAGGCACAACGGGCACATATTTTCTCTCAATTAGAGAACATTATAATCATTTTTGAAGAAAAACTTTTATATATAATATATTTAATTTTTTAAATATAAATGGGGTATTACGTTTAAAGAATTTATTTTGTCATTTTCGATCTTCTATATAAAACGATTTGTATAACATGTGCCCGTTTAAGTCCGTGCCCTTCTAGCCCCGTGCCCGTGCCCGCCCGTTTTGCCATCTCTAGTTTTTGTTATTGGCCAATTAAAAATAGCTAATTTCCTAACAATGGTATATATAAGCAACCAAATTTGTTTTTATTTGAATAGCCATAAGCAAGATAGCTAAATTAATGAAGAAAACAATAAACTAAGTAAACAACAATAGTAAGAGGGTAACGACTTTAGCACAAGTGACAAGTTCCTCGTATAACCTTTATCAAAGAAATCTCTCTGCATTCAAACCGTCAGTTCTGCCACTTGACATGATCGTATGAGTAGAACACTTTGTAGGATGATAATGTAAGAATGTTTAGCATTTTCCTAAATTAAAACAAAAGAAAATTGGAAAATTACATCATCAATATGATTTAGTTGCCCGATAGAAATGTTATAAATTTTAACTGGCCAATCACATTAGCGTAGAAATTACATAAGCGCAATCCATCTTTTAATAAATGTTTACATCTATTAAAGAAAAAAAGGTAAATAAATCTCTACATTTTAAATACAATGCCGACACATATTTAATACATCAAAGTGAATAAAACTGATTTTCAACTTCGTTCTTTGTTCTTTTTTTACATAAGGTATTATAAATACAATGCCGACACATATTTAATACAACAAATTACTAATACACTACAGATGATGTTTAGCCCGCTTAACAGTTTTAACTTATTTCCCTTCTAACTCTAACCTTTTATCCATTTGACCTCTTGGCAATAAAATATAACGCATTGCTAGAACGACAATCTAAATACAACACTACAGATTCTATCCAGTTTACAAATTAGAGGAAAAGCATAACCTAAATTGACACGGAGTAAATTGCAAAAATCGTCCTTGTGGTTCAATAAGTGCAAAGATCGTCCTTATTTTGCACTGTTACGTGCACTTTTGGTCCTTCAACAGTGAAATTTGGCAAACCACAAGGACGATTTTTGCAATGATGGAGGACCAAAAGTGCACGTAACATTGCAAAATAAGGACGATCTTTGCACTTAATGAACCACAAGGACGAAAGGTGCAATTTGGCCAAACCACAAGGACGATTTTTGCAATTTACTCTTGACACGACTATCGATTATGGCTATGTTTGTCAAAAGTAGTTGTGAGCAGTAGCAGTGAGCTGTGAGCTGTAACCACAACTCCCTGCTCACCGCTCACAGCTTCTTAAAGAAGCATTGAAAAAATAAGCTTTCCTAAAAAATAGCAAAACTCGCCGCTCTTTTGCCAAACGAATACTAAAAATCAAAAGCTCATTGCTCACCGCTCATTGCCTCAAAAAGCTCCAAAAAGCTCTGCGCCAAACATAACCTATATAAAAGATTATGTTTCGAACACACTTGGAAATACGGAGGAAAAATACTAGTTGTAAACATTTGCAATAAAAGCACTCGCGTCTTAAATTTTCTATTCTTTTTTTTCACCCAGAAGTCAACATCCAACCACAAAAGAGGTTAAATTCCTATATCATTAAAGATTGATTTCTTAACATGCAAGCATAATTACGTTTCATGATTACTATCTAATTCCCTGGGACAAATCACTGATATCTACTTAACTTCAAGCATAAGAACAGCCGCGTCAACAATATGGTTGTCATTCAGCCTGATGCGACTTAAGTTCAGTTTAGCAACATAAATCTTTGGCTTAGATTTGAAGATGTTTTTATCTTGAGCTCAGGAAGAGATACACCTCGCTTTGATCAAGGTACATAAGCAGATGTCTATTTTCGTCTCAGGCGCTCCCCATTGGATGATTTGGTTTCAAAACATGCTATGCACACCGTGGCTTGAGTGACGTAATCTTTTAAGGCCCAGATAGCCTTCTAATGGGAGTCGCACAAAACACCTTTAAATTAGGAGTACCAGAATTTATTTCCTTCTTTGAATCCAACTTGGATCTTGTCAACTATTATTGCCTGCTGAATGATTCCGGTCAACTAGTTTGCCGTTGCATGTCGAGGGATTCGTTGTATTAATGGTGGGTCCTACAAAAGTAGTTCTTATTTTGGACCTTTGCAGATGAGATGATGAGCCAGGCTCTGAATCGGTGAACTTGAATCCACCTCCGTGGGTAATTTAGATGCTAACTGTTTTCTGCTTGGCTGACTAGACATCGAATTTGCTCTTGCTGCTATTCGTTTTTGCCTCTATCTTTAGAGTCTCAAGTCTGTTATGTTCTGCATCTTGCACTACAAAGAAACTAGATTTAAGCATAGCTACTTACATCTTACAGACGGATTCATCATTCAGATATGAAATTTGGAAAAGTTACAGGAAAAAACAGGATTGACAATAGATGAAGTATATGCAAAATGATATTAAAATATTTTACCTGCTCTTTTTTCATTTTCTGGAGATCAAATTTGAAGGATAGTAGTTTCTCAGCACGTGCTTGGGTAGGGTTGAGGGTTTCCCTTCCCCACAACCTTCTAATCCAATTTACGCTGGTTAGGGTTTAACCATCTTTTCTGCACTTTTAGACCCTTTCTTAGCTTCAATTCTTGATATTTTCTCGCGTGGAGTAACAACATCTTCGGCTAATTGCATTATATAGTCTAAAGCAAGATCATACCCTATAGACCTCTTTTTAATAACTCATCTCGGCATCAAGCCTAAGGTATCTGGCTCCTATTAACTAGCACATGGGTCCTATCTGAAATTTGAATACTAGATGGGAGGTCATAATAGTCCATAACTGATTCATCATCAGTAAAAATGCAGCATGCCATTTATGTCGAAACCCATTCAGGGCCAGTGAATTTGCTTGGTCTTTTCCACCCACAACAAAATCAGCGTTTCCACTCCTGTAGACCCTTTCTACCATTTCTTTCATATGAGGACAGTTTCATCAATCATATTAACAGTTTTATCATTACATATAAAACAGTTTTAGCATTCATTTTGTTTTAAATAATATGGATTGAGAACACAAAAGAAACTTATAAATAATACATGACTTTGCATTACAGAATGTGCTAGAACGAGAATTACTACTATACAGTACTATTATTTCATACCTATGAATCACTCAAGCCATCATCCAGGAAATTGAGATCATCTTCTTCATCTTCATCATGATGTTGATCGACACCCACGGCATCAAGATTAATGTTGTTAGGACAATGAACATCTAATGGTTGTACTTGCATGCCTGTCAGCTGTAATGAACCCTTTTTACTCGCTCCATGTCCTTCGTATTCCAGCAACCCATTCTGATACGCATCATCATCGCCTTGTTCCATTTCACTAAGCTCCTGAATAGATAAATTGATGTTTGACAAACATTAGAGGGAAGCAAAACAAAGAGATTGATGTTTGACAAACATTAGAGGGAAGGTAAATAGGTCAGAATATCCAAAAAAACGTATCTTTCCGAGGGAGGAATTAAGGGTCAAGATAAAAATTACATACCTCGTCTTCATGATATTCTTTTTTTTCTGGCTTTACAATCCAGTCAAACAATACATTCTCTTGGAGAACAGTGTCAAAGGAAGCTGAAGTATTTGGAATCTCCCTTGTTTGACGTTCCCTGAGACGTAAGTTGTAATGAACATAAACAAAGTTGTTTAATCTTTTCTGTGCCAGATGGTTGTGCCTGCGGTTGTGGATCTCATCGTATACGCTCCAACTATGCTCACAACCAAAGGACGAGCATGTTTGGCTCAATATGCGTATAGCGATCTGTTGTAGCTCTAAGCAGTGTATGCCATGTTGTTGCCACCATGCAGCTAATTAAACATTGTTGGAAATTAATATATAGTGGTGTTAATTTCATATAACAGGTTGAACATTATAAAGAAAGTAAGTTGATAGGCAAATTAATTATAAGTTTGTTTTAGAAGTTTGACTAAACAAATTTGAATTAATTTGAATTACTTTAGAATAAAGAGTATGGTGGGGGTAATATATGTTTACATGCATTCTAACGCCTAGGTACAAGTCTTCCTTGCTTGGATTGACTAGTTCTATAGACGTGGGTTGTAGCATGCTTGTAAAGTGGGGACCTCGATATAAGGATGTGAGTGTTTCATGGGATGTGAGATGGAAAACGATGTAATGGTCAATAATAAAGCATGCTTACCATGATCACAAATTATCATCACTTATATCTTAGTTACTTCACATACTCATTTCTTTCTCTACAAACCGATTGTGCATTACGGGATATTGTTTCGCTTACAATAAACCGTTACGAGACTGCATCAATCCTGGGGTGTACGGTACGTAGGCTCGAAGCGATCAAACGGGCTCCGTAGAAACCTTAAAAGGACAAAGAAGTTATTCTTGTGCAGTTTCTATTTACTGTCCTTTAGGGTGCTTGTTTGCTGTTATTAAGAGGTTGTTTTCGGGTCATTTCCGGGCTGTTTTGGTAGTGTCTTTTAGTGCTCTATTACAGGTTGCAGGTTTTGGTTCTATATATACAACAATCTTTTAAGGTTTCTAGATTTGAAATGGACGCTGGAGCTTCATCATCGAATCTTCGCATCATGAACCAGGAGTTTGTCAAGCTGGACAAATTTGACGGGTGTAACTACACCCGATGGGCTGACAAGATGAAATTCTTGTTGATTGTTCTCAAGATCTTCTATGTTCTTGATCCGTTTTTGGCCCTGATTCCTGCTGATCCCGTTCCTGCTGAAGGACAAGAGGTTGATGAGAATCAAATTCTCGAACTCGAGAAGCAAAGGATGATTCGTAAGGAAGATGAGACCTTATGTTGTGGTCACATCAAGAATTCACTTTCGGACAGGCTATATGATGTCTATGCTCCAATCACTGATCCGGAAAAGCTATGGAGTGCCTTGGAGTTTAAGTACAAACAACAGGAGGAAGGTACTAATAGATATCTTATTTCTAAGTTCTTCAATTTTCAAATGGTTGATGAGAAACCTATATTGGAGCAAGTGCATGAACTCCAAATTCTCGTTAACAAATTGAATGTGCTTTCTATTCCTATTCCTGAAATGCTACAAGTTGGTGCTATTGTTTCAAAGTTACCACCTTCTTAGTAATGACATTTCAAAGAAGTTGATAAATAAGAAAGATGATTACTCGTTGGATGATCTCTTGAAGCATCTTCGCATTGAGGAAGAAGCTAGGAATAGAGATAAACGAGTGAATCATGGGTCCACTGTTCATCATGTGAAGTCGGAAACTCTTCGAAGAGAGCTTCGCGAAACGGTCCAACGAAAGTCAACTTAGGGGTGAAGCATGACAAATTCAAGAAGACTGGATCGTCAACGAGAACCGGAAAATGCCATGTTTGTGGGAAAACTGGCCATTACGCACGTGAGTGCAATTTGAGGAAGTCCGGAAATGATGACATTAATGTGGTGGATGCTGAAATTGCGGACCGTGTGGCTCATGTTCATCTCGATGACGACAACTTCGTGGCATGATAATTTTAATAGTGACTCGTTTCTGGTAGTTTTATGTTAAGCATGGCGGCTAGCGCCTTTGAATAATTTGTTGGTTTGGTTTTCGTTTTGAATTCTAGTGTAATCGCATTTTGTTTTAATGAAATCCATTTGTTTTAGTATCATTGTTTGCTTATCAAAGTTATTTGTTTAGATATTAAACATAGATCTTTTATACACTACTGTTAACAACAAATATTTATAATTAAGAAAACAAATGCGTTTACTAAATATGGTGACAGAAGAAATACATGTGCAACGAAAAATCAATCTTGTGAAATTATTAAAATTGCTAGAAACGGCTCACTGAATTATAGACGAAGTACATATGTTAATCACTACATGTTGGAGTGATGTATTATGATGACATGAGGCATCATTTTCAAGTTTTGTATGATCAAAAGTTTGAAGTTTTGATTCACTTTAATTTGAGAACAGTAGTCATTTAAAGTGCTAGTTGCTTATTGTGCATGAACGAGAATTAGCGGTGTACGATATGATCATAATGTATACAGTGGTGGTATACATATATATACAAAGAGTAGAATAGTATGCGTGTTGATAGTGTTACGAAATCGATAAACAATGGACATATTTGGCTAACTTGTATGCAACTTCGGTTGAAACCGTTAACCTATGATTCCGAATTGTGTATATAGTCAAGTTGAAATGCACAAGCTGATTTGGATGAGCAAGAAGCAAATGAGTACCTTAAACTGTACGTGAATTAATTGTGTATATAGTCAAGTTGAGACAATATGAAAGGTCAATTAGATTAGAGATATAACACCATAAAATTCCGTAGTGTTGGAATGTATATAGAGAATAATGAGATGGTACCATAATAGAAAAGTTGTCAAGTGATCTAGAAACTTGAACTTGATACTACTAAACCTCTGACGAGAGATTTAGTGAGTATTTGTGATGAGACCGATAAGAGCGAAGTGATTTCTCGGTTATATCCTAATAAGTTTCTGACGAGAGACTTATTAAGGATTACTAGAGGCATGGGTTTGAAACCAAATGTGAATCGGTTGGTGATGGAAACCCGACTTGATTGTAGAGCTCCTACATTACGAGTTTAATGGGTAATAACGAAGTCATTAATTGATAGAAGGTACTATCGACCTAATTAGCCCATGTATAGTAAAGATAGTACGTCGTTGATGAGATGTAGGTTGAGGTAAAACCTCTTAACTAAGCTTTAGAGGCGTCTTAGCAACGAGGACGATATAGAAGCTTAGCCTATATAACCTAGAGGTGGTGCCGCCTCAAATAGAGAGTTATGGTTTCTTTTTTAGAGGGTTATGAAAGGGATTTAAGCGCATGGCCATATTCGCGCGTAGTGAGATGAGAATGCACAATATAACAATGGAAGTGCGTATGTATTCGCCGGTAAGGTCAAAAGGTTTTGGTTTAATCTTCGGACACCATTATCTTGAGGTTCATGGTTTAATCTTTGGACACCATTGAATCGATCTTACTTTGTGTATGCATATCTAACGAGGTTTAATCTTCGTGACACCTTGTAGCACAACATGTTCGAGTGAGTAGAGGAATTGTTCAACCTGGTGGGGGATTGTTGGAAATTAATATATAGTGGTGTTAATTTCATATAACACGTTGAACATTATAAAGAAAGTAAGTTGATAGACAAATTAATTATAAGTTTGTTTTAGAAGTTTGACTAAACAAATTTGAATTAATTTGAATAACTTTAGAATAAAGAGTATGGTGGGGGTAATATATGTTTACATGCATTCTAACGCCTAGGTACAAGTCTTCCTTGCTTGGATTGACTAGTTCTATAGACGTGGGTTGTAGCATGCTTGTAAACAGTTGGGGTATCTCGAATAATAAGGGATGTGGAGTGTTTCATGGGATGTGAGATCATGGGAAAAATGATTTGATAATGGATTCAAATCAGTGTGTCATACATCTATAAATAAAGACCATGCACTCTACCATGAATACACCAAAACTTATCATCACTTATATCTTAGTTACTTCGCATACTCATTTCTTCCTCTACAAACTGATTGGCATTACGGGATATTGTTTCGCTTACAATAAACCATTACGAGACTGCATCAATCCTGGGGTGTACGGTACGTAGGCTCGAAGCGATCAAACAGGCTCCGTAGAAACCTTAAAAGGACAAAGAAGTTCTTCTTGTGCAGTTTCTATTTACTGTCCTTTGGGGTGCTTGTTTGCTGTTATTAAGAGGTTGTTTTCGGGTCATTTCCGGGCTGTTTTGGTAGTGTGTTTTAGTGCTCTATTACAGGTTGCAGGTGTTGGTTCTATATATACAACAAACATAATCAATGCTACTACTCGTTAACTAATTAAAAATAATGCATCATGTAAGCATCTTTAACAAGCATACCAGTACCATTACCTGGATTTACTTCTGTCCGTGTGTTAATAGCCAATTCAGTTCCAAAATCAGCTTTTGCAGAGCCAAAATCTGAAATCTGCAGCAGTAACAAATCCTTTAGACAATTGCAACCTGCCTTCTGTATAAAATGGAAGTGATGGTCGTTCACATTTACCTGCTTTGATGCTGAAACCCTTCTTGCATTGTTTGGCTCAAACCTAACAATGCATGAATTTAGTCCACGGACAACTTCAGGATACTAAATAAACCACCGAAAATTAAAAAGAAAAAAGAAAAAGACATAAGAACTTTGGTTATAAGCGGGAAACAAAAGTTTTTTTTATTCATTCAAGTAGAGATCTCTTACTAGAACAAAATCAGGTCGATATCTGTAAGATGGATTTAGAAAGTAAGCAGCAAGATACAACGGATGATTGAGAGAAGAATTCCAGATATTGTCTATTATGCTCCATATGTTACCATATTTGCGTGCGTCATCACCATGATTGCATTTTATCTCAAGTTTTGCCTTGTATATGTCATTGTATATATATGCCATTGACAGGTTTTCATCGTCACCATTGATTTTCTGAAGCACTTGAAGAATAGGGCCCACTGATCTCCTAATGTACTGCACCTTCTTCCAAAAAGTTGCATTCACTACAATCTTTTCAACCTCTTCGCCCTCCTCGGATTTAGAAACACGAGATGACAACCATTTAGTGGACTGAAACAAGTGTTTGAGTGCAATCCTGTGTTCGATCAAGCTTTCCAATGTAAGAAAACATGAAGCATGGATGGTGAAAGACGGCCTTACAAGTTCTTGTCCCCCTGTATACTCTCTTTTCATTAAATTCAACAACCATATCTGGTTGTACACAAGCTTTGTAATCTTCTGCGCTTTCTCAATACATTCCGCCACCCATTTTAATTTAGAAAAATCTTGCAGCATTTGTTCAATACAAGATGCAGCACAAGGAGTCCAAAACAAATTTTGTCGTTTTTCCTCCAGCATCTTTCCAGCAGCTTGATAACTGGGAGTGTTTTCAGTGACAACCTATAAGAAATAAAAGTAATCAACTAACAACACACACACTCACCAGATAACGTTAATAGATATTATTAAAGCTACCTGCACAACGTTTTCCTCGCCCATCTCGTCCACAAGCTTATCAAGAATATCAAATAGAGTTGGTGCATCTTCAACAAAATCAGTGGCATCAACTGAAGAAATAAAATGCAAACCCCGAGGACAAGAAACCAAAAAGTTGATTAAAGTCTTGTTGTGTGCATCTTTCCAAGTATCCGCCAATATAGAACAGCCAGTGACTGCCCAAGAGGCTTTATATTCAGCTAGGTGTGTATTAATGGTTAGCATTTCATCATGAAGAAAACGACCAGATAGCATACGGCTGTTGGGAGCTGGTAAGTCTTGTCCATATTGACCGACCATCTCCAGCATCTTACGAAAGTATGGTGAGTCTGCTGCGTGTGTGGGAACTCCAGCGTGATAAAAGAACTTGGATATTGCAGACATGACTTCCTTTCGTGATTTTGATGATTTTTTCGACATGGGTTCGGGTGATGATATCATCAGTCTTGTTGAATCAGTGGCAAATCTTTTTCTTTTATTCCCAGCGGTGATCAGCAGATGGTCATTGTCATCGTCGTCGTCGTCATCACCAAACTCTTGCTCATTTTCAGAGTGCATCATGTATGACGACGACGTTTGCTGATGATGATGATGACTAGTTTCAGGTCGTCTATGCCTCCTTCCAGTACGATGCCATTTCATATTTTCTTTTATCATAAGATAAACATCCTCAGGAGCACTTTTACAAGGTGCGACTTCACCAGGTATTCTAGCAAGGTGTTGCTTAAAACGATTTATACCACCACTAACAATTTTATCACAGTAATTGCATTTAACCTTTTTTTTCCTTTCGTCACGAGGAATCCCGTGTTCCCAGCCAGGGTCGACATATCCTAACGACCGAAGAGGGGGAGCAGTGATATTGATAACTAAACCCTTGTCCCTTCCGACGAGTTGTTGCTCGTCTTGGAAATAATCATTTTGAGGGAAGTTGAGATAAGTATTATTATGTTGTTGTTGTTTAGGAGGTTGTTTCTTCTTGGAAAGACGGAGGTTTTGTTTCATTTGAAGGCAGACGTCTTGCGGAGCCTTGTCGCAGTAAGTGACTTCTCCGGAAAGACGAGCCAAATGCTGCTTCAAGCGGTAAATCCCACCGCTAACAACTTTACCGCAGTAATTGCATCTGACTTTCTTCTTTTTCTCATCTTGGGGAGTCGCATGCTCCCATCCGGGATCCACATATCCATTACCATTACCATTACCATTACCAACACGTGACGTCATCATCACATATATATTCTATCTATCCATCCATCATTGCCAACCTAAACAATCATTTCTAACAATTAAATCTATCTAACTAAGAAGAATAAAATCAAACTAAATTAGAAAAGAAACCCTAATTGAAAAAAGTAAGTACCTGCTGGAAGGAAGGAAGAAGGGGATCCGTGATTTGACCCGATGAAGAAGAAGGTGTTCAACCAGTTAGTTTGGAACTAAGCCTAAATTTACCCTTGTACCCATTCCAATAAGCTAAGTTACTTTAGGCAGCTCTCACGTCAGCTTTCCCTCTACGGTGATGAGACATAATCAAGGTGCCACAGTGGTGGATTTTTTTTTTTTTTTTATTTTTTTTTTTTATTTTTTTTTTTTTTTTTTTTAATTCAAATATTTTAAACAACAAATTTAAAATTCATTAAAAATAAAAACATTACATAATTACATAGTATCAAAATACAAAAACATACAAAAAAGAAAAGAAATTACAATTGCTTAAAATGAAAATGAAAATGAAATTAAATTTAAAAGTTTAAACTGTAAATCTCAAAAACATCAAGGTTTAAACAAAATTTATTTATTTGTTTAAAAAAGAAAAAAAGCTATCATCTTCTTCACTTCTTGTTCCACAACCACCTGCAAATCTACACACACATTTTTTTTAAATCGAATTAAAATATATATATATATATATATATATATATATATATATATATATATATATATATATATATATATATATATATATATATATATATATATATATATAGAAGGGAGAGTTTGGAAAGTCGGTCGAAATTATGACCGGCCTTGTCTTTTGCTCTTGATCGACCGATATTTGCCCAGACCTCCAAAATGGAGTCAACCGATCTACAAATCGGTCATTGAACTTGACCGACCGATATTTCACGGGCCATTGTACACAACCTTATACTTTCATAATCACCTCTCGCCAAGTGATATTTACACCACAAAAATTGATGTCAACACCGCAATATCACATCACTAATGCTTATATTAGAACATGATATATGTATAACTATGGTGTGTTAATCAATTTATATAGTGTCAATATCACTTCCCTAATCACAAATTGCATGACTGCTTTTTATATATTGAAAGTTTATTTTGAAAAATAAAAAATAAAAAACGAGAATTGCAAGAATCATTTAGCCATTAGATATTTGATCAATAGATGCAATGATTTGTAGCAAAATTGTAATAATGATGAAGAATTTAAATAATTTTATAAGGGTGTGATGGGTACAAATGGAATTTCAGTTTATTAAATTCAAAAACTGTCCCACTAAATTGGTCGTATTAATTAGGAATTTTTATTAACGGCATTTTAGGTAAACTAAAAAAAACACGTGCATCTCTTCCTCACCTCCAATATGACGCCTCCCCTCTCTCACCTACTAACAATCGCCGCCTTAATCATCATAAAATTTGTCTTTAATCATCATAAGATATTTACATCTGTGATATACCACCATCATTCATACCCTCTCTCCATCCTTATTCGAATACCACCATCATTCATAACCTCCTATTTCAATTTCTTGTTCGAATACCACCATCATTTATACCCTCTCTCCATCCTAATTTATGTCATCATCATCATCGGTTCTTGAGATGCCAAGTAGCGATGAGATATTTGTTGCTAGTGATATTGGTTTATCATCATGATTTAAGGTTAGAATTATGTTTTATTCAGGATGTGGATCACGGTTTTTGGCTCGATTTTGTAAAAGACTAGTTTTTTATTCGACTAATGTGGATAATTTTATCTTTTCGAATCAGGTATGTATACCCTCTGTAGATTCTATTATCTTATCTGGTGATGCAATAAATCTTAATTTGTGCTTATAGTTTTTTCCATTTGTGTTATTTCCCATGTAGGATTGGCAATTGGTGTTTTGAACCTTGCAATAGAATACCACAGGTACTTTACTGCTCAACTATAGATACCTAGTATAGAACCGTAGAGGAGGTGAATACGATCTTTTCGACATTAAAGTTTAGAAACTTTAAGTCTTAAAACTCGTGTAAGTGTGTGTGTAAGCAAAACAACCAAAACGCACATTATCTAGAGAGAGACTAGAGAGAGAAAGACACCAAGATTTATACTGGTTCGGAATGGAGGATTTAGACCATCTGTACGTTCAGTTGTGAATCCACGACATCGATACTATTCATACAACAACCCGTAATTTTTCAGGTCCTTACTCAACCTTAAAACTCAAAATAATTTATTTTTGGAAGTTACAAATTTCTCTTGCATATAACTTTTAACTAAAATGCATGAACTGAGAGAACAAGCCGCACGCGTACCGACACTTTATTAGTTATGGCAATAAATTATTAAACTCATGCTCGAGTCCAAAGATGTTTTTATAACACTTACATAAAAACGCCCACAAAAATGTGTTCTATACATTTTACTTGTAAGTGTCAAACCGGGACACCGCGACTCACATTTATACTCAACAGGACACGGAATACACACTTCGCAAAAACTTAGAAATATTTCTCCCTCTCCCCACTTGTTTATTTTGCCGCCCAAAAACACACAAAATATATACTTAAATGTTGCATGTTAGACTAATAAACCACTTTTAATTTACTTACACTTGGTACAAATAATGTACACAATATACAACAAGGCAATTGAATTACATTTTCTTGGTCCTTATTTTCTGACTTCTTCGAGCAGCCAACAAACCACCCCAAAAGTCAATGGGTTCTACTCCTACATACCTTTCCTTTGAGTACACCACCACCAATTCTTTTCTCTTTTCCTGCCCTATGTCGACACCTTCCCAACTCACTCAACACATCCAAAGCCTTGATTCTAATCACATCATGTTCCTTTTCCTTCTTCTAAGATCACATCATAAGTACACATAAGTCATGTCTTGTTCCCACTTAACCACCAATACCTATCATGTAAAACCAAGACCCATGGGAAAGTTAACTTCTATGGTTTTCCTCCCATCCCCTTTTCCCATGCCACGGCAGAAATGAGGAGAGCATTAGGAGACCCCTCTTGATGTTTAGAACTCATGTATACACTCCTTAAGGTCTTCCTATATGATGACGTATAGTCCGCATTCGGGTCACGAACCCGACCAAGGGACGCTACTAACACTCAAGCCCATCACGAATGGGCTATCACGATAACGGTTTGGGCTTACGAAGGCCCAAACCTGAAGTTATTTATGGTCTTGATATAGGATATCTCTTATTTATGGGATATGTATCAAACGACCGACTTAGGCGGGATACGCCGAAGAGTGAGGAACACGAAACCAACAAGGATTTCGTGTATATATAGAGGGCATCTCGGCTCTCATTGAGGTACGATCTAATAACCCTAACTCTTCAACTAAACCCTAAAACCGATTACTTACTCTCACGCCGGAGGATAATCGTGGGAGACAATCCCACGATAAGCCTAACGGTGTCTTTTTGTTCTCTTAGTGCGCAGGTCTCAAGCATTAAGATCTAATTGATACGGGAACAGGAATCCAAACAAGGAACGCCCAACTTTTGTATCAACAAGTGGCGCCATCCGTGGGACCATACACTAAGAACTTTACTAAGAACTAGAATGACGAAGCACGGAAACCAAAATCAGCGGACTCCGCAGGCGAAGAAAACGCATGGTGACCTACAGGGGCAGAAGCAGCAAACTGATTCAGCCGCTAAGCAGGCCTCTGGAACAACCAGTGCGCCCAAAAGCCTAGGATCATACTCAGATCTGGCCTTTACTGCAGTAGAACCGCTCACAAGGACTACCCATGCTACTACAACAACTACTAGCGCGGTAGATCTACTGTGCACTCCTTTCACCATGTCAGAATTAGACCTCACTGAGCCGCCAAATGCGCCTATCCGAAACAAGGGTCCTGATTTGGAAATAAACATCCTCGCGCTAGAAGGAGTCACGCCTGAACTAGCGCCAAGTGATTTCGTATCTCAAAACTATGAAACCTTGGCTGCGCTTATGCGAGAGGAAGCGAAAAAGAGGTCAAGTCAGAGTCTGCAAGCCCGGCTCAACTTCGACCCTGAGCATGAAGCATCCCCACCACGTTACCGAAAGGAAAGGCGCGAGAAGGATGGCTGCCGACACCCAGTGTTTACTAGGATCGGAAGGAAAGTTGTGGACGATGAAGCAGCCGACTTACAGTCTCTGGAGGAGCATGAAGACGATGGACGGCGCACCAATGTCCACGCTAGGCTTGGCAGTCGCAGGATCCACGATAGACTTGGGCGACGATGCTCCCCAAGCGAAAGTCCTTCAAGCTTGGATTCCGAGGGTAGTCGGCGCAAGCGCCGCAAAAGGGTAAGCTCATCCTCAAGTGACTCCTCGGACAACGAGGACAAAGAAACAGGACACTGGAAGTCCAGGAGAAGATACCGCGACCAGGAGGACGAAGATATGTCTCGTCCCTGGCGCCGCCAAAAGGTTGACGCATTCGGCGCATCAGTGATTTTTCAGAAGATAAGAGAAGGCGCATGCCCGCTAATGTTAAAACTTATGATGGGACAAGTGATCCTGATGACCACCTAAAAATTTTCGAATCAGCAGCAACCATCGAAAATTGGCCACAACCTGTGTGGTGCCACATGTTTAACTCTACTTTAGTAGGGAATGCGCGAAACTGGTTCAGTAAGCTTCCACGTAGAAGCATCGATGGGTTTGAAGAGTTGCGGAAGGCGTTTCGTTTGAACTTTACTCAGAGGAAGAAGTGCGCCAAGAACCCTGTCGAACTCGCTAGGGTAAAACAGCGCCAAGGGGAATCCACAAGCGCTTTTATGGAGCGCTATAAAGACGAATGCATACATGTCAAGGCATGCCCCGAAATACTAAAGATCTCAGGGTTTATGAACGGAATCAATAACCCATAACTTATCAAAAAGTTAAATGATAGGGTTCCCCAAACCTTTGACGAACTCATGAAGCGCACGAGGTCCTTCATCCAAGGAGAAGCCGCCGCTGCGGATAGCAAGAAAAGCTACTCAAACTATAGGTCACAAGAACAGCCAAGGAGACAATCCAATGACCATAGTAGCAATCGTAACAAAAGCTACCGCAGTCAGGGGGGCGGACGAGAGAATGACAAGTATACCCCACTAACGAAGACTCCAAAGGAGATATTTGCGACGGAAGGCGCGAACTTTCCGAGCCCCCACCGATGCGCACCTCAGAAGATCGGCGCGTGGGGAACGGATACTGTGAGTATCATGGACAGAAGAGCCACACCACTAATGAGTGTGTCCAATTGCGCCAATTAATTGATAAGTTAGTAAAAGAAGGCAGATTGGACCATCTAGTTAAGAACATCAAGGATGGAAAAGACAAACAGAAGACCGGGGGCAAGAAAGAAGCACCTAAGGACAAGGCTGACACGATCTATATGATACAATCATGGCAGCGAAAGACTAGGCAAAAGGTCAGCCAGAAATTTTCTCATGGAAGCGAAATCTCTTTCCCCACCTTGGCTGCGGACAACGCAGTGGCGGAACCACTCACCATTGAGATAAATGCGGGAGGTCACGATATCCACCGCATGTATGTTGATGGAGGGGCATCAGCGGACATAATGTATGAGCATTGTTTCAAGAGATTGCAACCTGAGATACAAAGACAGTTAAGCCCAGCCACGACTTCGTTGACTGGCTTCACAGGAGAAAAGATATGGCCCATGGGGCAACTACGACTACTAGTTGTTGTTGGAAATAAGGAACACTCCACGACAGCCTGGATGAATTTTATGGTGATCAGATCTCCTTCGCCATACAATGGCATTATCGGAAGACCAGGAATTTCGGCAATACGCGCAGTGCCGTCCACAGCACATGGGATGCTTAAATTCCCGGTAGAAGGCGGCATTGTCACCATCTACAATAACACTGCGCCACCAAGAGAGTGTAACACGATTACATGTGAGGCGACGCACACCCCAGAACAAAGCGCAGCTAAAGTACCAAATCTGAAGGTCACAATTCATCCTGATTACCCGGAACAAGAAGTATCGATCGGGGGATCGCTGTCTGATAAAGGCAGAGCTGCCGTGTGCGCACTCTTGCAAAAGAATCTGGATATCTTCGCATGGGAACCAAAGCACATGACTGGTGTGCCATGCTCGATTGCAGAACACAAGTTGAAAATCCGACAAGGATACTCCCCAGTACGGCAGAAAAAGCGTGGCCAGGCTCCAGAGCGCGCAAAAGCCATTCTAGAGGAAGTACACAAACTTGTTGACGCAGATATCATGCGAGAGGTCTATTACCATGACTGGCTCTCCAATCCAGTGATGGTCAAGAAGAGTGACGGTAGTTGGCGGATGTGCGTGGATTTCACCGATCTCAACAAAGCATGTCCACAAGACTGCTACCCACTACCAGAGATAGACTGGAAAGTAGAATCTTTATGTGGATACCCCTTTAAATGTTTTTTAGACGCATACAAAGGGTACCACCAAATCCAAATGGCTAAAGAGGACGAGGAAAAAATAGCCTTCCACACAAGCCAAGGTGTCTACTGTTATACAAAGATGCCTTTTGGCCTAAAGAATGCGGGCGCCACCTACCAGCGATTGGTGGATAATGCATTTGAAAAGCAAGTGGGCCGCAACCTAGAGGTCTATGTTGATGACCTTGTCATAAAAAGCCATACCGAAGGCGAGTTGGTCCGCGACATTGAAGAAACATTTAGAACACTACGAAAGATCAACATGAAGTTAAATCCTAAGAAATGCACTTTTGGCGCTACAGAAGGCATGTTCCTAGGATACTTGATCGAACCTGATGGCATTAAACCATGCCCAGAAAAAACAGAGGCTGTCATCCAACTCCCTTCACCACGCACGTTGAAAGAAGTCCAGTCTCTGAATGGAAAACTAGTCGGGTTGAACAGATTCCTGTCCAAATCAGCAGATAAGTCACTCCCCCTCTTTAAAACACTCAAGAAGTGTACAAAAAAGGGAGACTTTCGTTGGACTACGGAAGCGGAAGAAACTTTCACACAGCTTAAACAACATATAGCAGCGCTTCCCAAGTTAGTCGCACCCCGACCAGGGGAGGAGTTAATTGTGTATTTTCTGCGACTCATGGAGCAGTCAGCGCGGTGCTACTGACAGATAGGAATTCCGTACAAACACCGGTATACTTTATAAGTAAAGCGCTCAAGAAGACAGAGATTAACTATAGCCCAATGGAAAAGTTGGTCTTGGCATTAGTATTTGCCGCCAAAAGATTGCGCAGATACTTCCAAGCACACCCAATAGCGGTGATCACAGACCAACCAATCAAGCAAGTTATCTCCAAACCCGACGCGTCGGGGAGATTACAAAAGTGGAGTGTATTGCTAGGCGAGTATAACATCTCTTATAGACCACGCACTGCGGTTAAGGGGCAAATACTAGCAGACTTCATCATCGAAAAACCAGACACCGATGCTGCACCTCCACTGAGCAAGGTAGAACTACAAGAGCCATGGGTCCTGTTCACGGATGGATCTTCATGCGTGGATGGGTCGGGCGTAGGCCTTATCCTCACTAATCCAGAAGGGATGGAATTCACTTACGCACTGCGCTTTGAATTCACAGCTACGAATAACGAGGCAAAGTATGAAGCCCTAATCGCTGGATTACGCATTGCAACTCGAATGGGTGTACGCAACCTAGAAGCAAATGTAGATTCCTGATTAGTAGCCAACCATGTGTTGGGCGAATATGTGGCTAAAGAGGATAACATGGTTCAATACCTCGACAAAACCAAGTCACTAATCCAAGGTTTTGACAGGTTTACCATTAAACAAGTTCCTAGAGGTGAAAACAAAAAAGCGGATGCGCTAAGCAAGATCGCATCTACAAGCTTTGCGCACCTGTCAAAACAAGTGTTGGTGGAGATCCTAAAAATAAATCCATTTCGGAGATGGAGATATCCACGGTAATAGAGGAGGAGAATCCTACGTGGATGACCCCTATTGTCGAATTTATAAGCAAAGGCATATTGCCCCATGAGCAGAAGGACGCTTGACGGATACGACGCACAGCCCAGAGGTTCGAACTTAGAGATGGTATCCTATATCGGCGCTCATTCCTACAACCATGGCTTCGGTGCGTTGGACCTCTTCAGGCAGATTACGTACTCCGAGAGATCCACGCCGGTTCATGCAGTATGCATTCAGGACCACGGTCCGTCGTAGCACGAGCATTGCGCTCAGGATACTACTGGCCCACTATGCATCGTGATGCGCGTGATGTGATAAAGAAATGTAGCGACTGCCAAATTCATAGACCCATCCCGCGCAGACCACAACAAGAGCTAATGCCTATCACTTCTCCATGGCCATTCTATAAGTGGGGTATCGACATTGCGGGTCCCTTCCCTGTTGCAGCAGGGGGACTGAAATTTCTTATTGTGGCAATAGACTACTTCACTAAGTGGATTGAGGCAAAAGCAGTGGCGACAATCACAGGTAATCAAGTAAAACGATTCGTTTGGGAAAATATTGTATGCCGCTTTGGATTACCTGGGGAAATCATTTTGGACAACGGAAAACAATTCCGCGATAACCCGTTCAAAGACTGGTGCGCAGAACTAAATATTACACAACACTTCGCGTCAGTTAAACACCCACAAACCAATGGTTTGGTTGAGCGCGCAAATCGTAGTCTAGGCGAAGGAATTAAAGCACGCCTGGATAAACACAAAGGAAGATGGGTGGATGAATTGTCGCATGTCTTATGGGCGCGCCGCACGACAATCAAAGTTAGCAATGGAGACACCCCCTTTTCTCTTGTCTATGGGACAGAAGTTGTCATACCAGCTGAAATTGGGATGCCAACTATTCGTACCGCGGAAGTTAATGTCGCAACCAATGACGACGAACGACGTATAGACTTGGACCTACTAGAAGAAAGGCGTGAACGCGCAGCTATACGTGAGGCAAAAGCCAAGTCAAAAATGAAGGGATACTACGATGCTAAAGTTCGAAGCACCTCATTCAGACCAGGCGACTTTGTATATCGCGCTAATGATGCAAGCCACGCAGAAGATACAGGTAAACTTGGACCAAAGTGGGAGGGACCCTATGAGGTCGTTGAAGCACTAGGAAAAGGCGCGTACAAGCTGCGTGACATGGATGGCCGCGAGCTACAACGCACATGGAATATTTGCAATCTCAAGAGATGTTATCTTTAGGAAAGGTTACGACCCCACCCACGGACACTTCCGCACTTTAGTAAGTGCTCAATAAATATCCGTGTATTTACATTTTTGTTTCACCAAGACAAATGTCTTTCTTTTTTCAAAAACTTGCAAGTATTAATTAAATGTCGCGGTTTCTAGCTAACTCTGCGACCCACTTTACTTTATTGTTTACATATTATTTATGTTTCAATATTGTTGTTATATTATCTTTTGCCTACATGGCGTGCATGCACCTATTAAAACCCACGATGGTAAAGGATGAGTAAACCTACTAAATAACTCGTTGAGTAAGAGGGTTGCAAACCCATCAACATTGGATCACGCATCCTTGTTAAACACCTTACTCTCAAGACGTTGGAGTAAGTTCAATGTGTATCCCACGACGGATACACAACAATGCACACTGTGCGCGTTTAACAAATTAGGAGTTCAGACACTTAACTCCTTGATATGATATTTGCAGTACGCTGCATATCAATCCATACACTTGTAAATTTTATGAACTTCATACACGATTATGGATTCTTATAAATCTTCTTAAGTATGTACACAACAGTTTGCTTCTTAGACACAACATAGACGTCTTTTACGCAAAGACAAAATAACTAAGTACAAACATTATAACCACAATCACATTCGGTACAATATGAGTACAATCGTATTTTTCAAATCAACATTTTATTATGGACTACGAGTTCTTATAAGGTATAGATTCAACATGCACATGTGCAACAAAAAGTGAACCTATTACAAAACATCACTACATCTAAGCAGCCTATATACTATGTGTGCGTTTAAGCCCTGAACTGCCCACTTGGCGCGCTGCACTACCAGCCTCTTCAAACTTCTTCAACAGGTCAACATCCTTGGGTGACACCGTTGGCACGCTAACGGGCACTCCATCAGACCTCGGAATATGGGCCGCACCAAGACCACAAAGGATGGCTTTCCCCTTCACACCCTTCTTCTTCGCAAGTCTCATCTCATGGGCCTCTAGGGACTCCTTCAGAGGAATTTCCTTCTCAAGAGCGAAAGGATTCAGGATATCACGCGGACAAGCAAAGAGGGGTACCTGCAGCTGCGACACATCGGGCTTCAAAAAATAACAGGCTGTGCCTCAGCGTCATCTGCTGTGTGCCTAGCCAAAGTTAACCCCTCCATAATCACACCTATGGGATAATCCTGGTCGCGCTCCAGTTGAGCAATATGAGGAAGCTCCAAAAGCTTCAACTTCTCCATAGCAGCAACAAGATCATCATAAGTGTTCTCGTTGTAACCCGGTACTTGGGCGGCGGGCACAATCAAGATCTTGTTCGCACACAACTCCTTTACAGCCTCTGCCTTACCACGTGCCAGCGCACACTGAACAACATCCCCAAAGGAGTCCTTCACCTCTTGAGACTCCAGAGTTCTCAAGGCAGCAAGGCGCAAGCCATGGCTGATAAGCCACCTGCGCTCAGCAATGGTTGACAACAGGTGAGGGTACAACTCTTCATCGTATTGGATGCTAAGCTTGCGTAGCTTGCTCTCCTGTTTCTCCAGCAAACCCTCTACGGACTTGCGGAAGTCATCCAATATAGAGAAATGAGCATTCTTGTTAAGCTCCATGTACTTCAAAACCCAAAGACAAGAGGTCTTGTATTCTTTGAAGCTAGCACGCTCTTGGTTCACTTGGGCAAACAATGATAGCCTCTCATCAGCAAGCTTCTGAGCATACACGGTGGTTGACTCTACTTCAGCCTGAGCATCAGCTAACTGCGCCTTTAGTAGCGCAATTTCCCTATCCTTCTGCGCACTGCTGCTACCTTCACCCACATGCCTAGCTTTGAGCTGTGCAACCAATAAGGCTTGATGCGCAGCAGCCAAGCTTAACTCCTCAATCAACTGGTCCGTAGGCACATCTTCAGAAGCCTTTGTCCCAGATCCTTGGCTCCCCTGCGCAAGATGATCAGTAGGCGAGGGACTCGCCTTGGATGGCGATTTCCCAGCGCGAGCAACATCCCCAGCAGTTTCAACACTGCACGCAAATGACGAGGGCTCAAGGTTATTATTGTAATCTCAGCGCAAAATATAAACCAAAATGTTGACGAAACAAGCCTAATTACTTACTTGAGGGGAGGAGTTTCAGTTGTATCCTTCTGCGACGCATTCTCCTCTGATGATGATTGCTCACCAGAGATAAGATGACGCTTTCTTTTGGACGTACCAGCGCCATCATCCCCAGCAGCTTTCTTGCGCTTCACCCCTTGGCCAGCGCCTTCTTGCTCACTTTCAGACATGGCAATCTCCCCACTCTCTGACGAGTCTGTGCGCGATAACTCTTCTACAGGGATTTGTACCTCAGGAGTTGAAAAACTGCGAAGAGGAACCGCCTCTAAAACAACCGGGGGTGTATCCTCTGTCTCCTCCTGTACGATCTACATAGTGCGCCCCGCGGTAGCCTCCAAAACTGGCTCCTCACCTTCTCTTAAAGGGCGCACTCCGACGGTCACTTGTTTGGGTCTCGCCAAGCGCACCACGCTCTATAGATCCATCTCTGCGCAACAAACAACAAGCAAACAAAGATGGTTACAAAAGCTATAATAGTGAAGAGCGCTTACACTACTGAGCGAAGGAGAAGAAAGGACAAGCACCCACCCCGGTTATTCTCATCCAAAAAAGTAGGCACCTCGTCAGGAGTTCCGAAGTAGTTGTTACTAATCCCCATATGCACCAAAAACTCTTCTGGATAAGCATTGATAGGGATGCGGTTGGCATTAATCGTCTCCGCATCATCTGCGCTATACGTTCCGGGGATGGGACGCTCATCCTTCGGCAATGACTCTTGGGTATAGAACTCAAAAATCCATGGAAAAAACGCATCATCAACCTAAAAGAATTTTTCCCTCCAATTCCTAAGTGCGTCTAACTTTTCCGTATAGCACTGCAGCCGCCCTGCGCGCTTGGAAAAGGACACCCACCCGTTTGACCACGACGTGTGATAAAACGCGTGGAATAGATGGATTGTAGGGTTAATCGCCAACAAGCGACAATTTACTTCAAAATTGATTATTTTTGCTGCACCTATACAGTGCAGTTGGGAAATATGGAGACGATAGTGGTTTAAAATATCGCACAAAAATAGGGAAATGGGCACACGTTGGTTAGCAAATTCAAAGAAACGTGTGTATACCCCTACTTTCCCTTCAGGGAAGTTCGCTATGGACGCAAGTCGCCACCGGAACCACCGGGTGCAACGCGACCGGAATATAATAATCCGAGGTGAACTGACGAAGTTCGTCCTCGGATATATTGGATGTAAAATCGGATAATTGAAGAACCATAGTTAAACTTCAATGAGTCTTGCAGCGCACGCGCTATTACCTTAGATTTCGTTGATTTTTTTTGCTGTTTGAAGGTTTAACAATGGTGGAAAATGACGGTTTTTACTGTGATAGCCACAGTGGAAAGACGGCTCAACTTTATATAGGGTTACACATATTCGTGGATGGATGACACGTGTACCCCACTTGCTCTAATCGTGTGGCTGGGAGCTCAAGAGGTGAAACACTTTTTCACCCACCCCTCACGATTTACGAGGGATACTCGGATTTACTTGGACAAGATTTATTGTATGACTTTTAGGCGGGAAACATTTGAAACTTCCCCGCTATGCATCGAGAAATATTTTTGCTTCAGTTGTTAGTCTAGCATCCGCGGGTTCCACCCTGCGCATACTAGACTGGGGGGACATGATGACGTATAGTCCGCATTCGGGTCACGAACCCGACCAAGGGACGCTACTAACACTCAAGCCCATCACGAATGGGCTATCACGATAACGGTTTGGGCTTACGAAGGCCCAAACCCGAAGTTATTTATGGTCTTGATATAGGATATCTCTTATTTATGGGATATGTATCAAACGACCGACTTAGGCGGGATACGCCGAAGAGTGATGAACACGAAACCAAAAAGGATTTCGTGTATATATAGAGGGCATCTCGGCTCTCATTGAGGTACGATCTAATAACCCTAACTTTTCAACTAAACCCTAAAACCGATTACTTACTCTCACGCCGGAGGATAATCGTGGGAGACAATCCCACGATAAGCCTAACGGTGTCTTTTTGTTCTCTTAGTGCACAGGTCTCAAGCATTAAGATCTAATTGATACGGGAACAGGAATCCAAACAAGGAACGCCCAACTTTTGTATCAACACTATATATTACCTTCAACACATCCTTGTCATTCACCACAAAAAAAAAAAAAAAAAAAAAAAAAAAACCCTCCTCCTTTACTCATAGAACACTACGACAGTGAACACAAAAAGAAAAAAAGGTTTTGGGTAAGTTGAAGTTTTGGAAGAGTTTTGGGTTATTAGCAAACTAGAAATCTTGGGTTATACTTTGGTTCGTGGGTGATTGGTTTTGCTTCGTGGCCTTCTTTCTTTCTCATTTGAATACTCACTCTCGAGCTCACTGTAAGCTTCAAAAACTTCTATACCATTTGAACTTTAAACATTTCTATATAGGTTCGCATGTCACTGTGTTGAGTTTTGTAAACAAAAAGAGTCATGCTTGCTTCATGTTTCATACACATACACTGTCTTCATGTGTACACATATACACACATTCGACTTACATGCATCACACAACATTCACGCTTATATTTAACTTGTTGTGTTTAAAGAACTTGTGTGGGAAAACCTTGCTTTAGCTCGCCACTAATAAACCCAAGGAAACTAAAACAAGTGCTCAATTACTTCACGATCGACACACTCATTTTCTTGTCGAGTTATCGAGATTTTGATTTTCAAAACGATGAAAGAAACTTAAAAACATAAGTCTTGGCTCGTGAACTTTTACTACTCGACCTTAAATATTTTTGGAACCTACACGAAAAGAAGTTAAGAACTTGGTCACATTTGATATTTCGAGTTATAAACTCACATAAGTCGTGCGACTTATGTGAGCTTATCTAGTCACCTAGTGCTATTCACAAACACTTGATTCTTTTGAAAGACTATAGCAAAAACTGGAACAGAAGAAGGAAACATAAAAACACCCATGCATATACACGACCCAGTATTCTGAAAAGGAAATATAGCAAATAATGAAACAAATGGGAGAAGCTATATATACGTTTAAGTCACAAGATGTAACAACAAATGGACATCTAGTCGCCAATTTTTCATCATTTTTGATACTTTTGAAATATTTACAACACCAGCCCCTCAACTTTGGACAAACTAATATTTTTCTTAAAGAACTTATAATTTAGAAACTTATGACCATTTCAGTCCCTCGACTTGAACCAAGTTACATCTTTCTCATAAAGATTTATAGTTTAATAACTTATATATTTTACCCACTCTTCGTCTACATAACTATGTTTAACACGTAACTTTATTAGACGACCATATCAATGTAAAACCATAAATAATGTATTGGTCCAATTATATTATTTTCACACGACGTCGATAAATATATAACATATATATACATTCATACACAGCGAGACCAAACGAACTCAATAAATACTTGTTGACTCGTATTTATCCATAACTATTAAGCCAATATTCGAGCCAATACTTACAAATATTTTTAAAATCAATTTAAACATAAACCTTACCACACAAGCAATATTAAACACAACCACTTGAGAAACTTAAATTTATTTAAACACTTTGAGTCGTGAACACAAATGTAAACTAAGACTTGTCATACTAATTTAGGTCGCGTGTCGGTGCCATCTACTATTTCTACTTGACCACCGCTTATAGACTGCTGTATTACTGAGGTGAGTACTCGTAGCCGCTTTTTCATTATGTTTTCCTTGGGGAAAAATGGTACTCAAATGATATTTTGACTGTTTTCATGCTGTGATAAATCGTTTTTCATGTTTTTGGACATATATGTGTAATGATGTGATTATGTGCTATAAAATGTTTTGCTCTATGTGTACATGCAAATGCGCAACTGTTAACTCTGTTGAGAGCCAAGGCATTATGATAGATCTATCGGGGTAGCTCCCCACAGTGTACTGTTTATGTGTGTGACAACATGGTAGGTTCAGTTGGCGCGACACTATTTTGTTTGACTTATGCTTATAATTGGCATTCATGCTCACTATTGTCCTACCTTGTATTAATCACAGCTTCGTGGTTTAACTCCTAAACCTACGAGCTCACAAACTTTATGTTGACGTTTTCGAGTATCCATTTTCAGGTGTTAAGAATGAAGTTACCATAGAAGGTTGAGTATTGGACTGACCTAGCAGACATAAGACACGAACCTTCCGGACTGAGTTCCAGAAGAGTTATGCATTTAGCTTATTGCCTTAAGATTTTATCATTTTGTAAACTTATGTATTACAACTTGTTTCACCCAACTTTTGGGATTATTGTAACTTGACTTATGATGTGATGTTGCAATTTAGTACTTCTCTATTTAGACACCTTGTGTTCCTGATTATGAAGTCATACCCCGTAAATGCCATTCCGCTGCGCCATTTTTGGGGTGTTACAGATTGGCATCAGAGCCTTGGTTATAGAGAATTTGGTGGTTTAACCTAGACTATAACCTAAGAACCTTCATATAGTTTGCATAATAGGGACTACGTGTGCGATTACGTGTATGCTTACCCTGCGAGTTATTGATGCCTAGTGATAGACCTTGAGAATCCCATAATTGAGTTTATTTCTTAAGAACCATTAAACTTTTTAACAATCTATGACTTAATTTCAAGACAGTTCTTGTTTGATGAGTTGTGAAATTAAGTTGAATTGTAACTTAACTTAAGGGTTTTGAGGAAATTGCTCAATGATGGAATAGGTTAGATGACATGAAGTGATGATGATAAGAAAATACGGCATGATGCTATCATAAAAACGCCTGGCCAATGTTTTTACAATAACATCATGCGGCATAGACTTATCAAATTCATGGATTGTCAGATGGGAAGTCGAGTAAAGTAACACAACATGTATACCGACCTACCCTACCTTCCTCCTAGCTAATGTTTACCAATGTCCTTCCTTGTAGAATCATGCCTCCAAGGAGATCGACTCGAGTTAACCGAGGTGGTGCAGCCCAGAGGGGTGGAAGGACTAGTGGACGGGGAGGTAGAAGTGGTGGCCGCGGCACTGAGAACAACGACAACGACAATGTGAATCCTGACTTTTCCGCCATGATCGCCGAGCAACTACAAGGATTGCTACCCACTATCGTCACCCAAGTTGGCGATCACATCAGTAACCTAGGAAACAACGGAAGCGGGAATGACCATGCAGACAATGGCACTGGTAGTGACCACAACAATAATGGCAAAAACAACAATAGTGGCAAAGGATGTTCGTACAAGGAATTTACAGCATGCAAACCAGTGGACTTTGATGGCAATGAAGGAGCGTTGGTGTACATAAGATGGATTGAGAAAATGGAGGCAGTAATGGACATAAGCGAGTGTGCAGCCCACCAGAAGGTGAAATACGCAGCAAGCTCGTTGACAGGAAAGGCCCTGACCTGGTGGAACACGCAAATCCAGGCCAGAGAAAGAGAAGTCGCCATGGGAATGAGTTGGGATGACCTTAAGGCATTACTAAAAGAGGAGTATTGCCCAAACAATGAGATGCAGAAACTTGAGCATGAGTTCTACAACCATGCTATGGTAGAGGCTGGTCATGCGGCTTATACATATCGATTCCATAAGCTTGCTAGACTGGTAACTCACATGGTCACTCCTGAATCCATGAGAATTGATAGGTACATCTATGGTTTAGTCCTGGAGATTCGCGGGATGGTGAGAGCGACCGAGCCTCCTACAATTCAAAGTGCGATACTGAAATCTGCAACCCTAACATATGAAATTGTCAGGAATGGGATGTTGTCCAAAAGTGGTGATAAAAGGAAGGCCGTGAACGAGCCAAGTAAACAGGGAGGTGCAAAGGATGACAATAAGAAAGCAAAATGGGGAAAAGGATTTGTGGCAACAACCACGGATAGGAAAGGTTATGTGGGCTCTCACCCTAGGTGTGCTAAATGTAACTACCATCACCCGAAGACTACGCCATGCCGAGTGTGTTTCAATTGCAAACAAGGTGGTCACATAGCAAAGGATTGTCGGGCAGTAACTAGACTAGTGACACCAGCGAATGCTATTAACCCAAGGGCATGTTATGAATGTGGGAACCCGAATCATCTTCGGAATGCGTGTCCTAGGTTGAATGGGACACGAGGGCAAGTGCAGAACAACCGGAATCAAGCTTTAGCAATTGGTGGAAACAATGCAAACCGTGGTAACAATGGTAACCCAGCTCATGGCTGGGTATTTGTGATGAGCATAGAAGAAGGACGCCAAGACCCGATCATAGTGACGGGTACGTTCTCTTTAAACGACCACTATGCTACTGTGCTATTTGATTCTGGTGCCGATTATAGTTTTGACTCCACTAAATTTATGCCTCTGTTAAATATGGAACCCAGTAGACTAGGCTTTAGTTACGAAATTGAAATAGCAAGTGGTCAAAAGGTAGAAACAAATAAGATCGTTCGCGGGTGAAAACTAGAGTTAGAAGGCTACACCTTTAGCATCGACTTAATACCCTTTGGACACGGAAGTTTCGACGTGATTGTGGGAATGGACTGGTTGTCTAAACATAAGGCTGAAATAGTGTGCCATGAGAAAATGGTCCGAATACCACTACCAAAAGGTGAGTTACTTAAGGTCTATGGAGAGCGACTTGAAGAAAAAGTGAAGCACCTCATGAGCATGAAAGTAGACGAACAGAAACTAGAAGATATCCCAGTCGTTCGGTACTTCCCAGAGGTATTTCCCGATGACTTATCTGGATTACCCCCTACGCGAGAGGTCGAGTTTCGCATAGACCTAATTCCTGGAGCGATTCCAATTGCAAAGTCTCCCTACCGTTTAACACCTACAGAGATGGAGGAGTTGTCTAGCCAACTCAAGGAGCTCCAAGACAAAGGTTTCATCCGATCTAGTTCTTCACCATGGGGAGCACCAGTATTGTTCGTCAAGAAGAAGGATGGTTCCTTTAGGATGTGCATTGACTACTGGGAATTGAACAAACTAACCATTAAGAACCCCTACCCTCTCTCGAGAATCGATGACTTATTCGATCAACTGCAAGGCTCACAATACTTCTCCAAGATAGATCTTCGTTCCGGTTACCATCAGTTGCGAGTACACGAAGATGACATTCCAAAAACCGCGTTCAGAACCCGATATGGTCATTTCGAGTTTACGGTTATGCCTTTTGGATTAACAAATGCGCCTGCAGTCTTCATGGACTTGATGAACCGAGTATGCAGGCCATACCTGGATAAATTTGTTATCGTATTTATCAATGACATTTTGATCTATTCCAAAACCAAAGAGGAACATGAAATGCATCTGAAATTAATCCTAGAGTTACTCAAGAAGGAAAAATTGTACGCTAAGTTCTCGAAGTGCGAATTCTGGCTACAAGAAGTCCAATTCCTTGGACATGTGGTTAACAAAGATGGCATTCATGTGGACCCCAGCAAGATCGAAGCGGTGAAGAATTGGGAAGCTCCTAAAACACCATCAGAAGTCCGCTCATTCCTAGGACTGGCAGGTTACTATCGACGATTCATCGCGAACTTCTCCAAGATTGCCAAATCTCTTACCTCACTTATTGCCAAATCTCTTACCTCACTTACTCAAAAGAACAAGAAATACGAGTGGGGAGAAGAACAAGAAGAAGCTTTTCAGACGTTGAAGGATAACTTACGTAATGCTCCGATTTTAGCACTCCCCGATGGACCAGAAGACTTTGTGGTGTATTGCGACGCATCATGCCAAGGTCTTGGGTGCGTCTTAATGCAGAGAGGTAAGGTGATTGCCTATGCCTCCCGGCAACTAAAGATTCATGATAAGAATTACACAACCCACGATCTGGAGCTAGGCGCTGTAGTATTCTCCCTTAAGATATGGAGACATTACTTATATGGGACAAAAAGTATCATCTATACTGATCACAAGAGTCTCCAACATATCTTTGATCAGAAAGAGTTGAATATGCGCCAGAGGAGATGGATTGAGCTCTTCAGCGATTATGACTGCGAGATTCGCTACCACCCAGGTAAGTCGAACGTAGTAGCTGATGCTTTGAGTGGAAAGGAAAGACTCCAGCCTAGGAAAGTGAAAGCCATGAGTATAACCATATAGTCGAGTATCAAGGATAAGATACTAGTGGCTCAGAGAGAGGCATCTATGAATATTGATGCACCCGCAGAAAAGATGCGGGGCTTAGATAAGCAATTGGAGAAAAAGTACGACGGTGGACTGTACTTTGTAAACCGAATTTGGGTACCGTTAACTGGTGACGTGAGAACCTTAGTCATGGACGAAGCACATACGACGAGATACTCCGTTCATCCAGGAGCAGATAAGATGTACTACGAACTTAGAGACTTGTATTGGTGGCCTGGGATGAAGAAGGACATAGCTGTCTACGTTAGCAAGTGTCTGACTTGCTCTAAAGTAAAGGCAGAACATCAGAGACCATCTGGTTTGTTACAGCAACCGGAGATCCCCAAGTGGAAGTGGGAAAGGATAACCATGGACTTCATTACAAAGTTGCCTAGGACTAGTAGTGGACACGATACGATCTGGGTTATCATAGATAGGCTGACTAAGTCTGCACATTTCTTACCAATCAGAGAAGATTATACGATGGACAAATTGGCAAGACTTTACATCAAAGAGATAGTGGCGTGACATGGTGTGCCTATATCGATCATATCTGATCGTGACAGCCGTTTCACGTCAAAATTTTGCCAATTATTGCAAAAGTCCCTGGGAACACACTTAGAGATGAGTACGGCTTATCACCCACAGACCAATGGTCAAAGCGAGCGTACCATACAGACATTAGAGGACATGCTCAGGGCGTGTGCCATAGACTTCGGTGGTAATTGGGATACCCATCTTCCATTAGCCGAGTTCTCCTATAACATCAGCTACCAAACCAGCATAGATATGGCACCATTCAAAGCACTTTATGAAAGAAAATATCGTTCACCTATTGGTTGGGCAGAGGCTGGAGAAAGCCAAATGATAGGACCCGAATTAGTTTTAGAGACCATTGAGAAGATCATTCGAATCAAGGATAGACTCAGGATTGCTTGAGATCGACAGAAGAGCTATGCCGACAAAAGACGGAGACCCCTAGAATTCAATGTTGGTGATCACGTACTACTCAAGGTGTCACCTTGGAAAGGTGTTGTACGATTTGGGAAGAAGGGCAAGTTAGCACCCAGATATGTAGGACCTTTTGAGGTCACTGAGAGAATCGGTCCGGTAGCATACCGACTAAGACTACCCCAAGAGCTAAGTGGCGTTCATGATACGTTTCACGTGTCGAACCTTAAGAAGTATCTTGCTGACCAGACATTACACATACCATTGGAAGAGATTCAAATAGACCCTAAGTTGCACTTTGTAGAGAAACCTGTTGAGATTTTAGAACGTGAGATCAAGAAGTTGAAACGTAGCAAGATACCACTAGTTAAAGTCCGTTGGGACTCAAGGCGTGGACCTGAGTTTACTTGGGAACGAGAGGATCAGATGAGGCATAAGTACCCACACCTATTTGACAATGGTACTAGCTGAATTTTGAGGGCAAAATTCTCTTAACGAGGGTAGACTATAACAACCCGTAATTTTTCAGGTCCTTACTCAACCTTAAAACTCAAAATAATTTATTTTTGGAAGTTACAAATTTCTCTTGCGTATAACTTTTAACTAAACTGCATGAACTGAGAGAACAAGCCGCACGCGTACCGACACTTTATTAGTTATGGCAATAAATTATTAAACTCATGCTCGAGTCCAAAGATGTTTTTATAACACTTATATAAAAACGCCCACAAAAATGTGTTCAATACATTTTACTTGTAAGTGTCAAACCGGGACACCGCGACTCACGTTTATACTCAACAGGACACGGAATACACACTTCACAAAAACATAGAAATATTTCTCCCTCTCCCCATGTAACACCCGTTTCCCAGGTGTTGGGACGCCACCCTGGATGAAAATGGATAAAGACCTAATGTGATTGGTTGGTCAACAAAGTTACGTGGAAGTCAAACCCGATGGTCAAACTAGTAGTCAAAGTATGACTAATGTGGTTATATAAGGTATGATGTATGAACTAAAGGGACCTAGTTTGCCAAGTGTTAATTATATGTTATAAGTTAATTGGGGCCAAGTAGGAAAAATGGGACTTAAGGGACTAGTTATGTCATTTTGTCAAAGATGTAATCTAACTAGTATAAACTAGCAAATTCTAGACAATTCTATTATTATTGAGGGTGGGTTGAAGTCCGGTTCTTGGAGGAGAAAAAGAAGAGGGAAAAATGCAAGTATTGATGATCAAGTGTAGAGATTAAGTCCAAGATCAAGAGTCTAAGCCTGGCAATAATTCTTGCAAGATGCTAGTGAAGAGGATGATGATAATGATGATAAGGATGTGGATGATGATGGTGATATTAGAATGGTAATTAGCTTGGATATGAGGTAAGTAACTCTCCCTAAAACTTGTATTATATGTGTATTTATCATGTATGTATTGTGGTTGTGTAAGAATATAGGAGTTGGACTTAGAATGGTTATAAGCTAAGTATGGATGGCTAGTGGTTTGTGGCTAAGGGTATGTAGCTTGTTGGATTTGGACTATTTAAGGTATGTAGTTGGTTATGGTTGTTGTGATTGATAATGGTTATGATATGAGAATATGTGGGATATGGTTTGGATGTTGTAGATTAGAAGCCTTTATGATAGTTATGATGCTTATGCGAAAATATGTGTATGATATATGTTTTTTGTTGGGTTACTTACTAAGCGTAAGCTTATTCTTTTAGTTGTCAATGTTTTGTAGGCTTATGCGCGACGGAAGGAAGTTTCATGGATTATAGCATAAGGATTTGGAAGTGAATTCGGAAGATAATAAGTAGTAGGAGCTAGGTAGAATACCGATCTCGAGACAAGGTTGTACCCCCGAGAGTCTTTCTTTTGGTTTGTATAATGTGTGTTGAGGTCGTCGTAAAGTTTGGGAGTCTAACTATGAGTCAAAGTGTAGTTTATGTGTTTATGTATAAAGTTAAAGGGGCGTTTGGTTTAGTTGTAAATATACCCATTTGGGGTAGTGAACGGGTCAAGTGTTGTTGGAACGTGTTTGATATGTTAAATAAATGAAGTTAGTCAAGTTTGGTGTAAAACGGAAGTCGTATGGGTTGTTTGTAGTGAAAATGGGTCAAAACAGGTTATTTGCATAACCCGTCTATTTTGTAAGTACCCTTCGGGAAGTCATATGGTAGATGTTTTTATATGGGAATGAGCCCATTGACATACTAATGAAATCGGGAAATTTTCGTTAATTTTCGGGTCATAGAAGTCGTTTTTCAAAAAATGGGCATTTTAGATGAAAAAGGGGGTAAATTAGACTAATACCCCCATTTTTAAAAGGAAAGGAAAAATGGGGTAAATTAGACTAATACCCCGAGTTTTAAAAGGAAAGGAAAAAGGGGGTATTTTAGGGGTAAAAATGGGGTAAATTAGACTAATACCCCCAGTTTTAAAAGGAAAGAAAAAAGGGGGTATTTTAGGGGTAAAAAGGGGGTAAATTAGACTAATACCCCCAGTTTTAAAAGGAAAGGAAAAAGGGGGTATTTTAGGGGTAAAAAGGGGGTAAATTAGACTAATACCCCCAATTTTAGAAGGAAAGGAAAAAGGGAGTATTTTAGGGGTAAAAAGGGGGTACATTAGACTAATACCCCCAGTTTTAAAGTGAAGGGAAAAAGTGTGTATTTTAGATGCAAATGGGTGCATTTTAGACTAATACCTATGGTATTAGTGTCTGTTTAAAAATTGAGTAACTTTTAATCCGTAAGCCGTCACGGGTCGTGCTACCCGTCGTTTCAAAGGTAATTGAGTCTAGTCTCAGTTAAAAATAGTCTAAAGGTACGAATGTTTATAGATTTTTGTCAGTTCATAAAAGAGTGACAGAATGTCAGTTTCAGGGTGTACTTTTTGCGAAATTTTTTTACGTTTTTAGTCGTGTTTGGTCAAGGGGTGTTACAACTTGGTATCAGAGCCTCGGTTTAAGTGAATTAGGTTTTCTTTAGGATTGCCTAGACTTAAACCACTCGTAGACGCGTTAAGTTTAAGTTTAAGAAATGCGGGCAAATATTATGTAAGTTATAGGATGTGAATGTTGAGTTTTGAAATGAATTATGTGATTGCTATATGAGTAGAATGATGAGGACTTATGGATGCGTTTTGTGTGATATATAACTTGATGTGTGAGTGATAGGATTACCGTGCACCTCGGGTTGTGTCGGTAATTATTACGTGATGTGGATGTAGTTGAATATAGAAGTAACGAGTTAGGAATGGGTTATGAATTGTTTAGATTATAAGACAAAATACATGTTATGTATATGTATGCTACGTAAGTGAATGATAGTTTTGTATAGTATAGACTAAAGATTTAGTTATGTGCTTGCGTACTATAGGAAGATAATAATGGTAAGGCGTGAAAGGGACTAATGAGGTATTAGAGATGGGTTAGTGGAAAGTCAAAGTATTAGGAGCATAATTATGAACGTGTGGTAATGTTGAATGAGTGTTATAGCATAGTGTGGTGAAGAAATGATATAAATATATACATAATGAGTCCGTGATGAACTTAGTAAAGTTACAAAATGAGAAAAGGGCATAGGGATTGAGTAAATGATGAAATAGAGCGAATTTATTAAGTACTAATAGCTATAATGAGATGGGCATGTATGAGGTTAAGGTATTGCCATGAAATAATTATATTACGGCTAAGGCGATTAGCTGTAATTATTAATAATGAATGAATGTGTTATAGTTGACGATCTATGTAAGGTCTACATGTAAAGGAAGCGAGTGAGACTAATAGAAGAGAGATAAGATACGAGAATAAGAATGTGGTGGATTAAAGACGCAAGAAAGAATGATAGGAGTGTATATGAGATAAAGGCGTTGTCCTGAAATTATCATATTACGGCTAAGGCGATTAGCGGTAATTACTATAATAAATGCATGAGTTACGGTTGGTAATATGTGCAAAGTCTAGATGTAAATGAGTTGAGTAGACTAAAATGAAATGTAAGAATGTGAAGATGATTAATGAAGGCTAAGAATGCAAGAGGTAAAGTAAAGATGTGAAAATAACTAACGCGGATTAAGAATGTAGGATGGTAAAACTGTTGTTCCCTTAACACGCTAAGAGTTAACTAGAAAGTTAATCTATTCGTGTTTATGACTAATATAATGTTATGATTAATTATAACAGATTAATGAAAACGTAAAAGTAAAAACACACAAGTATTTTTCAACATTTAAATTCTTATTAGAAATGAATCAAAGAATCTATTACCCAAGTGTTTTGCGGAACAAACACTTGGGATTGAACAGACAAGGTATGGTGGTGTCTCCTATCTAAACTCAAGCTTTGCTCTGAGTGGTAACAATATGCCTCACTGAGCTATCTCAGGGACTGGTTACTCTTTGTAGGAGAGAAGTTGCTTTGTAAAAGTCTAAGCTTTCAATGTACAAAACACACTCAACTTCTCTCCTTTTGAACCTATTTATACACAAGTATAAAAGAGTAAAAGTGATTAAAAAATTACAACTTGTTGAAGCAAGCGTGCCTGACAATTACAACAGTAATTTTCATTTCCAAGAACCAATGGGAATGGACTATAAAGTCTTTAGGAGTGGTTGGTCTGACACTCCATGACTTTTAGCCGTCTTAGGGAAAGTTTCTTCCTGACAAGATAAGATTTGATCTTATCTTAAACTCTTCCCAGATCTTCCCGCCTTTCTTTCAGGCGTTGAGTTCTTCAGTCTTCAATCACTTAATGTTGTTGAGGAGACTGGGTTCAGTGAGTTCTTGTCCAACACTCACTGAACTATCATCTTCTTCTTTGGCTTAAGTCCTACTCAGGGAGTATCGCCTTCCTGAGTAGTGAATCCTTCTTCTTGAATTCGCCTTAAGCATCCTGAAGATGACTCACTGAGTGACTGTTCACTCAGTGACTTGAATTGTTCTCGGTTTAAGTTAAAACTTAGTTAATTTGTGTCCAAATCTTGTTTTAAGTATTCTTGGGTACTGATGGACCCAACAATCTCCCCCTATTTGGATATAAATTATTCCTAAGTGTTTTGATCAGTTATGAGTGAGCTAATGACTTCTACTCATACTGAATGTACTAGAATGTAAATAAGGACACTGAAATAATAAAAACATCATCTTATTAATATCATTACAAGTCCTATCAAAACTAAGTACAAAAAGGTAGTGGTGGTATTCAGGCAGATTCATCAGTTCAACTTAATACCAAGGGCTTCAAGCTTAGGCTTCTTTGACTGCAGCTCATGTTGGTCAGGGTGCTCTCGGATTTTTCTTTTCAGATCTTGACAAAACCTCACATTCTCAGGACTCTTGATTGGAGAGGCCATCATGAGGAAACCCATCATTGCCTTGATCCCTGATAGATCAATATCATTCCACCTCTGGAAGGCTGGGTCTCCGAACTCATCAGTGAGGTAATGCCAAGTTCCTGAGGTGTTGCAGCCAACTTTTTATACCTCAGACTGAGGGATTTCATCAGGTTTGGCACAACAACATTTTGCTTCTTCTCAATTAGTGGACCCAGTTCATCCAGTTCTGAGATCCCAAAGTCTGCGAATCTGAAAGGGTCATGAACCTCAAAGACTCTCTTGTCATTACTTCTGTAGACAGTTAGAATTGCAGGCTTGGAGTTTTTATGAATCTTGACATCAGTGATTGGTTCTGGCTTTAACCTGTTTGTCATGACCCACTGATATCTTGCAATCCTGTTCTGCCTAATCTCTTCAGTCCTTTTCATTCTTTCTTCCCTTCTCTGCCTGAGGGCAGTCATTTCAGCATTCTGAGCTTCCACAAAGCTCTTACCACCTTCCCTTTTAGCAAGGTCTTTTGCCTCAATCCCAATCTTCTCAGCCTCCTCTCTTGCAACCTGAATGAGAGCAAGCTTGTTCTGCCTTTCATCTTCAGCAGCTTTCTTCACTGCCTCCTCTTTCTCCATATGTTCCTGAATTTCCTTTTCAGTGAGGAGTTCCATCACCCCATTGATTTCATAAGGAACCCTGACTGGTTCATCAGGGTCTGGCCTTCTTTCCTTGGAGGCAGGTACCAAGATTGTGGGCTCAGGCTCAATGGTTGTGAGAATGCCCTTGCCTTTGTCTTGGTGGGATGAAGATGAGGTGGCTTCAGGATTCTCCCCCTCAGTGTGAGAAGGAGGTTGTTCTTGTTCAGGTTGTTGAGGTTCGTCTTCAGTGACTTTCTCCCCCTCAACTGTTGCTTGACCCATAGTGAGAGCAAGAGTTGGTTCGCTCACTGAAGTTGAGGGAGCTTGACCTTTGAAGGCCTGATAGATCTCAGTCATCATGGACTTGATGTCTGAGGTGTCCTTCTAAAGAGTTGAGACCTGAGTCTCAAGAGAAGCCTGAGAAGCCTCTAATTTTGTCATCCTTGGCCCAAGAGTCCAAGCCAGGGAGGAAGAAGAAGATGGCAAAGATGCCATGTGGGACTCCATAAGACCCAGGGAAGATCGGATGGAGTCCACTGAAGAGTTGAGTCCCTGAAGATTGGAGGTTTTCAGTACAGTTACCAGCTCAGCCAACTGAGAAGTTTGTTGCTAATAAGTTTCTGAAGCCTGAAGAATTTTCCTGTTTAGCTCAGGGTCATCTTTCACCGACTCTTGAATAGTGTTAATGCTCTTTTGTAAGTTGGTGAGAGACTCGTTGAACATTTTAAAGTTGTAATCAAGATTTGTCAGGGAGAAGGAGATAGATGACTTGTGCTCATTTACATCATCATGATAGGATTCCATTGATTCCTTCAGATTGACATAATGAACAGCTGCTTCAGTGTTCTGGTCAAACATTTCTTCAGTCAGACCTTGGAAGAGAGCCTTGTTGGTCTTTAGTAGGAACTTGACCAATTGTCTCTCAGTGAGAGGAAGAATGTTGTCATACTTGCTGAGGATGTTGTCAGTATCCGAAGAACCAGCAGCTTGAGATTCTGATTCTTCACTTGGATGTGGAGATGACTGATGTTCTTGTTCAGGTTGTACATCAGTTTCCATATCCTCACCAGCCTCAAAGATTTCTTCCTCACTCTCTTCCTTGAGCTCATTATCAGAATCTTCAGAATCAAGAAGAGCTTGAACATCCCCCATAGACTCGAACTCCAAAAGGTTAACCGGCTCCTCCTCATAAAAGGACTTGCCTTGGTTTTGGCCAGGTCCTGACCCCGCCATAATAACTGATTTGGTTTTATCAGCCTGGCTAGTCATAATAACTGATTTCTCAGCCTGACTTTTGGGGGCAGTTCCTGAGAGACTGGATCCGCCTGAGGTGGTTGTGGGTTCCGTATCAGCGGGTGGTTTATATCCCTCTGAGTCTTTGTCCCCCTGAGCGCCTTCAACTACTGACGGGTGTTTTCCAGTAGTATCACTAGGCACTTTTTGTGATGGTTGGTGGTCCCCCTTCCCATCAGGGTTGTACTGCCCTTTTGGGGATTTAGGGTCCTTGACTCCCTTGGGTCCTGACTGTGATTTGTCAGTACCTTCATCGGGATGTGATTGGGTGTGGGTCCCCTTCTCAGTTGAGTAGTGCTGCCCAACCGAGGATATAGGACCCTTTCCTCCCTCAGGCTCTGATTGTGATTTATCAGTGCCTTCATCGGGATGTGAATGGGTTGAGGTTCCTGACTCCAATGACTTGTTTATGTCAGTGGAATCATGAGGAAGAGGAGGTTTACCCGAGGACACTGAGGATGATTGCTCAGTGCCCTCCGTTGGCCTTTGTTTTGTGGTCAGGAGGGTCTCTGTAGTGGGTGTCTCAGAGGTCTGGGCCACATACAACCCCTTTTTAAGGTTGAGTTGGTTCTGGGCATCAGTCTCAGTGGCGAGTGGTTTAGATCTAACCACCTTACTGGACTGACCCTTCTTTGTCTTCTTCACCTTCTTTGTAGGTGAATGTACTGGAGAAACAGCGTCCTTCCCCTGAATAACCTCTTGCATGTAGTTAGTCAGGGCAATGGGTTGTACCTCAGTGATGCCACTAGTGAAATTTGTCTTATGTAAGACGTCAGGTTTCATACCTACGACGTCAGGCCTCACATAGTCAGAACCAAGAAGGTCCTGAAGCACACAGGAAATAAACCTAGGATAAGACAAGTGTTTTTGCCTAGATTTTCCTGAGAGCTTAGCAATAAGGTCACGGAAGATAATACCTCCGATATCTATTTTTCTACCCTCTAAGAGACTGAACAACATCAATTGTTGTGATGAGTTCAATTGCTCAGTAGAGGATTTATTCCCCCCAAGGACCTGAATGACGAATGTCATCAGGTGTAACAACCGTGATTTTAGCAGGTTAGTTTGACTAATAGTCTCAACCTATCTAACTTTTGTTTGGTGTGTATTATGTGTTATATGTGATATATATGTGGTATATGAGCGGTATATGTACGTGTGTTAGCACTAAATCCCTTGGTGTGAGATTATCGTCATGTTTGAGTAGCATTGAATTCTGGGATAAGTTCATTTTGATCGCCTTGGTGGTGTATAAATGACTTGTGTAGTTTTGGTGTTTTGTGGTTTTGCGTAACAAGTCTCCGTTCAAATATTTGAGCGTTAGTAAGTTACGTGAAGGTTGTTTTTATGGGTTATATTAAATATAAGTGTGAAAATCTATTTTTGGAAACTTTATTTTGAAAATGATATTTTTCCTCGTTGTCGTAAAAACGAAAGTTTATCGCGTAAGGTGTTAAATTCGGTATAAGTTTTTTATAAAATATCAAGAGTACAAGGTTTTAAGTGTAATAATTAAATTTAAAAAAAAAATATATATATATATATATATATATATATATATATATATATATATATAGGGTAGGGATACAATGAGAAGGGGCTTAAAATGAGAAGGGTAGGAAGGATTGTGGGAGTGACATGTGTCATCCCCATGCCACATCATCATGCCGCATCACGGTTACTGCATCGTGATGCAGTAAAAATTTTGGCGGGAAAATTTTTTTTTGGGCAAAAAATTTTTTTTTTTCCCGCCAAAATTTTTACTGCATCACGATGCAGTATAAATTTTTACTTCATTACGGTTACTGCATCACGATGCAGTATATTTTTTTACTTCATTACGGTTACTGCATCACGATGCAGTAAAAATTTTGGCGGAATGATGATGTGGCAAAGTGACACATGTCACTCCCACAATCCTTCCCACCCTTCTCATTTTAAGACCCCTTCTCATAATATCCCATCTCTCTATATATATATATATATATATATATATATATATATATATATATATATATATATATGGTTGTCATAATATCCCATCTCTATATATTATATATATATATATATATATATATATATATATATATCTTTTTTTTCACAACTATCTCTCTTCCTCTCAACAACCCTAGCCGCCAACCCCACTTTTCCAACCGAGATCGAGCGTATGTAATCGAATATGATGACGAAGATGATCCATCACTCTCCGGTAAACAATACACACACTAAAAGCACCACACAAACCTCTCAAAAATTCCTTTATATGCTTTTTGAAAAACAGTGGAAAGTAAAGCCTCATCTCTCTCTATTTGCTGCTTCTTTCAGCCATGGATACGGCGCACTGGCCACAGGCACATAGCTACATCTTGTTGTATTGTTTTCGATCTTCTGAATAACTATCTTGTATTGTTTTCGATCTCTAGTTATTTCATAGGTTTTCTTAAAAAAAAGAGTGTATGAGTTTATGAGTAGATATGTATGTGCATAAAGAGTCGACTTGTATTTATGAAAAGATCAAGTAAGTTATCTTGAAGACTGGTTTATATGGATGTTTGAAAAGTATAAAGGAGTTTTTGGATCTTTATTCATTTGTCTGAAAATCTTAAAGTTTTTGGATCTTTATGTATTTATCTTCTTTTTTTTTTTTCCAAATAATTTCTTACTTTTGCATTATTGATGTTATCTAAATAAATAGGAGATACCGATTAAAACTTATATGTTTTAAAAACATACATGTTTTAAAAACATACATGTTTTTCATTGAACATATATGTTTTGGAAATATTATTGAACCCAATAATGGAGCCTATATTATGTTTGATGATTTTTTGCCTGTCTAGATTATAAAACATACATGTACTCATGAACATTGTGCATATGTGTTATGCTTTTTATTATAATTAAAAAGTTCATTTCCTATTTAGTAGTTGAGGTTTAATTGTTTTCTAATATGTTTGTACTAGATTAATGAAGATGGTGATAGCAATGAAGATCTAGAAGTAGAGCACACATAGATACATGATGATAATATGCGGCGTTTGAAGAAATACGATTATTGAAGGCGCACAATATGTTCGACATCTAAAAGTGCCGATAATAATGAGTTGCACATATGTCCGTTTGCGTTAAATATTATTAGTGCATACATGTATAGATCGATTAGATTCAAGTATTTGTTCCTTTTAGAAATTTGTACTTTAATTGTATTTCAATCAATATCGACTTTTGTGTTTAACATATATGTTCTTGGTTTGTTATAAATTTACATTATCTAAAAAATACGTATGTACTTTACTATTTGAAAAACATGCATGTTGTAAAAATTATTGCACAAACTAAAATAAAAAAATTAATTCGTAAAAACACATATGCACTAACAATTTTAAAAACAAAGCATGCTCGAAAAAAGCGAAAAAAAAATCCGAAAATTAAGAGTTTTAAAAAAACGGAATTTTATTAAAAAAATAAAAATAAAATAAAAAAATGTCATTTACTATTATGCCCTTATGAATTAAATAAAAATCTTTAATATTTTAAAAAATCTCATTGGTCTAGAAGGGTTCTCGCAATTCACGCAGATAAGGTGGTTCTGAAAAGAAAGGGACCCTATATATATATATTATATATATATATATATATAAGGCTATATATATATATATATATATATATATATATATCTCTATAGGGACCCTATATATATATATTATATATATATATATATGAGGCTAAGCATGCAGCTAGAAAATGCCACATCAATGTCACATAAATGCCACCTCAATGCCACTTGGCATTTCTAGCATTGCACGAAATTTATTAAAAAAATTGGACAGTGCACAGATTCGAACCTTGGTCACTATCCTCACAAGCAACACTCCAACCACTGGAGCAACTATGTTTTTGTGATAGATATTGGAAAACAAATATGTCATGTTTCATTTGTATCCATATTAAAAGCCACTGAATTTGGAACTAAAATATGGCAACTCAAATCAATCAGTTTCAAAAATCCCTGAATTGTAGCCATATTAAAAGCAAATTCATTAAGAGGAGCGTGTAACAAATTCAAAATCACCAGTCACATTAAAAACCATGGAAACAACAACAAACCCTAAATCTATCAACAAGCAGCCAACCCTAATATGAACATGTTAATTGTCATTATATGATATGCACTCATTTTTTCAAACTGATGTCGACACAATCATTTTTTGTTTTTTGTTTATTGCTAGGGTTAATGATGATTTGTAGATGGATCTCGGTTAATATTGATCCAACATCTCACGTATACAATAATATTAACCAGGTATGGCATGTTTTCATCAATAAACAAGTCTCTTTTCATTGTTCATTTTAATTGTCCTTATATGATATGCACTCATGGAATTGCATGTTGGTAGTTTTCATATATATGCACTCATGGAATTGCTGGTGGTTCCGGTGGATCAGGAGTTAAATCATTTCGTTGATACATTCTTAATAATGTTGTTGATAGTAATATGATGTTTCTATATGCAATTGTGTTTTTTAATATTGTTTTGTTCTTACCAAAGTTATTTGCTTGCAACTCCTATTATGCTGTGTTGGTTTAGTGAAACATTAGGGTTCTTATGAAAAATTTCAATCTCCAGTTTCATGTATTTATTCTTGACTCCAACTTTTAAATCATATTATTATCATTACTGATGCGGTTTTTGTAGATCGGATTGATGATTCATAGTGTAATTATCAACAAATATTATAAGGTATGTTCGATTATAATTTTCCATTTAAATCAATCTTTTCATTTGTTTTATTAAAACCTTATTATCAAAACAATTAGGGGTTTGTTGATTCATTGCATGTTTAATTTCAAGTTTTTAAATTAGTATTATAGCATATGACTGGGTACCTAAATTATCATCATTTTTTGTGTGTGTTTCTTACAGATTAATCAAGCCCGCAGTTAATGATGATGCATGAAATGCATTTCATCATCATTTTTAAGCTTTTATCAACACAACAAATCATACGCTTTCTGTAAGGTATGTTTATTTTAACTATTTGTGTTTAACGGTTTTTATTAATTAGTTTGGATGAAAAAGTGATCATGATGTTTTGAAAAAGGTGCTTTGCAAATCAATAATCCATAATTGATATCCGAATTTTATGGTTCTGTAGATCATTGAAATATGCCAGAAGGTGATGCTCAGCTAATCGCCACCAAAACGGGTGAAAATTTCTAAAAGTATGTTTTCTTATCATTTATTGGTTTCTTCCTTAAAATCATTTCATTATGTAATCGTTATTTAGATCAAGCTTTTGTTATGCCTCACCCGGTTTATGGTATTTGTTGTTATATGGATCAAAATTGGTGATGTTTTTGTCAGCCCTTGAGTATTAAGCTTGGCTGCAAATAGCGCTTAAGCTTACCAAAGAGACTTTTTCAAAGCTTCTCATTCTTAACCTCGAGATTAGTTTTGTATGATCAATTTCGTGATTAGTTTTGTATGCAATTATTAATTTTAGTTTTCGAAAACTTGTGACCTAATATGATATATGGAGCACCATTTAGAAGATTCGTATGTATGCACGGCACAAGAAGTTATTCAACACCAAATCACATGCTCCTTTTATTGTGATCAACATCTGCTATATCCCAGAAACCAGAAATCATAATGAATAATGAACCGAAAACAGGATATGTGTTAGTAGGTCATAGCTTCTTTAGATCTTCACTAATGATCATGGTTGATGTATGTCTCATATTTGCCGGTATAAAATATGGGCTGAAGGTTACGCTTGGTCATTTATGCTAACATAAGCATATTGGTGGAAGGTTGGGATATCGCATTCGTGGAATGTTACAGTCTAATGCCAAAGCCTTCGTTGATTTTCAGCATGGTTCTCGGGTAATGTTTTGAAAACGTCACTTTCATCCTTTGTTATTTAGTTTGCTTTTGCAGCGATCCAAAGCGTGATTTATATGCATGTGGCAAATCAAAAAAATTTAGGATCAATAATCAATTATTGTTCTGAATTATGCGTACGTGTTATATTCGACATATCTCGATTGAACCTTCAGTATTGTTCCTTCTTATTGACACCGAAGAAGTGGCGCAGCAAGATTCAAGTTTGCTTTCACAGGTAACGTGTGCTTGGCATTTCTTTTTTTCTATATGCCCGTGCAGGATATGTGTCTCTAACAGCGGTTGTTGTAGGAATTTTTGGATAGGATTATGCTAATTCTATAAGGATGATTGACGAACTCTTCAAGATGGGATTTGGAGTTCTTATATGCCATGTTATGATCAGAAATAAGTTGATGTGAAATTCGGCGATAAGGTTATTATCAACATTTTCTACACTACGGTTTTTTTGTTGGGTACGGGTAAACAAATTTTCTCTGATGTTTTGATTTTTGTATAAACTTCGGCCGTCTCAGAATATGATTAGGGAAATTAGATTATTGTGTTATCAATATAAATTTTTAATCAAAAATATTACGGCTACTGTATGCAACCAAAGCATATCCTGTGATTGCCAGACAGTGTATTCAAAATGCATGAACTAACTTGGTTTCTCAATTTTTCCAAATACCTTGCTAAAAACAATTTTGTGATTAATTCGTTTTGCAAAGGCGATAATTAATCAATCTTCTCTAAAATGCAATCCCAAACACCATATTAGTTTTGCAGACGATTCATTGCAAGTTCCATGAAAATCAAACGAAGTTGCTGTTCTTTCTACATGTGTAACGGTTGGGCAGGTTAACTTTTCTCTAAGCTCTAACTTAAAAAACTCATCTTTGTCAGAGTTCATCTTTGCATTTGGTCAAGTACTTTTAGTTCCTGTTAACAAATACGCTCGCCCCACTCATTTTACCATCTCAAATAAATGTAATTCAAAAATTCTTCTTTGCAGGCTGTTACCCGAAGAGTCAACTGAACTTGATGAAAAGATAACTTAATGCACCAGGTTCTGATTTCTGTCAATAAAAATGTTGGTATTGAACTTCTGACTTTATCATTATTGTATGATGGGTATATAGGATAACGGGTTAAAACGGTTTTTTTAGTACTGTTCAAACTGGCTTGACTATTGACTCTTGCGAATGCTTAATATATCATGATTTAAAAATTCATCAAATTTCGGTTTCATGGTATATAAAGTTCTTTGTATTAGTATCAACCATTAATGACTTTCAAATTTGTACTACCAGTGATATGAGGTTATTTGCATGAAGAAAATTAGTTATTGTGAGACACTTTGCTAATATTGATGCTTCCTTTCCTGTTTTTTAGATCAGCAAGACACAAGTTAGTTTAATGTTTTAAGAAAGGAAAACTCTTTACCGTTGGTCAAACCTGCTATTTCTTAAGTTCAACATAGTATGTGTATATTGCATCGACCAAACTACCACCAACATTTTCCAGATGATTGAGTACAATTTTCAAAGGTTGTTTTGGTTATTATTTGTTAGGTTTTGTTCTTATTTGTATAAATGTTATTATTTGTTAGTTTTTGCATCGACCAAACCTGCAATTTTCAAATGTTGTTTTAGGTGGGTTGTGGAAATCTTGTAACGGGTCGAAGGAATGAGTTTGTACTCAGAAATGTTTGTTTCAAGTTAAAGGGGTGTTTAAATTAGCTTTCTAACCATTGGCTTATTTGAATTTGAGAAAAATGTGTAAGCTTAGTTTTTCGGCTTATGAGCTCTTAAGCTCAAAAGAACAGGCTTATTTGCTTTTTAGTATTCAAATAATGCCTATAAGCCGGAAAAATAAGCTAATCCAAACACCCTTTCTTAAAAGCATATACTGTTACAATTCCATCCCTCCAGATTTAGTGGAATCCCAATAAGCCAAACCTGCCTTTAGCACTTGTGATTTCTTTTCTTTTTTCTCTCTGTTTATATCAAAAGGGTCAAACGCGTTGAAGTTGAAAACTTTAATTGTTACAAAGTTACTGTATTACGTTTGAGTTATTAACATTATACAAAAATATACAGTATCTATATCGAAAAGTAATATATTTGAATGTTCATTTTGTAAGGGTCTTTTGCTTTCGTTACAAAACGACCCAAATAGGATAGAAAGCAATCTTTTATAACCGAACATCATATAACGCAATCTTTTAATGATGTGGATGTACGGAGAATATACAATGATTAAAATGGGGCTTATGAAAAATCAAATTATTTGAAAGATTTTTAGCTTTTTTAGTAGCTTTTCATTATGATTTTCCATAACGAAACGAATGGGCAGATGAAGTTGAAAAGTGGGAAACTTGCAGCGGAAATCATCCGACATGCCCAAACATGTACACGAGACCATTCCTTCAGCTCTATACCCAAACATATGAATTCGTATCTTAGCATTTAATCCTTTGAATAGGTATGCAAATGAAGGAATGAATGAGTCTGCAATTGTTGTTCATACAAAGGAGTTGCAAACAACTGTGTTCTATGAGGTAAGTCATTTTTCACATCTTGGTTCACTTTACTTCATTCATTTGTATGTTTTGAGATTTCCATGGTTATATTCATGTAGTTATCTTGAAAAGATCCTTTATGTCCAAACAATCTCTAAATGCAGTTTTCTGTCAAATAGCCCATAAAGCATTTTTCTGTCCAAACAACCCCTAATAGAGTTTACTGTCCAAACAGATCCTAAACTTGTGTTCAGTCCAAACAGGTTGGTTTGCTGAAATTTGAAGTTATTGTAGAATTTGGTTTTTAAAGATGTTTGATCCCTTGCGTCTATCCGTTTAAACTTTAGTCAACAACCCATAATGAGAAATGGTCCTTAATTAGTTATCCTAACTTGATATGAGGATGAAAGATTTTAGTAAAAAATGTCTCAACTATGACAATTTGATTCAGTGTGTGATTTGTGTAGATAGTTTTTTTCTTTCAATTGTAAGGCAAGCGGTTGTATATACATTTTTTTCCATTATTAATAATATTCTAATCCCAATCCCAGGATTTTCGAATTCCTTAATCCTCTATAAAATTTGACCACTTCATTAAAAGTGAGTGCCCATAGTGTTTTACTTCATTATATTAGTCAACTCATTACAATTTAAAATTGAAATTGGGTGGGATAATGTAGCACATGCTCTTGATTTTTTATATATTGAAGACTTTTTTTTTTTCTCTCATATCATAAGCTTAAAGATAAGGGGAAAAAAACTACAGGTGCTTGCATGTTTGTTGTAAAGGATGATATAATTGCATTTAATAAGGCACTTGGTTTACTTTAAACATTCATAATTTTGTATATTACATTCTGATTTTTGGACTGCAACAACATATAACTTTGATACTTTTCTTATGACCAGGTTGTCAATGTTGATACTAAACAGTTTTGGCCCATAACCGCAAATTCTTTTACGTTGTCATCGAAGGTCATAGTAGATAATTGATTAGTAGTCAAATGCTTTTTTTTACTCGAAATTGATGACAGCCATGTAGTGAAGGTTTTATGGGATAGTGAGAGTATATAGATATTGGATTGTATCGTGCCTATTGATGAAATCATCTTCGAAATGATTTTTTATAAGTTAGTGTTGAGTAATTCCTTACTACTTATGTCATGCACAATATGTCAATGTAGGTTCGTATATCTAAAAGTGAATGTCTCGGATAAAAGTTCAACTTTGCATTTCAAGTATTTGACGGTCAATGCTTTTATTTTATTTTTCTTCAATATCCTTATACAGGAGACAAAAAATTTAACGTTTTGAATTAGATGACTAAAATATGTGTTTTTACAGTGGCAAAATTCGTTTGTGTATGATATGGGTTAGATTTCAACCAACGTTATATTAAGTTTCCTATACGTCATCAAGTGCTATTTGGATGGGTTCGAGTATACGTGTCCGATATACTATTATTATTGATCAATATATAATGGTTTTCAAATTATTTTCTACAATATATTGATCAATATTTCGTATATACGAATAAAAGCCTGTTCTCATACTTGAGCAATATATAATGGTTTTTCAATTATTTTGTTTAACATAGTTGCCGTTATTCATTATTTACTTTACGTGGAAATAATTTTGTCAACCAATTTTATGAAACCATGGGAGCCATAACGGGCCAAGGAAGAGGAGCTGGAAGGATGCTAATTTTCGAGTAAAACACAAATTCTGCATTAAGCGTTTTAAAGATTCTTGACATATCCGTATGCAGATACAATATTACATTTCATCATTTTACAAATCAGACTCATGAAGTATTGCTTTTGTATGAAATAACTAAATGTGTTGAACATAGTTACTATTGGCTCAACTTTTTATGTATTCATTATTATTATCTTCTTAGAATACATGTATGACGATATTTTTTTATTTATGTATGTCCACTTAGAATTCATAGAATAATATTATAAAGCTAACCCGCCCATCGGGCGGGTTATTATGAAGCTAACCCGCCCATCGGGCGGGTCATTTTGAAGCTAACCCGCCCATAGGGCGGGTCATGAAGCTAGTATATATATATATAATATATATATATATATATATATATATACATTAAAAGGGGCGGCAGATTTAGGGTATTAGGGTAGGATTAGGAAACCAAATTTGATACCAAATACACTTACCTAATTAATAGTTATCTAGAATAATCCATAGAGCCCTATAAATACAAAACCAAAACCCTCCCATTCTCTCTTTGAGAAAATCGGCCAAGACCAAGGAGAAGGGAAGAAGAGAATTTTTTTAGGGTTTTCATCTTTCAAGAATCAAGGTATAATTTTTAATACTTATGCTTAATTAATTTTTATGATTCATGTAGCAATAATATGATGGATTAGGGTTTATGTTAAAATCTGTAAATTATTATTATAAAACATATTGGGATCATTAATTAGTAATATTATGTTGATTGGTGAAGAGATTAGGGTTTAAAACTTGATAATTAATGAGTTAAGATTCTGACAGAATATTAAGGCTGTAGAGATTCGATGATATTTAATAGATGAAGATGAGTTAGATCACGAATCTGGATAGTTGTCATGTTTGATTTTTCATTGGGTACTTGTGTATGTTTTTAATGCATGGCCTTCTGGGAGAAGCTTGTATGCTTATGAAGGATCATGGTGAATTTTTGGTGTGAGTTGTGGATGATTTTTGGTCGTGATTTTATGTGGGTGAAAGTACCCTAAAAATCTGCGTTTTCTGAGATGTTTTATTTAAGGGATTTAGTGAGTATAGGTGTTTGGTAGTGATTAGTATGGAGTCTAGGTAATCCATGGTGGGTTATATGAACCTTAGACATCCATCATATATGTGTTACATGGACTATAGCTTTTAGCTTGGTCGTGTGTAATGTGGCATTGTTTTGTTTGTATAGATTTGTGTGTGGATAATTTGGAAGCTGCAAGGTTGAGGTGAGTTCATAGTCCCATTTTTAACTTTGTTTTAATTTGGGATGGAAATGATGCTTGTGTTTGAATTATTTTTGAGTTACTGTGATTATGTGGTTATAAAAATGCATGGACTTGTAATTGTTATTATACGTATATTGCATGTGACGATGTTATTGTGGTGATTCTGTGTGGTCCATTTGGAGGGTAGCTATGCTCCCATTATCCATTTGGAGAGTAGCAAGTCCTAGTGGCTCTACTCACTATTATTCTGTGTGGTCCGGCCGAAGGGTATTAATTTACCCATTATCTTGGATCGGTGGGCGCGTTCCGTCCTAATTGTGGTGGTATTTGGATCGGTGGGCACGTTCCGTCCCAATTTATACTTGGATCGGTGGGCACGTTCCGTCCCAATTGCATGCTAGTTGTGTGATAACTATTTTTACTGTCCTGCTATGTTTTGTAATCACAGTGAACTATTATCGGAGAAATATTTTGTGTGTCTTAAACCTATGAATCTCACCAACATTATGTTGACGTTTTTAAGCATCATTTTCAGGTGAGCATTCTAAGGCTAAGGTAGAAGGACGTGACTAGAAGAGACTAGTTTGCATTTGAGGATGACTATTTTTAAGTTTTAATTGGAATAAGTTGGATTTTTGTTTGCGATACTTGAACGTCTTTCATTTTTACTTTATGTTTTAATGAAGATACCTTTGGAGATTGTTTTTGGTTATTTTATTTTGGGGTATCGTTACGACACTTTGTGTCTGTACTTTGCTTTATTTATTTGCATGTAGTAATTCTCTATATAGACGCCATGTGTTGTGATGATATCCATGATGTTGCACTCGCGTTTCCGCCATTGGCGAGGTGTGACAGATTGGTATCAGAGCCTTGGTTATAGAGAAGTAGGTGGTTGAACCTTGACTATAACCTAGGAGTCCCTCATACAGTTGCATTTAGGGCCTATGTGTGAGTATGGTATTTTACGTGTTTATTCTTCTTGAGTTTATGGGTAGTTTTGTTGAGTTTTGGACGTCTATTGGACCCTCGTACTTAGTATCTTATGTGACACTTTTAGCATGGCACCTCTCGCACGTAGCAAGCTTCGTTGGGCTATGGTTGTCGCTACTGGGTGCAAGAGGATTGGTAGCTTGAGGCGAGTTAGCAAGAGGATTTTGATTCCTGCGAGCATGTGGCCATGTCTGATCGAGGAAAAGCTGACCTTAGTGAACGTGGGTGGAACGGAGGTAGAAGTGTACGAGACGGAGGTAACCAATAAAGACGGCTCCACGACTAGGTACTCGGGAAAGTGTCCCAAATTCATAGAAGATGGAGGAGCAGTTCGGGCTGAGCCTCGTGATTTATATGGGTTTGTGGATCGCATAGAGGAGGAAGGAAGGAATCCCGAGAGTGGCTATGCTAGTCGTCCACTACCACAGCCCGAGGGAAACCGAAATGGATGGATAAGTGAAGAGAAAGAGTACAAAGTGGATTCGGACCTGGAGTCTACGGCGAGTAGTTGAATTATTTCAAGATAGACGAACATTAGGATGGAGCTCGAGCCGTGTGTGATTTTGTTTTATTTAGTATTATGTTTGGGATGTTTTCTGTTGACTTCTGATGTTTGGTATTATGTTCGATCGCGAATTCTTTTGGATTCAGGGATTTTACCCAAGTTTTAATAATAAGGCTTGAGCGAGTTTGAATATTTTATGTGTGTGATATGTGATTAATTCTGAGTTTGTGTAAGTGTTATTGTAAGGTGTTATTATTGTTAGGTGTGGTATTGGAAGCGAGTACACATGTAAAAGGATACATCTATAATTATGGGTGGCCAACATAATTATACATGTATCACGACACATGTGGACTTACGACCAATGCTACGTTGACCAATGATGACATGCTTACGTGTAGTAGGATTAGATTTAACTGTGATATTTGTGTTAATTGTCCCATTCGATGGGGATACTTATGACTATGTATATTCGCGAATGTCGTGGATGGCGCCTAACGGTATTAATGATTTGTGTGTCCAGGAGATGGCACCAAAAAGACCAAGACGCCTATTTAAGTCACCAATGAGTGGAACTTACCGGACGCCGAAGAAGCAGACGCCAAAGAGGCGAAGGCCGGAGCCCACTGCTGGAGAGAGTAACCCCATCTTTCAGCAAATGATCAATCAACAACTGGAAGCCTTACTGCCAGAGATTGTTAACCATGTGAACGCACAGATGGGTGTTGGTGCTCAATCTAATGGTGCTGGAAGTAGTGGGGGTGGCAACAATGGATGCTCCTACAAAGAATTTATGGCGTGTAAGCCCAAGGAGTACGATGGTAAGGGTGGTGCGTTAGTACTCACTCGATGGTTAGAAAAGATGGAATCTGTGATGGATATTAGTGGTTGTGCTGAGAATCAGAAAGTTAAGTATGCAGCAAGTTCACTAAACAATAAGGCTTTGACTTGGTGGAACACGCAAATCCAAGCTAGGGGTAGGATTGCTGCAATGAGCATGACTTGGGAGGATTTCAAGGCCCTGATGATGGAGGAGTTTTGCCCAAGTAATGAGATGCAGAAGTTGGAAGAGGAATTTTGGAATCATGCAATGGTTGGGTCAAATCACGCGGGGTATACTGACAAGTTCCATGAGTTAGCTAAGTTGGTCCCTCACTTGGTAACTCCTGAGTCGAAGCGTATTGATAAATACATTCGTGGGTTGGTTCCAAAAATTCGAAGCATGGTTAGGGCTACGGAACCCACGACACTTCAGAGTGCTATTCAGAAGGCTGGAGCACTAACTGATGAAGCGGTTAGGAGTGGGGCACTCCCGAAGACGAGTGAGAAAAGGAAGGAGGAGACTGAAGCGGGAAAGCAGGCTAGTGCTGGTACTGACAACAAGAGAGCAAGGCATGGGAAAGTGTTTGTAGCGGTGAATCATGTGGTGACAGCGAGTCCTGCAATGGCAGCTACTCCGGCTGTAACAAGGAACTCGGACGGTAGGGGGTATGCTAATTCTGCTCCCAAATGTGTGAAATGCAATGGTTATCATCATGAGCAAGCTGGATGCCGTACATGTTTCAGGTGTAACAAACCTGGGCACTTTGCTAGGGAATGTCGTGCGGTGATCACTCAGGCGACTCCAATCAATTCGGTTGGCGCAGGGTATGGCCGTAAGGCGTGTTATGAGTGCGGGAGTACAGATCATCTTCGGAATGTTAGACCCGTTTCCCGGGTATTGGGACCCCACCCTAGATGAAATGGACCAAAGGCTTTACGTGATTGGCCAGTCAACGAATGTTGCATTGTGGTCAAACCCGATAGTCAAAATATGACTAAAGTGGTAATGTAAATATGATGTATAACTAAAGGGGCCTAAGTTGCTATTGTGGTAAGTATGTTATAAGTTAGTTGTGGCCAAATTATAAGGAAAGGGACTTGAGGGGCCATTCTTGCCAATGACTCAAACTTGTATTTTAGCTAAATAAATCCAGGAGATTCTAGTCTCCTCTACATTATTCTTGGGTCTTTGTTAGGTCCGGCTTTTAGATAAGAAATGGAGGGAAGATGAGACTTTGATGATCAAGTAATAGATGAGATGCATTCTTGTCAAAGGATAAGCTTAAATCATGATTCCCTTTCAAGTAAGTATCATGTTCTGGATGATTAACGAGGTTAAGATGTATGAATAAGTGGGTTTTCATCATATGATCAAGATATGATCATATGATGATATGATATGAAAGATAAGTATGTTTAATGGGTTGATAACCCTTGTTATGTTATTTATTGTTATGTTGCTAGGTTACGGTTTGTTATGATCGACGATGATGATGGATCATTGTGATGATGATGATGTTCTTGATATGTTTAGCTTGGATTAAGGTAAGTAAAATGATGATAGCATATGTTATATAGATTTCTATCATTATGTGTTATGTATGCCTCTGTTGAGAAGATGAGCTTGGGTTATGCTTATGTGATGCCATGTTTATGGCTTATGTGATGAGATGATGCTATGGAATATGTTGATGTTATGTGCTAGTTGAGATTTGAGTAGTGAGCCATGAAGTAAGTGTTTTATGTATATGATGCTTATGTGGATTGAAGTATAATTATATGTTATGGTCGTTTTACTTACTAAGCCTTTGCGCTTATGGTTTAGTTGTCTAACCGTTTTGTAGGTTGGCGTGCTTATAAGGATAATTTGGATATATGAGTTAAGGCTTGGTATTGCGGAAGGATAGAATATTGGTAAGAATGTAGAGCTTAGGTAGATACCGAGCTCATGTGTAAGTTGGTACCCCCGTTGGTCTTTTATTGGTTGTTAAAGTGTAGCCGCATGGCAAAGTGTATGTCAAGAGTTGTATGACGATTTGGTAATCATTTGATAAGTCAAAGTATGGTTTATGTGTTTTTGAGTAAAGTTAAAGGGGCGTTTGGTTTGAGTGTAAACGTACCCATTTTGAGTAGTAAACAGGTCAAGTGTTGTTGGAACGTGTTTGATATATTAAATAAATGAAGTTGGTCAAGTTTGGTGTAATACGGAAGTCGTATAAGTGGTTTGTTGTGAAAATGGGTCAAAACGGGTTATTTGCATAACCCGTCTCATTTGTAAAAGTACCTCTTCGGGGTGTCGTAAGGTAAATGTTTTTGTATGAAAATGAGCCCATATATATATCAAATAAATCTGGAAAGTTTGATTGAGTTTAGAGTTCGGGAGGTCGGGTTTCCAGCCGAGGATTTTGAAGGTATTTTCGGGACAACAGACTGTCCAGATTTTCTGGGCAGATTGTGCAGATTTTTGGCAATTTTTAAAAATTCATATCTTTTAATCTGTAAGTCGAAAAGGGTCGTGCTACCTATCATTTCGAAGGTAATTGAGTCTACTTCCATCTAAAAATAGTCTCAAGTCCTGAATGTGTATGCATTTCTGTCAGATTGTAAAAGAGTACAGCGGGTCAGTTTTGGTTCAAGCGTTTCCGGGTAAAAAGTCAAAGTTTTTGAAGTAAGCGGGCACGGGGTGTTACAACTTGGTATCAGAGCATCGGTTTAAGTTAATTAGGTTTCCTTTAGGATTGCCTAGACTTAAACCACTCGTAGAAGCGTTAGACGTAAGTGTTAGTCGCGCGGAAATTAATTGCTACGTGTTAGACGGATTATGTTTTATGTTAGTTGAGCCTATTGATGATAGGTGATGTATGCTTGTGATAGTGTTGTTGTGTTTGAGATACAAGTCCATGGGGACTTGAGATGTTTAGATGATTAGTTGACCGCGCACCTCGGTTGGTGCCGGTGATTTGTATTGCAATTATGTGATTGTATAATCGAGTTATAGTAATAGAATGCGAGTAGCCATGCTAAGAGGTATTAGAGAGGGGTTAGTAAGTGAACTAAGGTTTATGATGCCTTAGTTATGAGGTTGGCTATTGCTTGCGGCTAGTTAGAATATTGAAGCTTAGACATAGATTGATTATGCGATATGATGTATGATGCCATAGACTTCATGTTTTGATTATGTTGTGAATGTTTTAACACTTGTTGGATAAGTGTTAAGTGTTATGATATGATTGTTTATGTGATGTTAAGTGTTATCGTTTATGCAATGATAAGTCTATGGTAGTTGGTTATATGTGTAAGTTTTATGTGGTGTGCTTGAGAGCACGATTGTATAGAAGTGTATGAATTAAGATAGACGCATTGGAATGCGTGTTATGTGTTGACCTAGTTGAGGTCGGTAAAATTAAAAAGAATACTTTGACATGTGAAATAAGAAAAGATAAGTATGGTAAGTGTTGGATTAAGCATAAATGCTTTGAAAGCGTGATATAAAGTAAGGTATGAATATTGAAGTATGTTTGTAGTTGGTTGATTTGAAAGACAAGATTGTTATAATAACGAATAGATGCTTGAAGGCATGAAATCTTTATATGAGTAACTAAAATGAGAAAGTTAAAGTGTATAGTTAAAGCATGATGAAGTCATGTTGTGTATAAAACATAATAAGTTAAACACATTCATAATAAATGGCTAAGCGTGATGAGTAGAAGTGATGATTGAGATATAGATTGCGCTAGAAGTCATAGTGACATGAAGCGCGCTAAAAAAAATGTAAAACATGAATATAATCATGTTAGTATATATTTGGAATGTGTATGATGAGATTGTGATAGTATTAAAGAACAAACCTATGTAAGGTTTACATGCGTAAAAGTTGAATAGATTAAAAGAAGTGATAGTAAAAGTTGAGTATATGGTCAACAAAGGGTTGACGGGTTATAGTAAAAGTGCGTTGTAAGAACACATAGAAAATGTGTAAATTGTAATGAACAAGCATTATATAGAACTTGTCTAAAATAAAGATGTCATATAGTGAATGTGTGAGTCAACTTGGGGTTGACGGATGAATGATAAGTTGCATTGTGAGAATGCAAATATGATATATGGACAAGTGTTGTATAGAAACTTGTCTAGATGATAGTAAGCGTGATAGTGAATGTTGAGATTGCGTAAGGCAATGAAAATTGAATAAATGATAGTGTGTGCCTAATGATAGAAGTGCATGAAAGATAAAATGAGAAAAGATGATAAGACAGATATAGTTTGGATCCAGTGCTCTAGTTTGGCATCCTTTGGGATGGCCTAGCTTGCCTTTTATGGCATGATTGTTAGCTTGCCTTCACCGGCATGGTTTGCCTACATCCTTGGCATGTGTTATAGTATGATATCCTTCGGGATGGCCATGTGTTATAGTATGGTATCCTTCGGGATAGCCCAGCTTGCCTTTATGGCATGGATGTTATGTTATGGTATCCTTCGGGATAGCCCAGCTTGCCTTTATGGCATGGATGTTATGTTATGGTATCCTTCGGGATAGCCCAGCTTGCCTTTATGGCATGGATGTTATGTTATGGTATCCTTCGGGATAGCCCAGCTTGCCTTTATGGCATGGATGTTATGGTATCCTTCGGGATAGCCCAGCTTGCCTTTATGGCATGGATGATAGCTTGCCTTATGGCATGGATGAAAGTTAGTGAGATTGGATCCAAGGCTAGAAAAGATGGAAAGTAAAGTATGTACGAATGTTATGTTGGAAGCATATAAGTAGGACGGTTTATGGTTTCTTGATTTAAATGGATTGGGACGCCTTTTCATTTAAATGAAGAATTGTAAATCGCTGAACCATGAGTTTATAATTCCTTGTTTACATAGATTGGGACGCCTTTTTATGTAAATAAAGAGTTATAAATGAGTGGACTTATGTGTAGCCGATATGACATGAGTACGGATAGTGGTAGGAGATAGTGAAAACTAAAACATGTTAGACGTCATAAGAAAAGATAGATATGAATAAAACTTATAGCAGCGTAAAGGTCATGTGTGAAACCTTAAGATAGACGGTTAGAATGAGTTTGTGTGTTGAGTTGATAAGAAAATGGGTGAGTATTTCCCAAGATTTAGTAAGAAAGATTGCTTAAGTGATGCATGTGAAAGGTTTTTGAAGGTGCCGTTTGTATGGTACTTTGTATATTTTGAGATAAGTCACCAGTTTTTGGTATAGTTATGTGTTAGTATTATGTGGCATGTGAAATTAACCGGTATAAGATGTTATGTCTTGTTAGTGCATGGCCGTATGTCTTGTTTATAGTGATGAAGTTTGACTTATGTAAAGTCAAAGTAGTAAAATTTCCCGTATGACAAATCGTCAATTGTTGGAAATTTTAGATAAGCTTGTGGTGGGAAAGTTGTTTATAGTAGATTATGAGTTATGTTTATGTATAGCAAGTTTAGAAATTGCATGATCATTTAGATCGTTGCAAGGAATTGGCTTAGAAAGCAAGAGAACAAGGACATGTATATGTCGTGAATGTAGTCTTGGATAGTTTTAGACGAGAGATTTCGGGGACAAAATCTAAATAAGGGGGGTAGAATTGTTAGACCCGTTTCCCGGGTATTGGGACCCCACCCTAGATGAAATGGACCAAAGGCTTTACGTGATTGGCCAGTCAACGAATGTTGCATTGTGGTCAAACCCGATAGTCAAAATATGACTAAAGTGGTAATGTAAATATATATGATGTATAACTAAAGGGGCCTAAGTTGCTATTGTGGTAAGTATGTTATAAGTTAGTTGTGGCCAAATTATAAGGAAAGGGACTTGAGGGGCCATTCTTGCCAATGACTCAAACTTGTATTTTAGCTAAATAAATCCAGGAGATTCTAGTCTCCTCTACATTATTCTTGGGTCTTTGTTAGGTCCGGCTTTTAGATAAGAAATGGAGGGAAGATGAGACTTTGATGATCAAGTAATAGATGAGATGCATTCTTGTCAAAGGATAAGCTTAAATCATGATTCCCTTTCAAGTAAGTATCATGTTCTTGATGATTAACGAGGTTAAGATGTATGAATAAGTGGGTTTTCATCATATGATCAAGATATGATCATATGATGATATGATATGAAAGATAAGTATGTTTAATGGGTTGATAACCCTTGTTATGTTATTTATTGTTATGTTGCTAGGTTACGGTTTGTTATGATCGACGATGATGATGGATCATTGTGATGATGATGATGTTCTTGATATGTTTAGCTTGGATTAAGGTAAGTAAAATGATGATAGCATATGTTATATAGATTTCTATCATTATGTGTTATGTATGCCTCTGTTGAGAAGATGAGCTTGGGTTATGCTTATGTGATGCCATGTTTATGGCTTATGTAATGAGATGATGCTATGGAATATGTTGATGTTATGTGCTAGTTGAGATTTGAGTAGTGAGCCATGAAGTAAGTGTTTTATGTATATGATGCTTATGTGGATTGAAGTATAATTATATGTTATGGTCGTTTTACTTACTAAGCCTTTGCGCTTATGGTTTAGTTGTCTAACCGTTTTGTAGGTTGGCGTGCTTATAAGGATAATTTGGATATATGAGTTAAGGCTTGGTATTGCGGAAGGATAGAATATTGGTAAGAATGTAGAGCTTAGGTAGATACCGAGCTCATGTGTAAGTTGGTACCCCCGTTGGTCTTTTATTGGTTGTTAAAGTGTAGCCGCATGGCAAAGTGTATGTCAAGAGTTGTATGACGATTTGGTAATCATTTGATAAGTCAAAGTATGTTTTATGTGTTTTTGAGTAATGTTAAAGGGGCGTTTGGTTTGAGTGTAAACGTACCCATTTTGAGTAGTAAACGGGTCAAGTGTTGTTGGAACGTGTTTGATATATTAAATAAATGAAGTTGGTCAAGTTTGGTGTAATACGGAAGTCGTATAAGTGGTTTGTTGTGAAAATGGGTCAAAACGGGTTATTTGCATAACCCGTCTCATTTGTAAAAGTACCCCTTCGGGGTGTCGTAAGGTAAATGTTTTTGTATGAAAATGAGCCCATATATATATCAAATAAATCTGGAAAGTTTGGTTGAGTTTCGAGTTCGGGAGGTCGGGTTTCCAGCCGAGGATTTTGAAGGTATTTTCGGGACAGTAGGCTGTCCAGATTTTATGGGCAGATTGTGCAGATTTTTGGCAATTTTCAAAAATTCATATCTTTTAATCCGTAAGTCGAAAAGGGTTGTGCTACCTATCGTTTCGAAGGTAATTGAGTCTACTTCCATCTAAAAATAGTCTCAAGTCCTGAATGTGTATGCATTTCTGTCAGATTGTATAAGAGTACAGCGGGTCAGTTTTGGTTCAAACGTTTCCGCGTAAAAAGTCAAAGTTTTTGAAGTAAGCGGGCACGGGGTGTTACACGGAATGTGTGTCCCAAGCTGAATAGGGCACCTGGTCAGGCAGGAAACAGGCTGGCTATTGAAGGAGGTCAAGGGCAAGGGCACAACAAGGATGTAGCTAGAGGAAGGGTGTACACCATGATTGCAAACGAGGCGCGGCAAGATCCGAACGTCGTTACTGGTACATTTTCTCTTAATGGTCATGATGCTACTACTTTATTTGATACGGGTGCGGATTACTGCTTTGTGTCCACTGAATTTGCTAAATTGCTGAATGTTGAACCTAGTGAACTTAGGTATAGTATTGTGATTGAGATAGCTAGCGGTAGGGAAGTAGAAGTTGACAAGGTTATTCGGGGGTGTACTATAATGTTAGAGGGTATCCCAGTTACGATTGATTTGATACCGTTTGGGCATGGGAGTTTCGATGTGGTGATAGGGATGAGATGGTTGTCTAAGCATAAGGCCGAGGTTATATGCCACGAAAAGGTGGTTCGTATTCCTTTAGAGAGTGGTGTCATACTTCGGATACAAGGGGAATGCGTAGGGAGTGAGCTGAAGTCCCTTAAGAACGCAAAATCCAAAGAACGTAAAATAGAAGAGATTCCTGTGGTATGTGAATTTCCGGGCGTTTTTCCTGAAGACTAGTCTGGATTGCCTTCAATCCGTCAAGTTGAATTCCGTATTGAGTTCATTCCTGGAGCGGCACCTGTGGCAAAATCCCCATATCGTTTGGCACCCTCTGAGATGCAGGAGTTGGCAGCGCAGTTGCAAGAACTTCAGGATAAAGGGTTTATCCGACCTAGTCATTCTCCGTGGGGAGCACCGGTGTTATTTGTTAAGAAGAAGGATGGTTCGTTCCGGATGTGTATTGACTATCGGGAATTGAACAAGTTAACTGTTAAGAATCGGTATCCTCTTCCTCGAATCTATGATCTCTTTGATTAGCTACAAGGTTCTCGATTTTTCTCGAAGATAGATCATCGTTCAGGGTATCATCAGTTGAGAGTGCATGAGGAGGATATTCCGAAGACCGCTTTTAGGACTCGTTATGGGCACTTTGAGTTCACGGTTATGCCATTTGGGTTGACAAATGCACCTGCGGTATTCATGGATTTGATGAATCGCGTTTGCAAACCTTACTTGGATAAATTCGTGATTGTGTTCATAGACGACATTCTAATTTACTCTAAGTCGAAGGAGGAGAATGGAGAACATTTGAAGTTGATACTTGGATTACTGGAGAAAGAGAAGTTGTACGCCAAGTTCTCAAAATGTGAGTTTTGGCTTGAGGAGGTACATTTTCTTGGACATGTGGTGAATAGTGAAGGAATACATGTAGACCCTAGTAAGATAGAAGCGGTCAAGAACTGGAAGGCTCCTACGACGCCGTCCGAAATACGCTCATTCTTAGGATTGGCAGGATATTACCGAAGATTTATAGCGAATTTTTCGAAGATTGCTAAACCCCTTACTTTGTTGACTCAGAAGAACAAGAAGTATGTTTGGGGAGAAGAGCAGGAGGTGGCTTTTCAGTCACTAAAGGATAGTTTGTGTAATGCACCTATTCTGACGTTACCTGATGGGCCAGATGATTTTGTTGTGTATTGTGATGCATCGAATCAAGGATTTGGGTGTGTGCTAATGTAGAGGGGTAAAGTGATAGCTTATGCATCCCGACAACTCAAGGTTCATGAGAAGAATTATACCACTCATGATTTAGAGCTTGGTGCGGTAGTATTTGCTCTCAAGAATTGGAGACATTATCTGTATGGCACAAAGAGTGTTGTTTATACAGATCATAAGAGTCTTCAGCATATCTTCAGTCAGAAGGAGCTGAATATGCGACAAAGAAGGTGGATTGAATTGTTTAGTGATTATGATTGCGAGATTCGCTATCATCCTGGAAAGGCAAATGTGGTAGCTGATGCTTTAAGTAGGAAGGAAAGGATTAAGCCTAAGCGTGTACGAGCGATGTGCATGACATTGCAGTCGGGAATTAAGGGTAAGATATTGGCAGCGCAAGAAGAAGCTCTTAAGGATGAGAATGCGACTGCTGAGATGTTGCAGGGCTTGGATCAACAAATGGAGAAAAAGGAGGATGGTGGACTGTATTTCTTAGATAGAATATGGGTTCCATCGGTAGGAGGTGTACGGAAGTTGATCATGGATGAGGCTCATAAGACGAGATACTCGATTCATCCAGGATCGGACAAGATGTATTATGATCTTAGAGATGCTTACTGGTGGCCGGGAATGAAGAGGGAAATAGCTGAATATGTTAGCCAATGCTTGGCTTCTTTGAAAGTTAAGGCTGAACATAAGAAACCCTTTGGACTACTACAACAGCTGCCGATTCCTGAGTGGAAATGGGAGAGAATAACAATGGATTTTATTACTAAGTTGCCTAGAACAAGTAATGGACATGACACGATATGGGTCATAGCGGACAGGCTGACGAAGTCTCCACATTTTCTGGCCATTCGTGAGGATTATAAGATGGAGAAGCTGGCAAGAATTTATAATCCTCACCTCTTTATTTACTGTATCTGAACAGGTGACTACCTCAAAATATAAATTTGAATATGAGCTTCCATCGTTGAACTTCTATCTAAAAGCTGCAGTCCTCTGCCAATTTCAGTGGACCAGGACTCTCTCATGGGGGTCTTTTTATCAAAGCAATACAGACTACCACGGGGAGTTAACCCATATATCTTATCACCTATCTCTTCAATATTAAGCCATTTCTTGTCGGATGTGACAATTCCAAGTATTACTGACATTTCTTTCATTTTTTGCTTTCTTTTATTTAGCCTAGAAAGAAAATCAGCTGCTTCGGATATCAAACGACACTCATCCAGATCAGACAAAACTGCCTCAGCAGCTTTCTTGAGTGCCTCACACCTACAAGTAAAGACAAGTTCGAGATATGAAATTCTTTTTTTTTTATGCAAGTACTGTTGGAGTGTTTCCAAATCCAAATAAAAACCAAGATAAGCTACACATCAGTTTGCTATATTAGTGTACTAGAGAGTATGTAAGCCCGCTGTTTGTTTCCTAAACAAAATAACCATAACCTACTCCTAGGAATCACTAATCTCAGATCCATTAAACTTGGGGTCCAAATTCATAGGCTGTAAAAAATAAGGAAGCCACCAAGGGTTTAGGGTTTAGGGTTAGGGGTTGGGGTTGGGTTGGGGTTTGGGGTTTGGGTTAGGGGTTAGGGTTTAGGGTTTAGGGTTTAGGGTTTAGGCTTGCCAAATTTTTCTATAACCAAATGATGAACGTCTTTCACCACAACTGAGCCATAAACCTTCAAAACATGGGGTTTCTTCTGCAAACTTCCTCAAGTTTATCTAGTAACTCTTTAACATCAGCATCCTCATTACTCCCCCCTCGCAACGCAAAGTAGATTAGTGCCTCTATTCTGGTTGACATCTATTGTCACCTCACCGTTATTCCCCAGTAATTTACCGACCAATTGCAGATTTTTGTATAAAACGCCCGGTGAAAAACGATACGGGATCGAATTAGGGATCACAGGCTTATTATATGTCTCAACCCACCTTGCCCCGTCTAAAGTAAGACGTACAATGTCATAGTGTGAATAGCGTATGCAAAAAGAAAAACCGTCCATTTTCCTTTTTGTGTTGTGGTGATTCTGGATTCTTTCGATTTTTTTATTGTACACAGTTAATTGCATCTTGGAACGGCTAACCCGGATAACTTCTTTGGTAGGGCAAATGTCTGCCGAATAGAGGCGTCGACCCCCAATTGGGTTGAAATACATATCTTTTACGAACGTTGAAAGCTGACAGTAATCTGTGTCATTCCATTTAAAAACTTTTCCAAAGACCTCTTCCTCAAGATATAACGGATCCTGAACAAAGTATAAGAGGTTGGAATTTATGATGAATAAAACGAAAGACACGGTATATTTAAAACAAGAGTTAATAACTAACTTCTTTTAATCCTCACCTCTTTATTTACTGTATCTGAACAGGTGACTACCTCAAAATATAAATCTGAAGATGAGCTTCCATCGCTTGAACTTCTATCTAAAAGCTGCAGTCCTCTGCCAATTTCAGTGGACCAGGACTCTCTCATGGGGGTCTTTTTATCAAAGCAATACAGACTACCACGGGGAGTTAACCCATATATCTTATCACCTATCTCTTCAATATTAAGCCATTTCTTGTCGGATGTGACAATTCCAAGTGTTACTGACATTTCTTTCATTTTTTGCTTTCTTTTATTTAGCCTAGAAAGAAAATCAGCTGCTTCGGATATCAAACGACACTCATCCAGATCAGACAAGGCTTTATAAACTGCCTCAGCAGCTTTCTTGAGTGCCTCACACCTACAAGTAAAGACAAGTTCGAGATATGAAATTCTTTTTTTTTATGCAAGTACTGTTGGAGTGTTTACAAATCCAAATAAAAACCAAGCTAAGCTACACATCAGTTTGCTATATTAGTTTACTAGAGAGTATGTAAGCCCGCTGTTTGTTTCCTAAACAAAATAACCATAACCTACTCCTAGGAATCACTAATCTCAGATCCATTAAACTTGGGGTCCAAATTCCTAGGCTGTAAAAAATAAGGAAGCCACCAAGGGTTTAGGGTTTAGGGTTTAGGGTTAGGGGTTAGGAGTTGGGGGTTGGGGTTTAGGGTTAGGGGTTAGGGTTTAGGGTTTAGGGTTTAGGGTTTAGGCTTGCCAAATTTTTCTATAACCAAATGATGAACGTCTTTCACCACAGCTGAGCCATAAACCTTCAAAACATGGGGGTTTCTTCTGCAAACTTCCTCAAGTTTATCCAGTAACTCTTTAACATCAGCATCCTCATTACCCCCCCCTTGCAACGCAAAGTAGATTAGTGCCTCTATTCTGGTTGACATCTATTGTCACCTCACCGTTATTCCCCAGTACTTTACCGACCAATTGCAAATCTTTGTATAAAACGCCCGGTGAAAAACGATACGGGATCGAATTAGGGATCACAGGCTTATTATATGTCTCAACCCACCTTGCCCCGTCTAAAGTAAGACGTACAATGTCATAGTGTGAATAGCGTATGCAAAAAGAAAAACCGTCCATTTTCCTTTTTGTGTTGTGGTGATTCTGGATTCTTTCAATTTTTTTATTGTACACAGTTAATTGCATCTTGGAACGGCTAACCCGGATAACTTCTTTGGTAGGGCAAATGTCTGCCGAATAGAGGCGTCGACCCCCAATTGGGTTGAAATACATATCTTTTACGAACGTTGAAAGCTGACAGTAATCTGTGTCATTCCATTTAAAAACTTTTCCAAAGACCTCTTCCTCAAGATATAACGGATCCTGAAAAAAGTATAAGAGGTTGGAATTTATGATGAATAAAACGAAAGACACGAGTATATTTAAAACAATAGTTAATAACTAACTTCTTTTAATCCTCACCTCTTTATTTACTGTATCTGAACAGGTGACTACCTCAAAATATAAATCTGAAGATGAGCTTCCATCGCTTGAACTTCTATCTAAAAGCTGCAGTCCTCTGCCAATTTCAGTGGACCAGGACTCTCTCATGGGGGTTTTGTTATCAAAGCAATACAGACTACCACGGGGAGTTAACCCATATATCTTATCACCTATCTCTTCAATATTAAGCCATTTCTTGTCGGATGTGACAATTCCAAGTATTACTGACATTTCTTTCATTTTTTGCTTTCTTTTATTTAGCCTAGAAAGAAAATCAGCTGCTTCGGATATCAAACGACACTCATCCAGATCAGACAAGGCTTTATAAACTGCCTCAGCAGCTTTCTTGAGTGCCTCACACATACAAGTAAAGACAAGTTCGAGATATGAAATTCTTTTTTTTTATGCAAGTACTGTTGGAGTGTTTCCAAATCCAAATAAAAACCAAGCTAAGCTACACATCAGTTTGCTATATTAGTTTACTAGAGAGTATGTAAGCCCGCTGTTTGTTTCCTAAACAAAATAACCATAACCTACTCCTAGGAATCACTAATCTCAGATCCATTAAACTTGGGGTCCAAATTCCTAGGCTGTAAAAAAAAATGAAGCCACCAAGGGTTTAGGGTTTAGGGTTTAGGGTTAGGGGTTAGGGGTAAGGGGTTAGGGGTTAGGGGTTAGGGGTATGGGGTTTGGGGTTTGGGGTTTAGGGTTTAGGGTTAGGGGTTAGGGGTTAGGTTTAGGGTTTAGGGTTTTTAGGGTTTAGTGTTTATAAGGGTTAGGGGTTAGGGGTTTAGCGGTTTAGGGGTTAGGGGTTAGGGGTTGGGTTGGGGGTTTGGGGTTTGGGTTTTGGGGTTTTGGGGTTTTGGGGTTTGGGTTTTGGGTTTTGGGTTTTGGGTTTGGGGTTTGGGGGTTTGGGGGTTTGGGGGTTGGGGGTTTGGGGGTTGTGGGTTGGGGTTAGGGGTTATGGGTTAGGGTTCAGGGTTCAGGGTTCAGGGTTCAAAACCCAAAACCCAAAACCCAAAACCCAAAACCCAAAACCCAACAAACCCCAAAACCCCAAAAACCCAAAACCCAAACCCAAACCTAAAACCCAAACACCAAACCCCAAACCCCAAACCCCCAACGCAAACCCCTAACCCCTAACCCTAAACCCTAAACCCCTAATCCCTAACCCTTAACCCCTAACCCCTATAAACCCTAAACCCTAAAACCCCTGAACCCCAAACCCCTAAACCCCTAATCCCTAACCCCTAACCCCTAACCCCTAACCCCTAAACCCTAAACCCTTAAACCCCTAATCCCTAACCCCTAACCCCTAACCCCTATAAACCCTAAACCCTAAAAACCCTAAACCCTAAACCTAATCCTTAACCCCTAACCCCAAAACCCCAAACCCCTAGCCCCTAACCCCTAACCCTAAACCCTAAACCCTTGGTGGCTTCCTTATTTTTTACAGCCTAGGAATTTGGACCCCAAGTTTAATGGATCTGAGATTAGTGATTCCTAGGAGTAGGTTATGGTTATTTTGTTTAGGAAACGAACAGCGGGCTTACATACTCTCTAGTAAACTAATATAGCAAACTGATGTATAGCTTAGCTTGGTTTTTATTTGGATTTGGAAACACTCCAACAGTACTTGCATTAAAAAAAAAGAATTTCATATCTCGAACTTGTCTTTACTTGTAGGTGTGAGGCACTCAAGAAAGCTGCTGAGGCAGTTTATAAAGCCTTGTCTGATCTGGATGAGTGTCGTTTGATATCCGAAGCAGCTGATTTTCTTTCTAGGCTAAATAAAAGAAAGCAAAAAATGAAAGAAATGTCAGTAATACTTGGAATTGTCACATCCGACAAGAAATGGCTTAATATTGAAGAGATAGGTGATAAGATATATGGGTTAACTCCCCGTGGTAGTCTGTATTGCTTTGATAAAAAGACCCCCATGAGAGAGTCCTGGTCCACTGAAATTGGCAGAGGACTGCAGCTTTTAGATAGAAGTTCAAGCGATGGAAGCTCATCTTCAGATTTATATTTTGAGGTAGTCACATGTTCAGATACAGTAAATAAAGAGGTGAGGATTAAAAGAAGTTAGTTATTAACTCTTGTTTTAAATATACTCGTGTCTTTCGTTTTATTCATCATAAATTCCAACCTCTTATACTTTGTTCAGGATCCGTTATATCTTGAGGAAGAGATCTTTGGAAAAGTTTTTAAATGGAATGACACAAATTACTGTCAGCTTTCAACGTTCATAAAAGATATGTATTGTAAGATCCCACGGAAATGCATTATAATAATCATCATTAATTAATAATAACTTTGAGTTACCGACTAATAAATCCCATTTTTGACGGGGAAATTTAAAATTTTCTTGATATATTATTTTCACCACGTCACGACATCACAACAATTACCAAATAACAACACTAGTTCTCGACGTGCTTTACGGAACATAACTATTACACAAGAATTAGTAGTTAACAAATCACCATTTACTTTAATTATTTCCTACTTATTTACAACTTGCATTAATACTCTAATTATAAAAATTACACTAACTAAAATTTCATTACACAAACTAACCAAGCTACAACCCAACCGGACCCTCAGCCCATCACACGCCACACAGCCCAACTCCAAACCCAACTTTTCTCCTTGTGATTTCATGTAAAATTCGACAGCCAAACATCTCCAAAAATGCGACTCGTTCTTATTAATCCTAAACACGACACACACATATTTTTACACCACCTCAATCACCACCCACCGAGCTATGCCCACGCCAAATCCCAGCCTCGAATATCAAATGTTACTATAATAACCAAGGCTGCTTCGCTCGTCCCATTTCTACCCATAACGCATAAATAAAAGTCACAAAACCCAACCATTTCGAAATCCGATTGTTCCCACATTCTTCTAATTATATTTCTAGCACAATGAAACATTTAAAAAGAAGCTAGAGCAGCAGTAGAGAAATGTGGCTCGCTAAACCCACTTATCATTTATTTAAAATACAAACTTAACACACCTATAGCACCACAACACAAAGGATAAGGATTACCCACGTTTCATATCTAGCAAATATCTCATATTGTCAGGAAACTCACTTAGGTGTCCTATCTCCTACAGTGAAGACCAATAATTGAGTTTGAGGGGTAATATAGTCAAAACGTGTGTAGCATAACTCTATATATCTCACCCTCCTCTAGCATCATACATTGCTCCTTTCCCACTCATTTCACTCTCACTAATAATCCTAGAACCCAGAAATGTGTGTCTCACCTTAGGAAGCAATTGAATAAGAAGAAACCAACACGTGAAAGCGCATTTCGAATCGAGCAAGTACACTGCCTCTGTTCTTGTATTCTCTCGACCATCACAGCCTTTCTTCACCACCTCTAGAAGGTGTGGTAAGTACCTATACTCCCTCTTGCTTCCATTCTCACGAACACAAACTCACACATGCATGCTTCTTATTTGCATACGAACACTTATGTATCTATACTATACGTACATGAACTAAAATATTATGCAACATGTGTAAAAATGGCGAAGGCATACATGAGAGCCCTTAACCTACCATACTCTAACTAATTCCAAGCTAACTTGAAAGTAAAACCACTCATAGTCGAACCGGGTTATATTTACTAACTTAGAAATTATAATCGTTATATGCATAAAATCTCTCGAAACAGCTCTATTCATGACATGTGTACTTCGAAACCATACGAGTAACACGTATATATTTTTACATATATCAAACCACGACCCAACTGTTTACATCTTTCATCATTTGTGATATTAACCATAAACTCTCAAAGACCTTTAAAAATCCGCGAACTATAAGCCAACCTACTGCCTAAAACACTTAGAAAATACATGGTAATTTTCAAAATCTACTTCATACGACCAGGCCACAAACCACTGTTGTATTTTCGAAATTTCGTATGTAACATATCTAAATTTTTACACCACTCGTTAGGCAGGCTGGCAAACTACACTTTTCATGTTTAGAGTTTTATATGAAAAGCTCTTAAAAGCCCTTAACAACATCCAAAGTAATAGCTACTCGACGGGTATATAATGACTTAGGAAATATTGTGTTTTTAGTTTCAAAACAGGCGACTATGCAAACTCGTGACCCGTTTACTTCGAATTCGTGAAAGTAACACATATATATTTTTGTTTGTCCCGATTGAACACCTAGAATACTACATATTTCATTTTTGTCGACACCCCTCATAAACCCATTTTGGCCTCCTAAATAATCAAGTTTACATGTTCCTCGTTAGATTTTTCTTAAAAAGCATTTCCAGAATTTGTTAACAATTCCGAATTGGACTAAGTTTAGGCCCAACAGAAATAACAAATCACAAGCCCAACAGACCCATGAAATATATTTTTAAAATCACCAAAGCAGCCCAAGTTCAGGCCTAAAAGAATCTACATGCCCTCGCCCCTAAAACTCTAAATGGGCCTAAAATCATCTCGTTACACAGCCCATTAAGCCAAAAATAAGTTGTTTTCCAGAATAAGCACTTGAAATAAGTTACAATAAACTTAATAAGATTATAGAAATTTTCAGCACATTTTTCCCGTCATTTTTATGTACAAAGGACTGAAAATGTAACGCGAACTAACTGAAAGGACTAAAACTGCCAAACAGTGAAACTTATGGACTGAAGCTGTGAAAACATTTTATAAAGGACTTAAATTGACATACCAGTGGACTTCAAGCCTTATGAGGACATATGGACAACTTTTGGACTATTATTGGACTTTTGACTTAACGAAGGACTAACGACGTAACGCAAGCACAGTTAGGGCAAAAAGAGTAACAGTAGGAAATAACCATTTTGATTGTGTGGTTGATTCGGGTGGTCTTGGTTCATGGAAGATTAGATCCATGGTGAAGTTTTAGAGAGAAGTTAGAGAGAGAGAGGGAGACTCTTGTTGAGAGAAAATCTGATAATGTTAGATTAAGTGAATGAAGAGTTCCACCCTTCCCTTGTGTGGGAAGGGTTATATATATAGTCCTAATATTTGTGCCCCTAGTGGGCTGTGGAGTGAGCTGACAGTGGGGAAAGCCCCGACCCACTCCACAAATATATATTACTACATTAATAATACTGATAATACTAATACTACTAAACGAATATATATAAGCCTACGAGCTATATAAATGCTAATTAGATGCTCGGGGTGACCGAACCTTCATATGAATATTTATATTCCTAACAATCTCCCCCTAAGGGAGGTCACCCCGGAAATAATAATTTGAATTCTAGCATTCTTTCTTCTGAACTTGTCTTCATAGCTCGTAGTCTTTGATTCTTCAATGTCTTGAAACTTTGTGCATTCAGCAGTGTACGTTAGATGACCTTTCTTTGTCTTGGATGATCTTTGAGTATTCTTCGACTTTATCATCCAACATTTGTTTCCAAGTCATCTTTCAGCAGTATGTTTCCATGTGATGTGTAAATCTTTGAGCCAACATGCTCACACTATTTGGTGTCATGATCTTTAGCATCAGAGTTTGCAGAAGCCGTGTTAAAGGTCTTTTAGGTTGATCATGACTTTGTTGAGTTACAATTGTAGTGTAAGCATGTGGTACTGGATTGGCATCTTTTCTGTAATCTGCTACAACCGCAATCAGCTGCAACTTCAATCAGCTACAACCGCAAACAGCTGCAACAGCAATCAGCTACAATCTCCAGATGTTCCTGCATACGACAGTTAGCAATAAAACATCCGGTACTTACAGGTTCGGACTTCGAGATTGTTAACAGCATAGTGTGAAAACTCTCTCTAATCCTTACCAAGACCGTTCCTAATCGAAAACCCACAGAGGGCTTTTTAAGATCGAACCGTAGCACATCAACGATTAGGTGAGTCGCTGGAGATCACTCCACGACTGTAGACCGTTAGAAACTGTCGTGACCACTAAGCGTAATCCATAATGAATTACCGAAGTGACCTGCTTTCAGGGCTGCTTGATGTGGACCCTGGCAGGAATTTCCATTCAATCATTGAGAATTACATTTGTAAATTCCCTCATAAATGTTCTGGCAGATTGCTAAGATCTGCGTAGGACTCTTAAGTTTACAACTGGTGTCCTTAATGTTGAACACCCAGTGTAGAAATAATTCGTGTTCCTATGAGATCCTTTTTATGCATCTCGTGGCTCTAGACTCAATTGTGCGTTTTGATTTAGTGAGCGGAGGCTGGAGAGGACTGCCACCTTTTCAATATCATCTAACTCGGAGTGAGAGAGATGATAGGAATGTATTGAACTCCGTGACAATTGAAACAAGAATCCTTTGAGGGACCTTGAGTGGCTAGGGAGGGTTGTGCAGCGTATCACTGGGTCCATGATACTTTGTCTTCAATGTCAGCAATCAACTAAGTGATTCTGACAGCATATGTATTGACCCGGTTTCTGCCTAAGTGTAAGGAGGGCTTCTTTCTTTTCACCCTTTACCTTTACATTTCTTTTTCATTCTTCAACCCCTTCAGTGCTTACCGAGACTTCATAACTAACACCTTGTTGGGTTTGTTCCAGTGTTAGCTCCATCTCAGTCGGCACTCTTCCCTCATTCACTTTTCTCCTTTTTAATCATACCTAAGGACTTCTACACTAACTAGTGGATTGTCCCTGGGTAGATCCCTCCGGCTCTGGTGGGATCGTGGGAACTTGAGCCTAACCTAACCATCCTTATAACTCCATACATTAATTAAAATGGTCGGTCTTTGGTATTCATCCACGATTGCCAAACCAAATCTTTGAAAAATCTCTCAACGTGTTCATGATTCTGAAACACATTTTTGCAAACACTTGAGAGTTTTATATTTTTCAAATGCTCCCCCTCAACATGTGCTCGGTTGATTGTTTTATAAATTTTTATAGTTTTATACTTTTTGAATTGATCCACTTTCAGTGAACATGACCTAAAAGAAGTTAGAAGGTTTTATAAATTTGCACATGTTAGGTAGAGCTCGCACTTTTTGAATTGATCCACTTTCAGTGAACATGACCGATTCGAGACACGCTTACATCACTGGTTAGACCAGCTTGAAATTATTACCCGTCCTGGTCAAGTCCATAGAAAGTTTCTCGAAACGGTACACTCTACTCAGACACATCCTTTTCGAGACACGCTTACATCACTAGTTAGACTAGCTTGAAATTATTACCCGGCCAGGATATGTCCTTTCGATTCATGACAGTATATGTTTCGTCAATTCATTTGTTAAGTCTGAGTCACGATCTCATGCTATGCCAAATCCTTTTTGTACATTTGCTCCCCCTCAATATGTGCATCGATATACGAAAGAGTTTAGCACATATGGGAGAGCCTAACATTTAAGTCCAAAACATCACATTTTCATCAGGTTTCATATTTAAATCACATTCTCTCCCCCGATCAAAAATTTCAAACCTTTTGAGATTTGTGATCCCAATTGATTTAAATAAGTTAGAAAATGTGGGAGAAAATGTGTCCGATTTAATATATTTTGATGATGAGAACATACTATGCTCCCCCTTAAACTAAGAGGGAGATTCACTGCTTATTTTGCACATTTGATTATTATGACACATATGATATTGACCTTTTTGTGCAGATGATGCAATCACCCGCTTTTCTGAGTTAGTAGTCAATATCAATTATCCATCCACCAACAAATCTTTCGCAAATGTCGTTGATCCCCACTTGGCGAGACCAAAATGAATGGTGGTGGTGGTGGTGAAAGTGTTGTTGTTGTTGTTGCTCCCGATGTTGTTGTCGTGGTGAATTTCGAGCCAATCAATAGAGTTTGATCGTCTGATCAGATGGTTAGAATGGGAACTGGTACATTCATTTTGGCTATGGAATCTGCATAAGAATATCAACACAGATATACATACATACAGATACACTATTCCTAGATAGCTACCCTTCAGCAGCTTGCCACATTATAATACCAAGTTCATCTTATAATCAAACCCCAATCAGGAACTACGTCAAACCACTATCTAGCATGAAGAGCAATTAGCAATCATGAGCATGGCAATTCACACGAATTTCAATATTTAATTCAGGATCTTAGGAATATGATTCTAACATAATAGCAATCTACCTAAGCGAATCCTGAGAACATATGCACAATATCAACAACAATTAAGCAGCAGAGACAAACAACATTTGAAACTCATTCACTTAGTTCATACAAATGTCAGTGGAGTATTCAAAAACATCAAACACAACTGGTTTTCTAACTTCTTTTAGGTTTTGAGTCTTAAAGCATTTTGGGGATTATACGAGGATTCCAAAGTAACACAAATGAACCTTCTAGATACATAAAGCTAGGAAACTATAAGCAAATTGCACATAATGTCCTAAACTTTCTAGCAACTAACACACTTGGTCATTTGATATATTTAAGCAAGATCCTCTTCAACTAATTCCCCATTAACTACAAAACCATTTCTAACAAGTATGATTTAACCAATAAATCCGTTTGATGATATAAAATTTGAATTCACTCTCCCCCTCAATCAATGACTCTTAACCCCACAACTCATCAAACAAGAACTGTCATGAGGTTTTAAAGTCGTTGATTGAGTGACAAATTTTATGCATGATCCAAGTATAAACAAATTTCATACAACACATATTCACCAAGTGTCTCACAAATAATTTTCAGAAGAATCATAGAATGAAAACTATTTGTATGCAAAGAAGACTTCTCTTCTTTTTCAAGAAATGATGCACTGAAACGTACATCAAATCGGCAAAACATGGATATAAAGTAATCCATGCCCAGGTGAACATCACCCAGTTGGAGGAACAACCGTCTTTTTGGCGACGTGCTTTCCCCAGTTTGAAGCGCGGGTTGCTATCTAAAGTAATAGCAAGCCATTTAGACATGTTTTAACAATCCATTTTAACTTCTGCTCGAGCTTCATTTAAAGACCCGTGCCATTATTGAATGACATTTCTAAGTCCGTAAATGTTATCGATAAACAGAAGACATGCCTAGGTGAAACTATTTTTGGTATTTTCTATTTTTCAATTTTTTATGGTTTTTCTGATTTTACGTTTCTCTATTTACAATTAGCAAGATTTTCTATATATCTATTTACAAGATGGTATACGATATGAACAAGTATATATTTACAAGGATATGAACCAGAAACCATTACTCCTCAGCATTATGAATCTTCACCGCATTCATCACTTGACTTGCTGAAGAGCAATGTGAGCACTTTCAATCAGGGAATGATTCTGGCTCAACACTCTCCCCTAATTAGTGCTCTCCCCCAATCTGACAACCATTCTGATGAACACCCAAAATAGGAAGAAGAAGAAGCCTTTGGATGAACACCCATAATAAGAAGAAGTCTTTTGATAACCAAATGCATGCCGTCTTTAATCTTCTAACACTCCCGTTCTTGATTGACGCCGTCAAAAACTTTATGCATCTTTTCGGTAGTTTAAGTTGAGCCACAACTGAAATCTAGCTTAACCTCACAACTCATCAAACAAGAACTGTCATGAGGTTAGGTTAACATCAAGTTGGACTTAACCTAAAACTACGGAACAACTTGAACCTAACTTAACTCCACAACTCATCAAACAAGAACTGTCATGGGATTAAGTTAAATATCAAGTTGTAAGAAAAGAGCTCAACATTCTTGAATGTAGAGAAGACTGAAGACTCGACCTTCTTCAAGATTGCCCAATGTGGAGGAACAGAATACCAATCCTCTTCATCTCACCAAATGCCTTCCAGTACCCTTACATATAACCATCAGCCCGCAGCATACACATGAGAAGATAACTCCCAACAGAGAATGAAGAGTAGACTGACGACTCGACCTTCTTCAGTCTTTAGTATAACACCAAAGTAACAAGTTGAACCACTGATCATCTATAGAATGTATCCATATTTGGATATTAAGCCCTGATCACGTGAACCTGTTGTGCGTCCTTGATGTACACATTCTCTCTCCCCTGATGGTTACGATTAATCAGCACATAACGTAGCAGTGAAACGATAATACCAAGGTAACAAGTTGAACCACTGATCATCTACAGTATTTATCCATTCTGGATATTAAGCCCTGATCACGTGAACCTGTTGTGCGTCCTTGGTGTACACATTTCTCTCCCCCATGATGGTTACGATTAATCGGAATCATCATCATGATGTGTACATGTAGCCTGATGACGTGTACTTGAAGCATTGACTAGAAACCCATTGTTGCTGATTATACCAACCCGTGAGACTCGATTAGCATTCCATGACCATGTTCTTCAACACCTTGATAGACGGAAGAAGTAGTGTTGGAGAAACATGGTTTGCACGACTCCTGAACTGACGTATTCAGGAGTCGTATGACCATTCCTCAATCATCAACCAACATGTAGAATAATATTCACCCTTTCCCCCCCTCAAAAATTGCATATGCCTGGCAACTGCAACTTTTTGATGATTGAACTTGTGAATATGAATACCATCAACGATAAGAAGCTCCACTTGACGGTTCTTGAAGACTGACATGTTGTTTATTCACCCTTTCCCCCCCTCAAAAATTGCATATGCCTGTCAACTGCAATTTTTGGTTGAATATGTGAATAAAAATATACTCCAATATGCACCGATTCACTTGAAGACAGAATAAGCACGGAAAGAGCATGAATCTTGTTGATGAGAATGGCCATTAATAAGAAGACTCCTCTTCTTTTTGAAGATAAAGTGCACTCAAGCGTACACTTTTCTTTTCTTTGATGAACGAGGCCTGAACTGATGTATTCAGACGTCATTTGATGAAGAACGAGGCCTGCACTGAAGTGTACAGACGTCATTATCTCTCTCTTTACTTCTTCTCTCATCTAACTCGTCACCAACCCCATTATCATTTTATCGGCTTGATGTCGTGACCACTGATGGAGAAAACCCAATATGATGAACTTGATACTGAAGTAAAATAACCCGAACTTGTGACTTAAACTTGTACTAATGCGTGACAAAGAGCGGTGTAGAGACTTCGTGCAACATCGAATCCCTAAGTACTCTATACTCTTCAACCAACCAACCATCAAGTATAAGACGTACATCACCTCTTGGATATCCACAACTTCGTGTGACACTGAGCACTACAACGTGACTCCTTAAAGTGATAGTTATTTTGTAATAGTGAGAAAGAAAAATAACTAGATATCCAAGTCCTTGTCATTGTATTGAAAGCTCGAACAAGGATCTCGAAGAATCTTCATCCAACCTCCCCGATATCTTCAGATGCTAAGTACACGCACCCATGAAATTTCACTTCAGCCTCAAATAAATAATACTGACCTAACCCCGTAGTCACATCTTGACAATTAAATGCCTCGATCCAGCCATTTGTGATGTAATAGCTGAACTTCGATAATGGTTTTAACCCGATCCTGGTCAAGAGCGCATAGCCCATCATCACGGAATTTTACAAATCTATGGTTTAAACCGAGAAATAAGTTCTTTCGCGGGATTTTACAAAACCAAGAAGAAACCGTGAGACAGTAACCGATTGAATGTGGCGTGACTGATTTGGTTTTGGTGAACATCAGTTTGGGTTAAGAATATTTCGTGAGAATTACAGATCACATCACAACCTTTTAAAACCTTTGGCCAACTAACCAACCTTGAACCCAGATTAGAGACCACTTGATGAAGGAAACCCGACGTACCAATACTGAAACCAGAAGAAGAAATCCCCAAATTTGTAACTTAAGCTTGCACTAATGTTGGAAGAACGGTGTAGAGAATTAATGCTCCAAGCAGATCTCTAAGTGCTCAATACCCAACCAAAGTATGAGACATTAACACCTCTTGCGATTATCGACAACGTCAATGACGTGTGACACTGAGTACTCCAGTAACTCTTAAGTGATAGTTACCCCGACTGCTGGTAACTAGATAACCCAAGTCTTCAACTTAAATTTTTCGCACGAGCAAGTTATCATTGAAAGTCATGCATCCAACCAACCCCGACTTCAAGATAAAATAAGTAGACGCCTTCGAGAACTACAACTTCAATCACAAATAAAGAATACCAGATTAACTTCGTGGTCATCTTGTGCTGTTGACTAGCCAGAAAGGAAAAGAAACATGTGCAAATTCTTAGAAGAGCCCATGACTCATAGTCAGTCCTATCAAACAAAGCTGTCTGATCCAGCTACTTGGATGTGGAATAGTTGTCGTACTGTGTACAGGATTTTACAGTTCTTGAGATTTATCTGAGAAATAAATTCAAGAACTAACTGCACAACAGTAAGTATCAAACTGCTGTAGACTGGACCACTGAATCCTGAATCGCTACGATCTGACCCGCTGTAACCGACACTGCTAAGATTCAAACCGCTGGAGACTGAACCGAGACGATCTGACCCGCTGTAACCGGAACCGCTAAATTTCACATCGCTGGGGACGGAACTTCTAGGAAACTTGCGATAATTCTCCCCCTCAAAAAGGACATGGAATGACCTTTTTGCCAAAGCTGAGAGTCCGTGATGTTTGTGAATTTGACAGGCACAAAACATGGAAAGAGACAAATGAAACTACTGCAATGAAGATGGTGATTAAGACTCTCTTGTAGTAACCCCTTGCTTTCCTCATCATCAATGGTTTAGTAGATTAACAATTCATTGAAGCTCGTATTATGCCAAAACCGCTTGATGAAATGCATATGACTTTAAAGTGAGTAAAAGGTTAACACATGTCTCCAAACAGATCACCTCTTGTCTTTAAGCCTGACTACCTCTTGAGAAGATCTCGAGCAACAATCCCATTAGAAGCTTGAGAAACAACAATCACTTGATGAAGCTTGATAAAGAACAAGTCCGCGACTTAAACTTGCACTAAATTATGATTTAGAACCTATATTGAGCACAACAACGTAACTCCTTTAAATATATAGGTAGTGATATATACCCAACCTTCCATCCTTAATTGTATATATCCACTTCGTGAACATCCAAGTCTAATCACCTTAAATTGCAAATTGTGATTTAGAACCTATATTGAGCACAACAACGTAACTCCTTTAAATATAGGTAGTGATATATACCCAACCTTCCATCCTTTATTGTATATATCCACTTCTTGAACATCCAGGTCTAATCACCTTAAATATGCTTGAGCAAGGGTCAACAAACATCGTGCATCCATCCACCCCGAGATGTTTGTGACACTAAGTACACCAACCCGTGAATTAACAAACCAACCAAGTTACCATAATTTCCCAATTCCTGCTGATCTTGAAGCACAAACTTATCCCGGAAAAAATAGTCACACCCCGTAAGTTTCATTATTTCTAAACCCAAGTCCAGCCTACTTGTCCAAAATTAATTTCACGGGATTTTACAGCTCTTGAGATTTAAACCGAGAAATCGAATCTTTCGCGGGATTTTCTAAAAACTACAAGAGAAACCGTGAAATCAACCAGAATACCCAAGAGTGAGGTGCAGTACCAATCTTCGAAATTCAAGTCACCGAAGTCAAATCACAACATGATCAAATTGCAACAGGCCAAGTCACAGATTGTCAAATTGCATCAAGACAGATTGCAATCAATCAAATCACAATAAGTCGAATCGCAAGTGTTAACTCGCAACGTCATATCGTAACTGGTCAAATAGCAATCCGTCAAGTCGCAATAAGACAAACACGCAACTTGACAAATCACAATTAATCATATTGCAATTTGTCAACAGTAACTCAACTCGTAAATATCAAATTGCAGGCTCACTCAAGACGTAGGCACCAATAGTACAATGCGGCCAAATCCACAACTCTGTAATCACGTTGATGTTCATGAACCCAAATACTAGCCGTTACGTGTGAATCCTTGTAAAAATTTATACCTCCAAAATATACCACACTCATTATCAAATATTATCAAAAATTTGTGTATCCTAAATTAAATTTCGGATAACCAATTTTGATAGACCATGTCATCGTATTGCGCCTCAATCCAGCAGATATTGTACTCTCAAATCGAGTCCAAAACAAGGAAGCCCAATATCCATATTAGCCCACCCAATAAAATACACGGTTCAATTTGATTAAAGACCACATAAAACCGATCCACCATAAAATGATTAGATACCATTCAACCCATTATATCACACAATTAGCAAACCCTAATCACACCCAATCCGTCCCCTTCTCTCCTTCAATTCACTCAGCCACCAACCAAATCTAAACCCTAATAAACCAGTATATAACACACCCTCCTTAAACTTCACTTAACCCTAATCTTAAACCATCAGCCTTCATTCATCATTTCCTCTCCTCTTAACCACAAACCCTAATCCCCAATCATCATCACCAACTAATCCGCCCCCCTTTCACTGTCCTCTCACCCAACATCTCTAATCTCTCAAGAAAAAGAACTCATCTCAATCATCATCCTTTCCTTTCATATCTAACTTCAATCGTACCCATATTTAGTAGTCCGTTTATGCTCCGTACAAATCAAGAAAGCAATTGTGTTATTGCTTCAAGATCACTTCGTGGGTCTCGGGTAGGTAAATATATTTTGCTTGTGTTACATTGAATCGAATCAGAGAAAGGATGATACATACTTGTTATGTTCTTTCTCAAAGTGTTCGGAAATGAAAATAAAATTCTCACTTCGCAAAGATCAATGATGATTTTTCTTTTTCGTGTATAGATCTTTTAAAATCTATGGGCTATAGTTCCACATGATAAAGAAAAAGTCTGAGGTCTTGCTGATGTTATAAATTGTTTGAGTTTAAAGATCTATGATGGGTTGTTATTTGTTTAGCAAAGATTTATAAGATCTTGATTTCTCAAGAAGAGATTCGAAACAAAAAACAATGAGACTGAGATCATTAGGTGTATTTACTTTTGTTAGTGTCTTGGTGAGTGTAGTTGTGTATCGTGGTAGTTGTGAGGAGTTTTTGATGTTGACTGTGAAATCGTTGTTGTGTCTTGAAGATATGTTGTAGTTTGTGAAACATATTGTGCAATGACTTGTGCTTCTTCTTGTTCTATCATATTGTGTTTGCAACTAGTTGATTAGAGTGGATTAGACACAAACCGCGTCTGTGCAAACACACAAGCCGTATACATGTTAGAAACACAAACCGAGTTCGTGATTACACACAAACCGCGTACACCTCATGTACACAAACCGAGTCCATGACAAACCGTATCAATGACATTGTAGACAAACCGAGTCCGTAATTTTGCAGACAAACCGAGTATACAATGTATACACAAACCGAGTCCAGGGTTAAACAGACAAACCGAGTCTGTGAGCCAATGGACAAACCGCGTCTGGGACAAACCGAGTCCAGGACAAACCGAGTCCAGGACAAACCGAGTCCAGGACAATTTGCAAGTTTGACCGGTCAAACTGTCACTTTCGTACTTTCCTTAAAATCCGGATCAGTGTTTATCACTTTCATACAAACCGCATTCAAGGACATGTTTTAACACCAGCAGCAGTCTTGACCACATTAACCCAACTTTTAAACCCAGATTTTCTATAGACCACAAATATCCAAAAACGAGTTCATGCTTTGACACTCGTTAATCAACACAACCAAATTGACCAAGGCAGTCACGACAACCATTTATCAATCAACATAAGTCACTCATAAACAAACCATGGTTTTTAAGTACTTTAGAAAGAGTTACAAAACAAAAAATTTTGGTTAAGAGTTATAAAACCATTTGGGCCCAAGCAAATCAAACGTACAATCCGCCCATGACTTATATCATTTGTTTTGCTCTTTCTGATGGTTTTGTAATAACGAAGAAACCATGAATATGAAAAATGATATTCTAGCAAACAAATGGGTAAAACAGTTGTAGGATATAATGGTTCGAACCAAAAAAAAATTGAGACCTTAAATCCCATCACACACAATCAAAAACAAATCAAACCATTTTATACAAGAGCAGATTTGTAATATGAAGCCCAAATATGAAGCCCACCATGATATGTAGTATTAGATAATTTGGCAAAAGCATATTTAACACATGATTCAACCACACTACCACAGTGAGATGAATCGAAACAACATATTAACCAAACAGTTTATACAAAGTTGACCACAGATCTGACCAACCGAATATAAAGCCACTGACCACAGATCTGACCAAGATGAAACCATGGCTCTTGATACCAATTGTAGGAAATAACCTTCTTGATTGTGTGGTTGATTCGGGTGGTCTTGGTTCATGGAAGATTAGATCCATGGTGAAGTTTTAGAGAGAAGTTAGAGAGAGAGAGGGAGACTCTTGTTGAGAGAAAATCTGATAATGTTAGATTAAGTGAATGAAGAGTTCCACCCTTCCCTTGTGTGGGAAGGGTTATATATATAGTCCTAATATTTGTGCCCCTAGTGGGCTGTGGAGTGAGCTGACAGTGGGGAAAGCCCCGACCCACTCCACAAATATATATTACTACATTAATAATACTGATAATACTAATACTACTAAACGAATATATATAAGCCTACGAGCTATATAAATGCTAATTAGATGCTCGGGGTGACCGAACCTTCATATGAATATTTATATTCCTAACAAAGAGTAACAATCTGAAAAAGGACAAGGACTAATTAATTTCACTTAACATTCTTAGTTTATTTTCATTTTTCACCCATCACTTCATATGCACTTTACATTTTAGTTATGCATCATTTAGTATTCGTTATTTATTATAACTAGAATTTAGCGATTCACTTTGCATATCATTTCAGCATATTTTGAGAAGATAATACTCTGAGTCGAGTGACATAAGAATCGAGATAACATCATATATGATATTATATTTTTTTAACTTGAGGCATTTTAAGCATATCACACTCATATCGCCGATCAAATCGTTATACGATTCTCACATCACACTCACTGTTAGTAGTAAGTCAGAATCTTAGACTTCCCTTATATTCAGGTTTCGTATCGAAGACGTTTCTGTGATCGCTTCCATAAATCTAATAATTCTATCTTGTCAGATACGCTTCAGGTGAGTCGTGGCCCCTCTTATTTTAATACTTGATTTATACTTTTTGGGGGAGATACATGTTTTAACTGTTTTAAGTTACTTTGAAAACTCTCATGATTTACTCAAAATCATCCACTATGCTTTACATGTTTGAATCACCCTTGAGAGAAATATATGTTCGTTATATGTGCAAGTTGCTTGCTTAGCTTAAACACTGAATTTGAAAGATAACATTTTCAAACTACTTGATGTAACTTGACACTGAGATTCATTGTATGCATTCATATAACAAATGAGTGTACTGTTACTTTACTATGATACTGCTACATTTCACTAGAGATAATTGCCAAGACTAAAATTACGCATAATTCATGAACCTTCAAACCTATATTACCTAAGTTTACTTTATTGCCATAAAGTCCCTCGATCATGAGCCATTAATCACTGCGGTGAGCGTGAATATAGTGAACAGCTTCGAAACCTGTTAGAGGCTGACGACCTATCCCACTAAATACTTGGACGGAATGCCTACATGGTTAGTCGTATTTAGTCGCGATACACTATATTTGAGAAAAATATGAATTGGTAAACCACCTATTACATGAGGGCTAAAAACACCCATCAGTAATCCTGATGGGACACTGCCGCTTTACGGTACTCTGTTAACGTTTTGCGTGTCATGAGGCTTAGGGCAATGTAACTTTATGAATATATGAATGTTTCATATATATTAGGATACAGCTGTATTTAGTAACCACCACTCCACACTGATAGATTTCAGACTCTAGATTATTATTTTCACTACGTGTTATGATTATGAATCTTGTACTTGAATTTTAACTGTTATCATATGTGACTTAAATGAGAATTCTACAAAAGACAACCCCAAATGCTTGGTATATCGTTACATTTAAAAGCTGACTCAATATTCTATTTCGAGCATATAACAACGTAGCTCATCTTCATTTATAACTTGAAACTTATGATTTTGGAGATCATACATGATTTGCTTGTGGATTGTTATACAACACAACTTGATATTTATTTCATGAAGAATTATTATTTACTTCGATAATCACTATACACCTTTTAAATTCGTTGAAAGAAAGTTATTTTCTATCAAACTCCATAAACTCACCAACCATTGTGTTGACGTTTTAAGCATGTTTATCTCAGGTAATTAATGGAGCAGGACAAGACACGGAGCGGGCATCTTATACTCTGATAAATAAACTGGTGTAAAATCAAATATGTCATTCTTTCCAAATTACCGCACTTTTGTGGGATTTTCAAATAAGATATATTCCTTTTATACCAAAACTATTATTTCGAATGACATATAACTTTCAAAACGCCTACTCTGGACCGTTTTTCTGAAATTTTAACTCGATCCTCACCGTAACACCCTAATTATTTTTCCGCTGCCACTAAATAAATTAGGGGGTGTTACAAGTATTTCAACCCAATTGGGGGTCGACGCCTCTATTCGACAGACATTTGCCCTACCAAAGAAGTTATCCGGGTTAGCCGTTCCAAGATGCAATTAACTGTGTACAATAAAAAAATCGAAAGAATCCAGAATCACCACAACACAAAAAGGAAAATGGACGGTTTTTCTTTTTGCATACGCTATTCACACTATGACATTGTACGTCTTACTTTAGACGGGGCAAGGTGGGTTGAGACATATAATAAGCCTGTGATCCCTAATTCGATCCCGTATCGTTTTTCACCGGGCGTTTTATACAAAGATCTGCAATTGGTCGGTAAAGTACTAGGGAATAACGGTGAGGTGACAATAGATGTCAACCAGAATAGAGGCTCTAATCTACTTTGCGTTAAGAGGGGGGGAGTAATGAGGATGCTGATGTTAAAGAGTTCCTGGATAAACTTGAGGTAGTTTGCAGAAGAAACTCCCATGTTTTGAAGGTTTATGGCTCAGCTGTGGTGAAAGACGTTCATCATCTGGTTATAGAAAAAATTGGCAAGCCTAAACCCTAAACCCTAAACCCTAAACCCTAAACCCTAACCCCTAACCCTAAACCCTAAACCCAAACCCAAACCCCCAACCCCCAACCCCCAACCCAAAACCCTAAACCCAAAACCCAAAACCCAAAACCCAACCCCCAACCCCTAACCCCTAACCCATAACCCCAACCCCTAACCCCTATAAACCCTAAACCCTAAACCTAACCCCTAACCCCAAACCCCAAACCCCTAACCCCTAACCCTAAACCCTTGGTGGCTTCCTTATTTTTTACAGCCTAGGAATTTGGACCCCAAATTTAATGGATCTGAGATTAGTGATTCCTAGGAGTAGGTTATGGTTATTTTGTTTAGGAAACAAACAGCGGGCTTACATACTCTCTAGTAAACTAATATAGCAAACTGATGTGTAGCTTAGCTTGGTTTTTATTTGGATTTGGAAACACTCCAACAGTACTTGCATAAAAAAAAGAATTTCATATCTCGAACTTGTCTTTACTTGTAGGTGTGAGGCACTCAAGAAAGCTGCTGAGGCAGTTTATAAAGCCTTGTCTGATCTGGATGAGTGTCGTTTGATATCCGAAGCAGCTGATTTTCTTTCTAGGCTAAATAAAAGAAAGCAAAAAATGAAAGAAATGTCAGTAATACTTCGAATTGTCACATCCGACAAGAAATGGCTTAATATTGAAGAGATAGGTGATAAGATATATGGGTTAACTCCCCGTGGTAGTCTGTATTGCTTTGATAAAAAGACCCCCATGAGAGTGTCCTGGTCCACTGAAATTGGCAGAGGACTGCAGCTTTTAGATAGAAGTTCAAGCGATGGAAGCTCATCTTCAGATTTATATTTTGAGGTAGTCACCTGTTCAGATACAGTAAATAAAGAGGTGAGGATTAAAAGAAGTTAGTTATTAACTCTTGTTTTAAATATACTCGTGTCTTTCGTTTTATTCATCATAAATTCCAACCTCTTATACTTTGTTCAGGATCCGTTATATCTTGAGGAAGAGGTCTTTGGAAAAGTTTTTAAATGGAATGACACAGATTACTGTCAGCTTTCAACGTTCGTAAAAGATATGTATTTCAACCCAATTGGGGGTCGACGCCTCTATTCGGCAGACATTTTCCCTACCAAAGAAGTTATCCGGGTTAGACGTTCCAAGATGCGATTAACTGTGTACAATAAAAAAATCGAAAGAATCCAGAATCACCACAACACAAAAAGGAAAATGGACGGTTTTTCTTTTTGCATACGCTATTCACACTATGACATTGTACGTCTTACTTTAGACGGGGCAAGGTGGGTAGAGACATACAATAAGCTTGTGATCCCTAATTCGATCCCATATCGTTTTTCACCGGGCGTTTTATACAAAGATCTGCAATTGGTCGTTAAAGTACTGGGAATAACGGTGAGGTGACAATAGATGTTGATGCGTGGGTTTTGCAACCTTACAACAGGTTTTACCTCTCGAGGGATCTCAAGAGGCTTACAACCCCACCAGGCAGTGTACCTGACCGATGTAGAATAGTGTAGTGGTAAGTACGGGGGATTGATCGTTCTCCACAGGGAATAGTGTTCGTTAGGTGTGAAAGACTACTCTAATTAGGTCTAAGGGTTGAGGAAGATTCTTTTTATGTTTTTATATTTTTATGAAAGCAAGTAAAATCTCGGTTTTGAAAGAGTGGGCGGAATTAGTTGCTAGTCAACTAACCCAAAATTACTACGGATGCAAATAAAATAAAATAACAAAAATGAAAATGTGGTGAGAAACTTATGTGTAGTGAAATGTGTTTACTTAGATTTCCTTACTCCCTAACTATCTTTTACCGGTTAATTAGTGTGTATTAGTCGCGTGGATGACGGGTGTATTCCTTAATACCATTCGTGGGGTGGCGTACTTACTTCCCCAACTCTACAAGCTCCTACTTCACTCCTATGTCGAGCCGGCTAGGAAGCTCCTAACATGGGATCACTAGAATTCGCTTGTGCATTAAATACAACCATAAAAACCTTTAGTACGCATTTGGTTCATGTTTCTTAAGACGTTCAAGCAAGTTACCGAATAGGAAGTTAGCCAGTTTTCTTAAGCCTAACATAGATAAACAATCATCCAATACAACTAACAACACACTAATAACCAATAATCAATAGCTAGGTTTCATTAGATCTAAGCAAACACAAGATAAATTTAGCCTAACATGTTAATCAAAAGACAAGAATAAGATAAAATCAAACAACACATAGACATATTGAATGATTAATTGATAACTTATCTTCAATGTAACATGGAAGATCTCAAGGCAAAAAGCCTTGAAAAAGAAGCTGAATTCGTCTTAGGGTTTTCTCCCAAAATTCCACACACTAAGCTCTCTTAATGACAAAAAATTAGAAAACTATATATAGATTTTTGGATCTGACGGCGTCACGTTATGGAGTGTGACGCCGTCACCTCGCCGCTTTTAGGGTTCCCGGATGACCTTCTCGACGCCGTCCCTCTTTAGCTCTTCAAAAATCCATTCTGGCTTATCAAGGCTTGACGCCGTCTAACCTTGAACGTGACGCCGTCCCTCTTTGATTTAAGTCGTGACGCCCTTGATCAAGTTAAAGCATGACGCCGTCAGAATTCACATGGTATTTTCACTGGCTTATCATGAGTAAATTTCACGTCCACCTTTTCTTGCCAAGGCATGACGCCGTCTGGGGTTAAATGTGACGCCGTCAAAGGTAACTTTCAGCCGATTTTTGAGACTTTGCCGTTTTCTTCACTTTTATGCTCCAAAAACGTCCAAAATGCCTCCTTTTCCAGATTTCTCCTCAAAAGTACCTAAAATGACAAAAGGAACGATTTAGGGCAATATTTGATCAAATAAATACGATTTAAGGCTTAAATGACCCCTTAAAAGCGGTACACTTTTCGCTTCATCAAATACCCTTACACTTGAGATTTGCTTGTCCTCAAGCAAATGCGCTTTTATTCTAATCAAAATACAAGTTAGGGGTCATTTAATGCAAACATAAAAGTAATTACAACAAATAATCGTTCCACTTCAATCATAATAAGCACGGAGATTACAAACTAGCACCTCACAAGTAGTGTTTAGATACTCACATCTCTCAAGTGTCATCAAAATAAATCTCATAAATGAAAACGGATAATATCTCTCACTACCTGTCATAGCAAATAGATTACCATAGGCTTGGGAAAGGATCGATAACCTCCTCCACTAGGCGTAAGCACCTAAGATAAACTATCAAAGAGGGCTTTTAAATGGGTTATAACGTTAGGTGTAGGGAAAAGGAAAACACGGTTTTGTTGGATAAAGGATGTTTTACTGGTGGCTAGTTAAAGATCTTGATCAATTACATGTACTATACAATGTTGCTAAGCCAAGACTAGACTCGATCTTAAGCTAGAAACGAAATAACAAAAACAAAAACAAACATAAAACAAACGTAAAATGAAACGGGATGGTAGTCCGTATGTTTTTTTTTTTCTATTTTTTCATTTTCTCATTTTTTTGTATTTTTCTTGATTTTTTTTTTGACATACACTCTTGCCCTACCATCCAAAATAATACATCATAGGGGCATTGCATTCCCCTTACACTTGAACTTTTACATAACTTTACAAATACTAATCTAATGACTCGAATTAAGATAATTGAAAAACTTGGAGTACTTTTAAAACATTTAGCACATATGGGGGTAATAATGTTGTTCTTCCCCATTACTCCATTACACTAGTACTTTACCCATGAGTCCCAATCGTCCCAAAACAATATGTACAAGGATATGACTCGACTTAGCAACCATGTAATCAACTAGATAATTAACTTGGGTTTAAACAAATGTTGTAACAATAATGCACTAAAAATGAGTGCATACAAGGTAGGCTAAGGCGATTTGGGTGTACATTTAAGTGGGGTGTAACAAATTCTTCCTTTAAGTAAAATGCTTAAAGGTCGAAACGAAAAGATAGGCTCTGAGGGGTGTACTAGGGTGATGAACTCAAATAAGTACATTTTATTACTATCATTTATCCTATTAATTTGACTTGTTTTACTATATTATGTATGAGGATTGATACTTAATTGTTTACTTTTGTAATTCTCAGGTAAAAACAAGCATTTGGTGAAACTTAGCTATTTTGGACTAATTATGGAGCAAAACGTGCATAAAGCGAAAGTCTACTGACATGGACAAGATCAAGTCAATTCTGCTCCAGATGCGCCGCATCTCACTATCAACATGCGCCGCATCTCTATCAAGATATCACCAGATACGATCCAAGATACAAGAGGACATGCGCCGCATCTAATCACGGAGTTACGCCGCATCTTCTGGCGGTGTACGAATATTCCTGAATATTATAATCTTGGACCCCACGCGAAGTTAAGTACATACGCCGCATCTACTTAGTAGATGCGCCGCATCTTCCTCAGACAGAAACTATAAATACCCCGTGGACCAGACGAATTAAAGGGTTCGAGTTCGAAACCCTAAAACCGAAGTTCGGACAGCAGAGCAAAAGGACGAATTCAGTCAAGGAGGCAGCACAAGACACACCCAAATCGAAGATACAAGAGCTGTAAGAAGGTGCTGCATGTATTTAATTCATTAAGTAGTTTTGTTTTATTGTGTTAGCAAACTTTAATTCATCAGGATTGGTGGCTTGTGTAATGTGACAACGAAAGATTGCACTCCCTTTAATACTTGCTTTCCCATCAATTAAAGTTTATATGTTGATGTCTTTGGTTACTACTTATTAGTGCATTGATAACCTCTGTGTTTATTAGTGGCTTGCGGGCATTTGACTGCGGGACATAATGTGGCTCCCACGGTTGTTTCTAAATTGATCACTTAGGAATAACTTTTAGACATAAGTAATCATTAAGGGTTTACTCGCCGATAAGAATAGGACCAACGAGAAAGGGTTAACTACATACACTTCATATAAAGCTATCAATAAAACAAGTGACAATCTACTTAATCATAAGGACAGCCCTCTTATTGTCTCGAGTATCTATCTGTGTACGTGTGTGCTACTTGCTGATTCGTGCCTATTTGTTTATTTTATTATTTAATTACAACAAATCGTGCCAGTCTCTCAGGCTGAAACCCCCTTGCGTTAGGATATTAAAATACTGATTAGAATAACTAGATAATACGTTCCACTCTTAGTGATCGACACTCTACTTACCATTATCTTCATACTGACCGGGTACACTGCTCGTTAAGTGTGTGTGTTATTGATAAGTCGGCTAAATATAAATTTAAAACTTGAGTAGGCATTAAAACTGCTAAACCGCAACGACACATCACGCGCATCAAGTTTTTGGCGCCGCTGCCGGGGAGTGAATTGTTATTATCTGTTAATTTGATTAGTATTTTAATTAGGTTTTTTTTTTATTAGATTAATTGCATCATTGTACTAATTTGCATTTTTTGTATTTGTGTTATTTTTTGTGTTATTTGTTTGCTTTATTTGTGTTTTTTTTGTTTGGTGTTTTTAATTTTTTGTTTTTATTTTATTTTTGTTTTAATTTTTTCGTATTTTCTGTTCTGCTATCGTTGTACTGTGCTAAATCAAACGATACGGCGCATCTGATCTCTCAGATACGGCGTATTGCGTTTAATTTTTTTTAATACAACGCGTTTAATTAATTCGATACGACGCATCTTTTCCCCAAGATACGGCGTATCTGTTTTTAATAAGAAAATTTTTTCTAAGCGATAAAGTAATACGACGCATCTGCTTTTGCAGATACGGCGTATCTGTTTTTGATAAAAATTTTTCTAAAACATTAACGACATACGACGCATCTTCTTTTGAAGATACGGCGTATCTATTATTTTAATTAAAAACAGTTTGCGAATTATTAAACAGATACGACGTATCGATCTCTGTCGATACGGCGCATCTTACTGAATCAAAAATCTTTATCATTAAACGTAACAAAAATACGGCGCATTAACTTTTGTTAGTACGACGAATATAATTTGATAAATATAGTTGATTTTTGATATTTACCTTGATCGGTCCGCTACTCTCGTGTGCAAGTTGTTTATTTTCAGGATAAATGATGACTCAAGCATCACCAAGAAGGATTACATTCTGAACCAAACCTAGAGACGCTAGCTGGAGTGACCGAACATAAGACGACAAGAGTGGAGGAAAACTCAGTACTGGTAACATTGAACCTCTTTAATTCTTGAAGTAGAATCCCAGGTAAACTCTACGATAATTCAACTGCCCAAAGGAAAGTTCTCTACACTATGATTTCAGTTTTATTATCCATATTATACATCTGATTCAAATCGTAATCTTAATTTTGTATGCTCAAAAACGATATTTGTTCCTAACCTCGGAATAAATCCTTATCCACTAAACAATGAGATTACAATTATTAATGAAACGCTTATGCCTATTACTCTTATTTTGAATTCATCTATATGGTGTGCCGTTTTTACCCAAATTTGATGTATAAGGAACTGTGTTGCGGAGGCCAAGGTACGTTCTTCATTTAAATTTCGTTAACTAACATAGAGATACGGCGGATCTTAATATCCAAAGCGCCGTATCCCTGACCAACTAGGACTTATTGACTAGTCAACGGAATTAAATAGATACGGCGCATCCCAATTTTCTAATACGGCGCATCGTGTCGCCCTATAAATACGACGGGAATACGCCGCATAAACACACACAGTTAAGAACACGCACTAAAAATTATACTAGAATTCCGATCGTTCTTCTTTAATCCGCCTTTAATCCGAGCATTAATCCTTCTCCTAATCACAAATACTAAGGTAATTGTTACATTTCGATTTAATTTTGATTAATACGAAAATTAGGGTTTATAGGATTGAATCGATTCGCGCTTAAACGATATTTGAGGGATATGATGGTTCTTGGGATTACGGTAGTAGGATCAACACCAATTGTGCTTACAATTTACAATTCCCATGCATGATTGGGTACAAGTGTATTGACGCCAATTTCTTTCCTATTTTATCAATCAATGTCATGTCTAGAAGCTTTTACAATTCTATTATGAGAAATAAAAAGGAGTATAAAGGAAAGAATGTAGTTGGAGCCTTCATTAATGTCCCGATCTTCGTTGGACGCTTCACTATTGTTACTGAGTTCGTAGTTATTGAAGACATGAATGCCTATTGTGACAGCAATATGGGTGACGTGATTGTTGGAAAACCATTTTGTAGGGAGATCACTATTAATGCAAAACGATTTGAAGGAAAGATCACCTTCCAATGTGGAAGCGACGTTATCACTTATATGATGCCCCGAACTCACCCTGGATTTAAACATGCTACTAATAGGGTCTGCTACAAATTCTCTCCATTCCTTTTTATTAGTAATGATGACATGAAGAAAGGAATTGAGTACCCATATCAATTAATGGGAGGATTCTACAAAGGAGTTTTGAATTTGGGACCTGAATATATACGAGACGATTCGGTTGCTAGATGGATCCTACGTGGCCATGTAGGAATCAATGATCGATATTAAAGTGCTGAACGTGAGTCTAACTTGAAGACTCTGGAATAAAGACAAGTGCTTACCGGGAGACAACCCGGATTTATCTTTTATTATTCTGTTTTCTGTGTCGAGTCAGTCCAGGCCGCACGAGGATACGGCGCATCTCAGTCCTGAGATGCGACGCATCCTCTGCAATGGTCATATCTTATTTTATATTTTTGCATTTTTATTTTCGACTTTAAAACTATTTATCAGTTTATTTTAATGCGGCGCATCCCTGGTTAAGGATGCGGCGCATCTTTATTCTGATCCGTATTATTCCAGGCTCGATACGGCGTATCTTCTTCAATAAGATACGGCGCATCGACTGACCTGATGATTTTCAGTTTTAATTTTTTAAGTTTTATTTTTCCTAACTACTAATGTGTTATGCAAGTTGAACCTTTCTTATCTTAGGTGTGTTTTAAAGTGTTGGTGGTATTATAGTTTCCTGGATTTCCTGTGGATACATAAAGTATGAAGTTTTAACGTTCTAATCCACAAGAAGATGATTTTTGCTCTTATACTAATGGAGGATCATACCGAGCAAATCTCAGGGGAGTTTTTCTGTTCTAATTCTTTTATTTTCCAGTTTTTAAACTTTTATACAAACAACGAGGACGTTGTTTAACTTAAGTGGGGGGATTGGAGAATTAGAACACTTAACAATTACTTGTCCTACTTTTCCAAAAATTATGCTTAAAATGTGCTTAATATATCAAACTTAAAAATTTTTTTAGCATGTTTTTGTTTAAGATCTAAGTTACATAACTGCACACATGACATTATTTTCAAAAATTGTGATTTTTCAAAATTCACAAATCTATGAGTGTGCCGGTGACTTGTAAACTTTAGAACTTGGCTTGTATACTATTCGAGACCACCATAATGAGTATTATTTATATAATTGGAATGACTTGTCTAAATTGGTAAAATTCTAGGATTACACCAAATAGCCTTTATATGTTATGTGTTATTAGCTAACTACACTGGTTAGTTAACCCCCGTATAAAACCTTTTGTTACTCTCATTTTTAGAGTAAGATACCCCTAGAAAAACACTCAGAGCCATTCCTTTCGTTTCTTACACCTATGTTTAAAATGTTTCGTTACACCTTAAACCTTAGCCTACCCTGTAGATTAGAATCCATGGTTGGTTAATTGCTATAGGCAGAGTGTGTTTCCTTACATTACCTGTGTTCCCGTGCGTAATTCATTATCTATGGTTAGGTCGGGAAATTGCACAATGCAATTGGAGTGAAAGTAAATATTGTATATTTTTGAGTTTATTTTTCGTGTGTTTACTACTTTCACTATTACCGTTATTTCTGAAAGTATGAAAAGTATGAAAAAATTATCCGGAAAGAAAGTTGTAGTGATGTGGTGAAATTTTACACATCTATGTTTATGTTTCAAGTAAAAAAAAAAAAAAAAAAAAAAAAAAAAAAAAAAAAAAAAAAAAAAAATCGAAAAAAAAATGAGAAAAAAAAGAAAGAAAAAAAGAGTTGGATGTTTATTTTAAGCCAACGATGTAGAGTTATGTAAGTGGTCGATATCACCACTATTTGTTCAATGATATGAGTATTATTCATGGGATGGTTGGGATAGTGATTAACCACACTTAGGATTTTAATTTATTTGTTTTGTTTTGTTTATTTTTATTTTTACACCAATTTATATCCCAAATGTTATCCATACCCTGTATTGTTCTTTATCCAACCGAACCTTTGATTTATTGAGATTAGGGATTTGAGCAATCTTAAGTATCGTAGTCGTGGATTCGGCTATGTATTTATGATTTTGTCGCCCTTTTTGATATATTATTATTGGTGAAGTTTGGACCTATCTTTAGCCTATTCGAGTTAAGGATTTGAGCAATTGCAAGTATCGTGTTCGTGGATTCGATCATGTATTTGTGATTTTGTCGCCTTTTCTGGAATTTGAGATCGATAGTGTAAATAAGAATAATTAACCCTTAAGCCTAAAAACCCTTTTTACCGCTTTAGACTTGTTATTCCTTAGCTTTAGTGGTGGAGATGTGTATACTTGCCAAGCTTATGATAGAATATTCGTCGCGACTGGACAGTTAAACGATTAGATTTGATTTTATCGACTTATTTTATTTTACTTCTAATTCGTTAAGTGTTTAGTTGTGTGATTATGAAACAAATGAATACATGCTTAAATGTAAAAATAAATCCTAACATCTTTTAGGATACATTTTCATAAATGAAATTCTAAGGTTTACTTGGGGACAAGTAAAGTTCAAGTGGGGGGATATTTGATGAACTCAAATAAGTACATTTTATTACTATCATTTATCCTATTAATTTGACTTGTTTTACTATATTATGTATGAGGATTGATACTTAATTGTTTACTTTTGTAATTCTCAGGTAAAAACAAGCATTTGGTGAAACTTAGCTATTTTGGACTAATTATGGAGCAAAACGTGCATAAAGCGAAAGTCTACTGACATGGACAAGATCAAGTCAATTCTGCTCCAGATGCGCCGCATCTCACTATCAACATGCGCCGCATCTCTATCAAGATATCACCAGATACGATCCAATATACAAGAGGACATGCGCCGCATCTAATCACGGAGTTACGCCGCATCTTCTGGCGGTGTACGAATATTCCTGAATATTATAATCTTGGACCCCACGCGAAGTTAAGTACATACGCCGCATCTACTTAGTAGATGCGCCGCATCTTCCCTCAGACAGAAACTATAAATACCCCGTGGACCAGACGAATTAAAGGGTTCGAGTTCGAAACCCTAAAACCGAAGTTCGGACAGCAGAGCAAAAGGACGAATTCAGTCAAGGAGGCAGCACAAGACACACCCAAATCGAAGATACAAGAGCTGTAAGAAGGTGCTGCATGTATTTAATTCATTAAGTAGTTTTGTTTTATTGTGTTAGCAAACTTTAATTCATCAGGATTGGTGGCTTGTGTAATGTGACAACGAAAGATTGCACTCCCTTTAATACTTGCTTTCCCATCAATTAAAGTTTATATGTTGATGTCTTTGGTTACTACTTATTAGTGCATTGATAACCTCTGTGTTTATTAGTGGCTTGCGGGCATTTGACTGCGGGACATAATGTGGCTCCCACGGTTGTTTCTAAATTGATCACTTAGGAATAACTTTTAGACATAAGTAATCATTAAGGGTTTACTCGCCGATAAGAATAGGACCAACGAGAAAGGGTTAACTACATACACTTCATATAAAGCTATCAATAAAACAAGTGACAATCTACTTAATCATAAGGACAGCCCTCTTATTGTCTCGAGTATCTATCTGTGTACGTGTGTGCTACTTGCTGATTCGTGCCTATTTGTTTATTTTATTATTTAATTACAACAAATCGTGCCAGTCTCTCAGGCTGAAACCCCCTTGCGTTAGGATATTAAAATACTGATTAGAATAACTAGATAATACGTTCCACTCTTAGTGATCGACACTCTACTTACCATTATCTTCATACTGACCGGGTACACTGCTCGTTAAGTGTGTGTGTTATTGATAAGTCGGCTAAATATAAATTTAAAACTTGAGTAGGCATTAAAACTGCTAAACCGCAACGACACATCACGCGCATCATAGGGGTATCGTGTACTAAAAATGAGTACAACGCAAAGGGTGTGGGAGAATTACTTGACCAATGTAGCCAATGTAATTATAACAAAAACACAGGTGTAAAAACAATGGGTTAATCCTAATGCCTCTTATCATGTAGTAAATCTAACTACACGAATGTAGTCTCACTTGTGGCCTCGGAATGGTCCTAACGCAAGTTCTAGAATCTAAGTGCTACCGGTACACACATCATAGCATAAATGCTTTTCCTACCAATTCTAGGGGCGAACCTCACATATTTGGGGTGGAAATTTTTTTAGTGGTACGGTTTTTTGTGCTAGTCATATAACTCCTATCCGTGAGACGCTCATTAAGATCAAAGTTTCACTCCTAAGTGTTGTAAAAAATTTTAAATTTGGCACTAAAATTACCCTAACAGGTATTTATCTCAGTTTTATTACACATCTACTATTAAACAAACAAAAATCAAGCGTAATAGCATTCTCTAATTGTACTTTTACCCCCCCTTACACTTAAGATGAACATTGTCCCCAATGTTCAAATAACAAGATGTAAAAGTAAATAAGGTAAAAGAATGAAATCAAATACTCCCCTGATTCGCTCGGTGGATAATGAAATTACACGGTTAGATCTTCCTCCAAAGTAATGTAGAAGCTCCATGACTAATGCATCGCCACAAGCTTGATTCAAAACATTTCCTTGTCCAAAATAACCTGTTAAACCTGAGAAAACAAACACGAAAACCTGCATAACATCGGCGGGATAAAATCTATATATAAGGATATAATGCTTGTGGAATGATAACTTTGCAGATTCCTGGAGATTATAAGTTGGAGATTTTAATAAAAACTTTTTTTTTTTTTTTTAAAACAAAACTTTCAAAAAATTCTGAAAATTAAATCTGACGCCGTCAGGTTATAAACCCTGACGCCGTCAGAAATGACCTGACAAAAATTTTCATTTTAAGTTTCCGGAAAATTTCTGGAAAAACCTTTACCTTACTTCCTGGAAATCCTGCAAAACATCATTATGACTCGATACAAGCATTTGACTCAAACAAATACGAATATGTATGCTATTTTATTATTATTACGATTCATGTTCATTTGTGTTCTAATAAACCGATTTAGATTTCCCTTACACTTATCTTTTGCAAAATACCTTTATATGTAGTTAAGACGAAGTTAAAAACAACATAAAGCATTTTCACAAATTACTTTTGAAAATGAATCAATACTAATAAAAATTAAACACACATACGGAAAATAAAATCAAACAAGCAAATAAATAAACACACAAAGCAAATAAAACAAATAAAGCTTGGGTTGCCTCCCAAGAAGCGCTTTTCTTTATTAACGAGTCTTGTAGCTAGACTCAAAGTCACGTACATTACGTGACTCCATCATCGGTCACGGTTCCTAGGCCATTCTCCTTCCCGGTTTTATATTCCGGTCCTAATTTCAAACAATCCTTGTAGAAACCGAATATCCTTTCCATAACATAGTCTACTCCTTTACTTCTATCCTCATCATTCCTATAGTAGACCGCTTGCTTGAGCTCCTTCTCAACATTTGACAAGTGTTGGAATTGTTCTATCTTATATGGCATTTGGTAGCTTACTTCATCGGTCTCATCCTTAAATCTAACTATCCCTAAGGAAGGTTCATAAGTCATTCTAGAGACCTCAACAAATGGTTTTCCAAAAACCACTTGAGTCAAGGATGTATCGACTATTGGGCGGATATCTTCTACAATTACAAAGTCGGTGACATAGGTGAAGTTTCCTACATAAACCGGTAATCCCTTAACTCTTCCCGTGAAGTTACTCATCCAACCCTTGTCAGGGAACATCCTATACCCAAGTTGATTCTTCATTATCAAGTTGTATTGGGCTCTAGTCATGATGTTTATGGGCGATCTAAGGTCGATGTAAGCTTTCCACACATGTAGATGTCCAATGTTGCATGGTATGTTGAGATTAGAAGGGTCGCCTATTTCTATGATGGGTCTACCTAGGAAGTATGGTGTCTCGGGGTCATCGAATAAGTTTGTATGATATGCGCGCTCTTCCTTAGTGGGTAGCCTATTGAAGTAGTCCTCATCATCATCTACTTCTTCAATCACACTTGTCCTAACTTCCTTATCAACCTCGACTTTCCTATCCTCATCCTTAGGTTCACTATTATCCTCATTCCTATCAATTGGTTTAATAGTGACAATGTTGACAAAGTGGACGTGTTTGGATGAAGAGGGGTCTTTTACTTGGGGTCCGCTATTTGTGTTCCTAGCGTCCTTATGTGGAGGTGATAACACTTGGTTATGGAGAGCTTTCAACAAGTTGTCAATTTTAGTGGTCATCTCCGTTTGTTGTTGATTGAATTCGGTCTCGAATCTAGCTATCCGAGCTTCTTGAGATGCCATAAATTGGGAAATCAATCCTTCAAAGTTATTGGTACTACCATTGCCGGAAGGATTGTTGTTGAAAGTACGGTTCGAGTTGGAACCGCTTGATTGGAAACGATTAGGTGGGTTGGAAGAATTGGTTTGTTGCGTGTTTTGGTTTTGTTTCCACCTAAGGTTCGGGTGATTTTTCCATGAGGGGTTGTATGAATCACCGTAATGGTTTGGCTCGGGTTTGAAAGTGTACCACTTGTCTCCCGCTCCGTCGGTACGCGAGGATGCGTAGTCCACAAAAGCTTGTTCGGGGAGTTCCATGCAATCACGAGTGTCGTGGGGACCACTACATAATTCACATGAAGAAGTGATTTTTTTCACTTGGCTTGAAGGTTTAGGAGCCTCGTAGGATTTCATGAGAAACTTGACTTGGTCTTCAAGTTCTATGATCCTACGGTCGGAAGTGCTTGAATTGTTCGAAGGCAAAGATATTGCCTTGACCGTTTTATTCAAATCACGGGGATCACTCCAACTTTCGTTGTCATAAAGAGCAAGATCCTCTAGGAGAGCCCATGATTGTTCCGCACTTAGATCACGTAGCTTGCCACCGGCCGATTGGTCAATGGTTTGCCTCGTGGAGAGATTGATATGGTCATAGAAGATTTGGATTTGGAGCCAAAGTTCTATGCCATGGTGAGGGACTTTTTGGAGTAAGTCCTTGAATCGAGTCCATGCCTCGTAGAGAGTTTCGCCTTGACGTTGTTGGAACATCAAGATATCATTCCTTAGCTTGGTAGTTCTTCCCGGTGGGAAAAACTGAGCAAGGAAACGAGTGGTGAGATCATCCCACGAGGTAATGGATCCTGCGGGTTGACGTTCTAGCCACTGACTAGCTTGGTCCCGCAAAGAGAATTGGAAGAGACGCAATCGGGTCGTCTCTCGAGTGGCAACATCAAGGTCTATAGAATCAATGATTTTGAGAAAGTCCTTGAGATGTTGATTAGGATCTTCAGAACGAAGTCCATGGAATGCGCATCCGCTTTGCACCAACCGGATGGTGTCGGATCGCAAGGGTGTGATATTGGCTCCTTGAGTGAGCTCAATGGTGTTTCGATAGCCATGGTGGCTAGGACGGGAATACTCTCCTAAAGTACGGGCTCTAGGAGGTGGTGGTGGTTGTTGTGGTGGTGGGTTGTGGGGTTAAGGATATTACCATCTTCCATGATGTCGGATGGTATGGTTACGAACAAAGACACGAAGAAAATAGATAGACTAAAGAAAATCTAGAAAAAGAAAATAAAAATCTCACTAGAAAGGAATCTAGTGAGTAGACCTAATAGAAATAAAAATTCAACCTAAACAATAACTATTCCCCGGCAGCGGCGCCAAAAACTTGATGCGTGGGTTTTGCAACCTTACAACAGGTTTTACCTCTCGAGGGATCTCAAGAGGCTTACAACCCCACCAGGCAGTGTACCTGACCGATGTAGTATAGTGTAGTGGTAAGTACGGGGGATTGATCGTTCTCCACAGGGAATAGTGTTCGTTAGGTGTGAAAGACTACTCTAATTAGGTCTAAGGGTTGAGGAAGATTCTTTTTATGTTTTTATATTTTTATGAAAGCAAGTAAAATCTCGGTTTTGAAAGAGTGGGCGGAATTAGTTGCTAGTCAACTAACCCAAAATTACTACGGATGCAAATAAAATAAAATAACAAAAATGAAAATGTGGTGAGAAACTTATGTGTAGTGAAATGTGTTTACTTAGATTTCCTTACTCCCTAACTATCTTTTACCGGTTAATTAGTGTGTATTAGTCGCGTGGATGACGGGTGTATTCCTTAATACCATTCGTGGGGTGGCGTACTTACTTCCCCAACTCTACAAGCTCCTACTTCACTCCTATGTCGAGCCGGCTAGGAAGCTCCTAACATGGGATCACTAGAATTCGCTTGTGCATTAAATACAACCATAAAAACCTTTAGTACGCATTTGGTTCATGTTTCTTAAGACGTTCAAGCAAGTTACCGAATAGGAAGTTAGCCAGTTTTCTTAAGCCTAACATAGATAAACAATCATCCAATACAACTAACAACACACTAATAACCAATAATCAATAGCTAGGTTTCATTAGATCTAAGCAAACACAAGATAAATTTAGCCTAACATGTTAATCAAAAGACAAGAATAAGATAAAATCAAACAACACATAGACATATTGAATGATTAATTGATAACTTATCTTCAATGTAACATGGAAGATCTCAAGGCAAAAAGCCTTGAAAAAGAAGCTGAATTCGTCTTAGGGTTTTCTCCCAAAATTCCACACACTAAGCTCTCTTAATGACAAAAAATTAGAAAACTATATATAGATTTTTGGATCTGACGGCGTCACGTTATGGAGTGTGACGCCGTCACCTCGCCGCTTTTAGGGTTCCCGGATGACCTTCTCGACGCCGTCCCTCTTTAGCTCTTCAAAAATCCATTCTGGCTTATCAAGGCTTGACGCCGTCTAACCTTGAACGTGACGCCGTCCCTCTTTGATTTAAGCCGTGACGCCCTTGATCAAGTTAAAGCATGACGCCGTCAGAATTCACATGGTATTTTCACTGGCTTATCATGAGTAAATTTCACGTCCACCTTTTCTTGCCAAGGCATGACGCCGTCTGGGGTTAAATGTGACGCCGTCAAAGGTAACTTTCAGCCGATTTTTGAGACTTTGTCGTTTTCTTCACTTTTATGCTCCAAAAACGTCCAAAATGCCTCCTTTTCCAGATTTCTCCTCAAAAGTACCTAAAATGACAAAAGGAACGATTTAGGGCAATATTTGATCAAATAAATACGATTTAAGGCTTAAATGACCCCTTAAAAGCGGTACACTTTTCGCTTCATCAGATGTCAACCAGAATAGAGGCACTAATCTACTTTGCGTTAAGAGGGGGGAGTAATGAGGATGCTAATGTTAAAGAGTTACTGGATAAACTTGAGGAAGTTTACAGAAGAAACTCCCATGTTTTGAAGGTTTATGGCTCAGCTGTGGTGAAAGACGTTCATCATTTGGTTATATAAAAATTTGGCAAGCCTAAACCCTAAACCCTAAACCCTACCCCTAACCCTAAACCCTAAACCCACCAAACCCAAACCCCCAACCCAACCCAAAACCCTAACCCAACCCAAACCCAAACCCAAAACCCAACCCCCAACCCCTAACCCCTAACCCCAACCCCTAACCCCACTATAAACCCTAAACCCTAAAAACCCTAAACCCTAAAACTAACCCCTAACCCCAAAACCCCAAACCCCTAACCCCTAACCCCTAACCCTAAACCCTAAACCCTTGGTGGCTTCCTTATTTTTTACAGCCTAGGAATTTGGACCCCAAGTTTAATGGATCTGAGATTAGTGATTCCTAGGAGTAGGTTATGGTTATTTTGTTTAGGAAACAAACAGCGGGCTTACATACTCTCTAGTAAACTAATATAGCAAACTGATGTGTAGCTTAGCTTGGTTTTTATTTGGATTTGGAAACACTCCAACAGTACTTGCATAAAAAAAAAGAATTTAATATCTCGAACTTGTCTTTACTTGTAGGTGTGAGGCACTCAAGAAAGCTGCTGAGGCAGTTTATAAAGCCTTGTCTGATCTGGATGAGTGTCGTTTGATATCCGAAGCAGCTGATTTTCTTTCTAGGCTAAATAAAAGAAAGCAAAAAATGAAAGAAATGTCAGTAATACTTGGAATTGTCACATCCGACAAGAAATGGCTTAATATTGAAGAGATAGGTGATAAGATATATGGGTTAACTCCCCGTGGTAGTCTGTATTGCTTTGATAAAAAGACCCCCATGAGAGAGTCCTGGTCCACTGAAATTGGCAGAGGACTGCAGCTTTTAGATAGAAGTTCAAGCGATGGAAGCTCATCTTCAGATTTATATTTTGAGGTAGTCACATGTTCAGATACAGTAAATAAAGAGGTGAGGATTAAAAGAAGTTAGTTATTAACTCTTGTTTTAAATATACTCGTTTCTTTCATTTTATTCATCATAAATTCCAACCTCTTATACTTTGTTCAGGATCCGTTATATCTTGAGGAAGAGGTCTTTGGAAAAGTTTTTAAATGGAATGACACAGATTACTGTCAGCTTTCAACGTTCGTAAAAGATATGTATTTCAACCCAATTGGGGGTCGACGCCTCTATTCGGCAGACATTTGCCCTACCAAAGAAGTTATCCGGGTTAGCCGTTCCAAGATGCAATTAACTGTGTACAATAAAAAAATCGAAAGAATCCAGAATCACCACAACACAAAAAGGAAAATGGACGGTTTTTCTTTTTGCATACGCTATTCACACTATGACATTGTACGTCTTACTTTAGACGGGGCAAGGTGGGTTGAGACATATAATAAGCCTGTGATCCCTAATTCGATCCCGTATCGTTTTTCACCGGGCGTTTTATACAAAGATCTGCAATTGGTCGGTAAAGTACTAGGGAATAACGGTGAGGTGACAATAGATGTCAACCAGAATAGAGGCACTAATCTACTTAGCGTTAAGAGGGGGGGGAGTAATGAGGATGCTGATGTTAAAGAGTTACTAGATAAACTTGAGGAAGTTTGCAGAAGAAACTCCCATGTTTTGAAGGTTTATGGCTCAGCTGTGGTGAAAGACGTTCATCATTTGGTTATAGAAAAATTTGGCAAGCCTAAACCCTAACCCCTAACCCCTAACCCTAAACCCTAAACCCAAACCCCCAACCCCCAACCCAAAACCCTAAACCCAAAACCCAAAACCCAACCCCCAACCCCTAACCCCTAACCCCTAACCCCAACCCCTAACCCCTATAAACCTAAACCCTAAAAACCCTAAACCCTAAACCTAACCCTAACCCCAAAACCCCAAACCCCAAACCCCTAACCCCTAAACCCTAAACCCTTGGTGGCTTCCTTATTTTTTACAGCCTAGGAATTTGGACCCCAAGTTTAATGGATCTGAGATTAGTGATTCCTAGGAGTAGGTTATGGTTATTTTGTTTAGGAAACAAACAGCGGGCTTACATACTCTCTAGTAAACTAATATAGCAAACTGATGTGTAGCTTAGCTTGGTTTTTATTTGGATTTGGAAACACTCCAATAGTACTTGCATAAAAAAAAAGAATTTCATATCTCGAACTTGTCTTTACTTGTAGGTGTGAGGCACTCAAGAAAGCTGCTAAGGCAGTTTATAAAGCCTTGTCTGATCTGGATGAGTGTCGTTTGATATCCGAAGCAGCTGATTTTCTTTCTAGGCTAAATAAAAGAAAGCAAAAAATGAAAGAAATGACAGTAATACTTGGAATTGTCACATCCGACAAGAAATGGCTTAATATTGAGAGAATAGGTGATAAGATATATGGGTTAACTCCCCGTGGTAGTCTGTATTGCTTTGATAAAAAGACCCCCATGAGAGAGTCCTGGTCCACTGAAATTGGCAGAGGACTGCAGCTTTTAGATAGAAGTTCAAGCGATGGAAGCTCATCTTCAGATTTATATTTTGAGGTAGTCACCTGTTCAGATACAGTAAATAAAGAGGTGAGGATTAAAAGAAGTTAGTTATTAACTCTTGTTTTAAATATACTCGTGTCTTTCGTTTTATTCATCATAAATTCCAACCTCTTATACTTTGTTCAGGATCCGTTATATCTTGAGGAAGAGGTCTTTGGAAAAGTTTTTAAATGGAATGACACAGATTACTGTCAGCTTTCAACGTTCGTAAAAGATATGTATTTCAACCCAATTGGGGGTCGACGCCTCTATTTGGCAGACATTTGCCCTACCAAAGAAGTTATCCGGGTTAGCCGTTCCAAGATGCAATTAACTGTGTACAATAAAAAAATCGAAAGAATCCAGAATCACCACAACACAAAAAGGAAAATGGACGGTTTTTCTTTTCGCATACGCTATTCACACTATGACATCGTACGTCTTACTTTAGACGGGGCAAGGTGGGTTGAGACATATAATAAGCCTGTGATCCCTAATTCGATCCCGTATCGTTTTTCACCGGGCGTTTTATACAAAGATCTGCAATTGGTCGGTAAAGTACTGGGGAATAACGGTGAGGTGACAATAGATGTCAAACAGAATAGAGCTGAGGCACTAATCTACTTTGCGTTGCGAGGGGGGAGTAATGAGGATGCTGATGTTAAAGAGTTACTGGATAAACTTGAGGAAGTTTGCAGAAGAAACTCCCATGTTTTGAAGGTTTATGGCTCAACTGTGGTGAAAGACGTTCATCATTTGGTTATAGAAAAATTTGGCAAGCCTAAACCTAAACCTAAACCCTACACCTAACCCCAAACCCCAACCCCCAACCCCTAACCCTAAACCCTAAACCCTTGGTGGCTTCCTTATTTTTTACAGCCTAGGAATTTGGACCCCAAGTTTAATGGATCTGAGATTAGTGATTCCTAGGAGTAGGTTATGGTTATTTTGTTTAGGAAACAAACAGCGGGCTTACATACTCTCTAGTAAACTAATATAGCAAACTGATGTGTAGCTTAGCTTGGTTTTTATTTGGATTTGGAAACACTCCAACAGTACTTGCATAAAAAAAAAAGAATTTCATATCTCGAACTTGTCTTTACTTGTAGGTGTGAGGCACTCAAGAAAGCTGTGAGGCAGTTTAATAAACCTTGTCTGATCTGGATGAGTGTCGTTTGACATCCGAGCAGCTGATTTTCTTTCTAGGCTAAATAAAAGAAAGCAAAAAATGAAAGAAATGTCAGTAATACTTGAATTGTCACATCCGACAAGAAATGGCTTAATATTGAAGAGATAGGTGATAAGATATATATTGTAGTTGCTTTGATAAAAAGACCCCCATGAGAGAGTCCTGGTCCACTGAAATTGGCAGAGGACTGCAGCTTTTAGATAGAAGTTCAAGCGATGGAAGCTCATCTTCAGATTTATATTTTGAGGTAGTCACCTGTTCAGATACAGTAAATAAAGAGGTGAGGATTAAAAGAAGTTAGTTATTAACTCTTGTTTTAAATATACTCGTGTCTTTCGTTTTATTCATCATAAATTCCAACCTCTTATACTTTGTTCAGGATCCGTTATATCTTGAGGAAGAGGTCTTTGGAAAAGTTTTTAAATGGAATGACACAGATTACTGTCAGCTTTCAACGTTCGTAAAAGATATGAATTTCAACCCAATTGGGGGTCGACGCTCTATTCGGCATACATTTGCCCTACCAAAGAAGTTATCCGGGTTAGCCGTTCCAAGATGCAATTAACTGTGTACAATAAAAAAATCGAAAGAATCCAGAATCACCACAACACAAAAAGGAAAATGGACGGTTTTTCTTTTTGCATACGCTATTCACACTATGACATTGTACGTCTTACTTTAGACGGGGCAAGGTGGGTTGAGACATATAATAAGCCTGTGATCCCTAATTCGATCCCGTATCGTTTTTCACCGGGCGTTTTATACAAAGACTGCAATTGGTCGTGTGAGGCACTCAAGAAAGCTGCTGAGGCAGTTTATAAAGCCTTGTCTGATCTGGATGAGTGTCGTTTGATATCCGAAGCAGCTGATTTTCTTTCTAGGCTAAATAAAAGAAAGCAAAAAATGAAAGAAATGTCAGTAATACTTGGAATTGTCACATCCGACAAGAAATGGCTTAATATTGAAGAGATAGGTGATAAGATATATGGGTTAACTCCCCGTGGTAGTCTGTATTGCTTTGATAAAAAGACCCCCATGAGAGAGTCCTGGTCCACTGAAATTGGCAGAGGACTGCAGCTTTTAGATAGAAGTTCAAGCGATGGAAGCTCATCTTCAGATTTATATTTTGAGGTAGTCACCTGTTCAGATACAGTAAATAAAGAGGTGAGGATTAAAAGAAGTTAGTTATTAACTCTTGTTTTAAATATACTCGTGTCTTTCGTTTTATTCATCATAAATTCCAACCTCTTATACTTTGTTCAGGATCCGTTATATCTTGAGGAAGAGGTCTTTGGAAAAGTTTTTAAATGGAATGACACAGATTACTGTCAGCTTTCAACGTTCGTAAAAGATATGTATTTCAACCCAATTGGGGGTCGACGCCTCTATTCGGCAGACATTTGCCCTACCAAAGAAGTTATCCGGGTTAGCCGTTCCAAGATGCAATTAACTGTGTACAATAAAAAAATCGAAAGAATCCAGAATCACCACAACACAAAAAGGAAAATGGACGGTTTTTCTTTTTGCATACGCTATTCACACTATGACATCGTACGTCTTACTTTAGACGGGGCAAGGTGGGTTGAGACATATAATAAGCCTGTGATCCCTAATTCGATCCCGTATCGTTTTTCACCGGGCGTTTTATACAAAGATCTGCAATTGGTCGGTAAAGTACTGGGGAATAACGGTGAGGTGACAATAGATGTCAACCAGAATAGAGGCACTAATCTACTTTGCGTTGCGAGGGGGGGAGTAATGAGGATGCTGATGTTAAAGAGTTATTGGATAAACTTGAGGAAGTTTGCAGAAGAAACTCCCATGTTTTGAAGGTTTATGGCTCAGCTGTGGTGAAAGACGTTCATCATTTGGTTATAGAAAAATTTGGCAAGCCTAAACCCTAAACCCTAAACACTAACCCCAAACCCCCAACACCCAACCCCTAACCCCTAACCCTAAACCCTAAACCCTTGGTGGCTTCCTTATTTTTTACAGCCTAGGAATTTGGACCCCAAGTTTAATGGATCTGAGATTAGTGATTCCTAGGAGTAGGTTATGGTTATTTTGTTTAGGAAACAAACAGCGGGCTTACATACTCTCTAGTAAACTAATATAGCAAACTGATGTGTAGCTTAGCTTGGTTTTTATTTGGATTTGGAAACACTCCAACAGTACTTGCATAAAAAAAAAAAAAAGAATTTCGTATCTCGAACTTGTCTTTACTTGTAGGTGTGAGGCACTCAAGAAAGCTGCTGAGGCAGTTTATAAAGCCTTGTCTGATCTGGATGAGTGTCGTTTGATATCCGAAGCAGCTGATTTTCTTTCTAGGCTAAATAAAAGAAAGCAAAAAATGAAAGAAATGTCAGTAATACTTGGAATTGTCACATCCGACAAGAAATGGCTTAATATTGAAGAGATAGGTGATAAGATATATGGGTTAACTCCCCGTGGTAGTCTGTATTGCTTTGATAAAAAGACCCCCATGAGAGAGTCTTGGTCCACTGAAATTAGCAGAGGACTGCAGCTTTTAGATAGAAGTTCAAGCGATGGAAGCTCATCTTCAGATTTATATTTTGAGGTAGTCACCTGTTCAAATACAGTAAATAAAGAGGTGAGGATTAAAAGAAGTTAGTTATTAACTCTTGTTTTAAATATACTCGTGTCTTTCGTTTTATTCATCATAAATTCCAACCTCTTATACTTTGTTCAGGATCCGTTATATCTTGAGGAAGAGGTCTTTGAAAAAGTTTTTAAATGGAATGACACAGATTACTGTCAGCTTTCAACGTTCGTAAAAGATATGTATTTCAACCCAATTGGGGGTCGACGCCTCTATTCGGCAGACATTTGCCCTACCAAAGAAGTTATCCGGGTTAGCCGTTCCAAGATGCAATTAACTGTGTACAATAAAAAAATCGAAAGAATCCAGAATCACCACAACACAAAAAGGAAAATGGACGGTTTTTCTTTTTGCATACGCTATTCACACTATGACATTGTACGTCTTACTTTAGACGGGGCAAGGTGGGTTGAGACATATAATAAGCCTGTGATCCCTAATTCGATCCCGTATCGTTTTTCACCGGGCGTTTTATACAAAGATCTGCAATTGGTCGGTAAAGTACTGGGGAATAACGGTGAGGTGACAATAGATGTCAACCAGAATAGAGGCACTAATCTACTTTGCGTTAAGAGGGGGAGTAATGAGGATGCTGATGTTAAAGAGTTACTGGATAAACTTGAGGAAGTTTGCAGAAGAAACTCCCATGTTTTGAAGGTTTATGGCTCAGCTGTGGTGAAAGACGTTCATCATTTGGTTATAGAAAAATTTGGCAAGCCTAAACCCTAAACCCTAAACCTTAACCCCTAACCCCTAACCCTAAACCCTAAACCCTAAACCCAAACCCAAACCCCCAACCCCCAACCCTAAACCCTAAACCCTAAATCCAAAACCCAACCCCCAACCCCTAACCCCAACCCCTAACCCCTATAAACCCTAAACCCTAAAAACCCTAAACCCTAAACCTAACCCCTAACCCCAAAACCCCAAACCCCAAACCCCTAACCCTAAACCCTTGGTGGCTTCCTTATTTTTTACAGCCTAGGAATTTGGACCCCAAGTTTAATGGATCTGAGATTAGTGATTCCTAGGAGTAGGTTATGGTTATTTTGTTTAGGAAACAAACAGCGGGCTTACATACTCTCTAGTAAACTAATATAGCAAATTGATGTGTAGCTTAGCTTGGTTTTTATTTGGATTTGGAAACACTCCAACAGTACTTGCATAAAAAAAAAGAATTTCATATCTCGAACTTGTCTTTACTTGTAGGTGTGAGGCAGTCAAGAAAGCTGCTGAGGCAGTTTATAAAGCCTTGTCTGATCTGGATGAGTGTCGTTTGATATCCGAAGCAGCTGATTTTCTTTCTAAGCTAAATAAAAGAAAGCAAAAAATGAAAGAAATGTCAGTAATACTTGGAATTGTCACATCCGACAAGAAATGGCTTAATATAGAAGAGATAGGTGATAAGATATATGGGTTAACTCCCCGTGGTAGTCTGTATTGCTTTGATAAAAAGACCCCCATGAGAGAGTCCTGGTCCACTGAAATTGGCAGAGGACTGCAGCTTTTAGATAGAAGTTCAAGCGATGGAAGCTCATCTTCAGATTTATATTTTGAGGTAGTCACCTGTTCAGATACAGTAAATAAAGAGGTGAGGATTAAAAGAAGTTAGTTATTAACTCTTGTTTTAAATATACTCGTGTCTTTCGTTTTATTCATCATAAATTCCAACCTCTTATACTTTGTTCAGGATCCGTTATATCTTGAGGAAGAGGTCTTTGAAAAAGTTTTTAAATGGAATGACACATATTACTGTCAGCTTTCAAAGTTCGTAAAAGATATGTATTTCAACCCAATTGGGGGTCGACGTCTCTATTCGGCAGACATTTTCCCTACCAAAGAAGTTATCCGGGTTAGCCGTTCCAAGATGCAATTAACTGTGTACAATAAAAAAATCGAAAGAATCCAGAATCACCACAACACAAAAAGGAAAATGGACGGTTTTTCTTTTTGCATACGCTATTCACACTATGACATTGTACGTCTTACTTTAGACGGGGCAAGGTGGGTTGAGACATATAATAAGCCTGTGATCCCTAATTCGATCCCGTATCGTTTTTCACCGGGCGTTTTATACAAAGATCTGCAATTGGTCGGTAAAGTACTGGGGAATAACGGTGAGGTGACAATAGATGTCAACCAGAATAGAGGCACTAATCTACTTTGCGTTGCGAGGGGGGGGAGTAATGAGGATGCTGATGTTAAAGAGTTATTGGATAAACTTGAGGAAGTTTGCAGAAGAAACTCCCATGTTATGAAGGTTTATGGCTCAGCTGTGGTGAAAGACGTTCATCATATGGTTATAGAAAAATTTGGCAAGCCTAAACCCTAAACCCTAAACCTTAAACCCTAACCCCAAACCCCCAACCCCCAACCCCTAACCCTAACCCTAAACCCTAAACCCTTGGTGGCTTCCTTATTTTTTACAGCCTAGGAATTTGGACCCCAAGTTTAATGGATCTGAGATTAGTGATTCCTAGGAGTAGGTTATGGTTATTTTGTTTAGGAAACAAACAGCGGGCTTACATACTCTCTAGTAAACTAATATAGCAAACTGATGTGTAGCTTAGCTTGGTTTTTATTTGGATTTGGAAACACTCCAACAGTACTTGCATAAAAAAAAGAATTTCGTATCTCGAACTTGTCTTTACTTGTAGGTGTGAGGCACTCAAGAAAGCTGTTGAGGCAGTTTATAAAGCCTTGTCTGATCAGGATGAGTGTCGTTTGATATCCGAAGCAGCTGATTTTCTTTCTAGGCTAAATAAAAGAAAGCAAAAAATGAAAGAAATGTCAGTAATACTTGGAATTGTCACATCCGACAAGAAATGGCTTAATATTGAAGAGATAGGTGATAAGATATATGGGTTAACTCCCCGTGGTAGTCTGTATTGCTTTGATAAAAAGACCCCCATGAGAGAGTCTTGGTCCACTGAAATTGGCAGAGGACTACAGATTTTAGATAGAAGTTGAAGCGATGGAAGCTCATCTTTAGATTTATATTTTGAGGTAGTCACCTGTTCAGATACAGTAAATAAAGAGGTGAGGATTAAAAGAAGTTAGCTATCAACTCTTGTTTTAAATATACTCGTGTCTTTCGTTTTATTCATCATAAATTCCAACCTCTTATACTTTGTTCAGGATCCGTTATATCTTGAGGAAGAGGTCTTTGGAAAAGTTTTTAAATGAAATGACACAGATTACTGTCAGCTTTCAACGTTCGTAAAAGATATGTATTTCAACCCAATTGGGGGTCGACGCCTCTATTCGGCAGACATTTGCCCTACCAAAGAAGTTATCCGGGTTAGCCGTTCCAAGATGCAATTAACTGTGTACAATAAAAAATCGAAAGAATCCAGAATCACCACAACACAAAAAGGAAAATGGACGGTTTTTCTTTTTGCATACGCTATTCACACTATGACATTGTACGTCTTACTTTAGACGGGGCAAGGTGGGTTGAGACATATAATAAGCCTGTGATCCCTAATTCGATCCCGTATCGTTTTTCACCGGGCGTTTTATACAAAGATCTGCAATTGGTCGGTAAAGTACTGGGGAATAACGGTGAGGTGACAATAGATGTCAACCAGAATAGAGCTGAGGCACTAATCTACTTTGCGTTGCGAGGGGGGGGAGTAATGAGGATGCTGATGTTAAAGAGTTACTGGATAAACTTGAGGAAGTTTGCAGAAGAAACTCCCATGTTTTGAAGGTTTATGGCTCAGCTGTGGTGAAAGACGTTCATCATTTGGTTATAGAAAAATTTGGCAAGCCTAAACCCTAAACCCTAAACCCTAACACCTAACCCCAAACCCCAACTCCCAACCCCTAACCATAAACCCTAAACCCTTGGTGGCTTCCTTATTTTTTTCAGCCTAGGAATTTGGACCCCAAGTTTAATGGATCTGAGATTAGTGATTCCTAGGAGTAGGTTATGGTTATTTTGTTTAGGAAACAAACAGCGGGCTTACATACTCTCTAGTAAACTAATATAGCAAACTGATGTGTAGCTTAGCTTGGTTTTTATTTGGATTTGGAAACACTCCAACAGTACTTGCATAAAAAAAAAGAATTTCATATCTCGAACTTGTCTTTACTAGTAGGTGTGAGGCACTGAAGAAAGTTGCTGAGGCAGTTTATAAAGCCTTGTCTGATCTGGATGAGTGTCGTTTGATATCCGAAGCAGCTGATTTTCTTTCTAGGCTAAATAAAAGAAAGCAAAAAATGAAAGAAATGTCAGTAATACTTGGAATTGTCACATCCGACAAGAAATGGCTTAATATTGAAGAGATAGGTGATAAGATATATGGGTTAACTCCCCGTGGTAGTCTGTATTGCTTTGATAAAAAGACCCCCATGAGAGAGTCCTGGTCCACTGAAATTGGCAGAGGACTGCAGCTTTTAGATAGAAGTTCAAGCGATGGAAGCTCATCTTCAGATTTATATTTTGAGGTAGTCACCTGTTCAGATACAGTAAATAAAGAGGTGAGGATTAAAAGAAGTTAGTTATTAACTCTTGTTTTAAATATACTCGTGTCTTTCGTTTTATTCATCATAAATTCCAACCTCTTATACTTTGTTCAGGATCCGTTATATCTTGAGGAAGAGGTCTTTGGAAAAGTTTTTAAATGGAATGACACAGATTACTGTCAGCTTTCAACGTTCGTAAAAGATATGTATTTCAACCCAATTGGGGGTCGACGCCTCTATTCGGCAGACATTTGCCCTACCAAAGAAGTTATCCGGGTTAGCCGTTCCAAGATGCAATTAACTGTGTACAATAAAAAAATCGAAAGAATCCAGAATCACCACAACACAAAAAGGAAAATGGACGGTTTTTCTTTTTGCATACGCTATTCACACTATGACATTGTACGTCTTACTTTAGACGGGGCAAGGTGGGTTGAGACATATAATAAGCCTGTGATCCCTAATTCGATCCCGTATCGTTTTTCACCGGGCGTTTTATACAAAGATCTGCAATTGGTCGGTAAAGTACTGGGGAATAACGGTGAGGTGACAATAGATGTCAACCAGAATAGAGGCACTAATCTACTTTGCGTTGCGAGGGGGGGAGTAATGAGGATGCTGATGTTAAAGAGTTACTGGATAAACTTGAGGAAGTTTGCAGAAGAAACTCCCATGTTTTGAAGGTTTATGGCTCAGCTGTGGTGAAAGACGTTCATCATTTGGTTATAGAAAAATTTGGCAAGCCCTTACCTCTTTTCATAGAGGAAGACAGTTCACTCATTCAGGCTGGCAAGGACTTGATCAAATTAGTAAAGGGGGTAGTAAATGGGATTGCAGCGTTGCATGACAAAGAAATCGTTGTTGGCAATCTTACTATTAATGATTTTTATGTTGACAAATTTCTAAATGTTAAAATCTCCCCTTTTAACGCCGAAAGGAAATTTGCTGCGAGTTCCTCCTCGAGAGGAAGGCGCCAAAGGGTTAACAATTCCTCAGTAAATATCAAGTTCTCTCTAAAAGCCCGAGTGCCATCAGTGAGTACTTAATAGGACTTTTGTATGATTTCGTCTAAGTTTAGGAAAGGTATAGTGATCTACCATACCATTCGAGAGAAAGAGAGTAACTTGTATAAGCTCTTAAAACAAAGGTAAAAACTTCCTAGGCTGATTATTTCACTTAATTCATAGTTGGCCATATAAGCAGTCTGAACCTGGTATATAAACAAAGATAAATACTTCCTAGTGTACCCCGCCATGGCAAGATTGGGTATTGTTGTTTAAATTCTTCCTAGGTGGTTGAATGCAGCATAGTCTTGCCTTGTTTGTAGAATATTTACCGATACAAAACTATAACACATCTATTAGTTACACAGATGTTTGAATTAGCAAAGCATGATTAATCAACCTCAAGAGGTAACATAGGTAAGCTAGGAATTCTAGGAAATTTTTTTTATAGAAGTTTGCAATATGATTGGCTCAGAAGTTAGAAGACTCGTAATTATTAACTTAATAAATAATTAAATGAGTTATTAATTTCTAATCTTGCTTCTTGATTAGTATGGATGCTAACATCCTCTGGAGTCCACAAATGATCCATGTAGTTATATAGAATATGAATTTTATCGAGGTGTTTTAGAGAATTGAGTTCATTTTTTACGTCCCAGCTTATGCTAGTCATCATGTTTCATCTAAATAATGAAAGCTTGTCACGGTGAATGGCTAGCAAAACTTCTTGACTAAGTTTTTGAAATATAGACGTATGCCTAAAATTGATAATTTTGCATCTGGGATGCCCTTTGTGTTGATGAACTTGTGCTTCTGTAGGCCATAGTTACTTTTCAAGGTGTTACTGACACTCTTTTACCATTTGAAAGCATTTTTATTCAATCTGGTTAACGTCTGTGATAAATTTGTCAATTCGTGTATGGCCTGAGTTGGCAATTTTGTTTCATTTATTGATGAATCTGTCAATTTGGTTTATATCTGAGTTTGGCAATTTCGTTGCATTCAGATTCTGTATGAATTCTTAGACGCGAAATCGAGAATTCTCAACCTAACAGTATGATTGAAAGCGGCTGTATATAGTAAATTAGGAGCTGGAAAGATGGTTTGGTCACCTGATGATAAAAGGGTCTTTTAAGATATTTTTCGGTGAACCTGGAGTACACCAGTAGTAGATATTGTAGTTCTGGGAGTAACCTTTACACAGTTTGTGATGTTATGTCATAAGGTTGAGCATTTAAATATAATATAATTAAAAAGTAGTCAATTACATTATATAATTTAGAGCGACAACTTTATCTATCAACACTAATACATCTCCTTGCGCCTACTCATGTATGTTGTAAACACTTCTTGTTATCTCTTAAATGACTTCAATAAGAATAGAACTTAAAAGTTGGATGTCGATGGTTTTTCTTTTCTCCTGAAGTCCAGGTTGAAAACCTTTGCAGAATGCTAATCTAGATGTATCAACAGGGACTGTGCCTCGTTGAATCTTCAACTAGTAGTTTCTTCTAGCCATAACCAAGAATCTCGGATTTTTATCGTTTGAAAAACCCATTTCAAGTAACGAAATGGCAGAAACATGAGATATCAATATACAGTAGTGACCCAAAGAGACTGCAACTGATCCTTATTCCCAGCATGCTGTTATGCAGTTTCTAGAATTTAATATGTTTTTTTGATTTTTTCCTATAGAATGACAGCTATACAAGCAATGAATCATACCCTGTTTTGGCGTTGGAGCAAGAACTTGAGGTTTATCCGTGATATTCAGGAGCGTCTAGAACCCGGAGGAAACCTCTTTGTGGCAGTTAACAACCTCAACGCTGGTGGATCTGTTTTTGATACAAGCTGGATAAGTAAGTTTCCTAGCGAATTCATTACAGTGATGACTGAAGGAAGTTACAAACCAGATAAACATTACCAAGGCTGGAGTGTGTATGACCTGCTGAGTATTGGTAGACATCTAATAGTTCACCAGATAACTGTACGGAAAAACTTAAATACGTTGATAGCTACTATGAAACAGAACAACCAGCTAATTGACTCGAGAATAGAGCAAATGTTTGGGGATCCAGTGGCTGGGCAAGGGGTGACGGCGAGCCATAGGAGGTTCGAGAGCTACTTCCAACAAGAGTTCCCTAATCTTGTTCACACTTTATACAATGGAATGCGGACAACAAGATTAGGGAACTCTTGTTGGAAGTAGCTCTCGAACCTCCTATGGCTCGCCGTCACCCCTTGCCCAGCCACTGGATCCCCAAACATTTGCTCTATTCTCGAGTCAATTAGCTGGTTGTTCTGTTTCATAGTAGCTATCAACGTATTTAAGTTTTTCCGTACAGTTATCTGGTGAACTATTAGATTTCTACCAATCCTCAGCAGGTCATACACACTCCAGCCTTGGTAATGTTTATCTGGTTTGTAACTTCCTTCAGTCATCACTGTAATGAATTCGCTAGGAAACTTACTTATCCAGCTTGTATCAAAAACAGATCCACCAGCGTTGAGGTTGTTAACTGCCACAAAGAGGTTTCCTCCGGGTTCTAGACGCTCCTGAATATCACGGATAAACCTCAAGTTCTTGCTCCAACGCCAAAACAGGGTATGATTCATTGCTTGTATAGCTGTCATTCTATAGGAAAAAATCAAAAAAACATATTAAATTCTAGAAACTGCATAACAGCATGCTGGGAATAAGGATCAGTTGCAGTCTCTTTGGGTCACTACTGTATATTGATATCTCATGTTTCTGCCATTTCGTTACTTGAAATGGGTTTTTCAAACGATAAAAATCTGAGATTCTTGGTTATGGCTAGAAGAAACTACTAGTTGAAGATTCAACGAGGCACAGTCCCTGTTGATACATCTAGATTAGCATTCTGCAAAGGTTTTCAACCTTGACTTCAGGAGAAAAGAAAAACCATCGACATCCAACTTTTAAGTTCTATTCTTATTGAAGTCATTTAAGAGATAACAAGAAGTGTTTACAACATACATGAGTAGGCGCAAGGAGATGTATTAGTGTTGATAGATAAAGTTGTCGCTCTAAATTATATAATGTAATTGACTACTTTTTAATTATATTATATTTAAATGCTCAACCTTATGACATAACATCACAAACTGTGTAAAGGTTACTCCCAGAACTACAATATCTACTACTGGTGTACTCCAGGTTCACTGAAAAATATCTTAAAATACCCTTTTATCATCAGGTGACCAAACCATCTTTCCAGCTCCTAATTTACTATATACAGCCGCTTTCAATCATACTGTTAGGTTGAGAATTCTCGATTTCGCGTCTAAGAATTCATACAGAATCTGAATGCAACGAAATTGCCAAACTCAGATATAAACCAAATTGACAGATTCATCAATAAATGAAACAAAATTGCCAACTCAGGCCATACACGAATTGACAAATTTATCACAGACGTTAACCAGATTGAATAAAAATGCTTTCAAATGGTAAAAGAGTGTCAGTAACACCTTGAAAAGTAACTATGGCCTACAGAAGCACAAGTTCATCAACACAAAGGGCATCCCAGATGCAAAATTATCAATTTTAGGCATACGTCTATATTTCAAAAACTTAGTCAAGAAGTTTTGCTAGCCATTCACCGTGACAAGCTTTCATTATTTAGATGAAACATGATGACTAGCATAAGCTGGGACGTAAAAAATGAACTCAATTCTCTAAAACACCTCGATAAAATTCATATTCTATATAACTACATGGATCATTTGTGGACTCCAGAGGATGTTAGCATCCATACTAATCAAGAAGCAAGATTAGAAATTAATAACTCATTTAATTATTTATTAAGTTAATAATTACGAGTCTTCTAACTTCTGAGCCAATCATACTGCACACTTCTATAAAAAAAAATTCCTAGAATTCCTACCTTACCTATGTTACCTCTTGTGGTTGATTAATCATACTTTGCTAATTCAAACATTTGTGTAACTAATAGATGTGTTATAGTTTTGTATCGGTAAATATTCTACAAACAAGGCAAGACTATGCTGCATTCAACCACCTAGGAAGAATTTAAACAACAATACCCGATCTTGCCATGGCGGGGTACACTAGGAAGTATTTATCTTTGTTTATATACCAGGTTCACACTGCTTATATGGCCAACTATGAATTAAGTGAAATCATCAGCCTAGGAAGTTTTTACCTTTGTTTTAAGAGCTTATACAAGTTACTCTCTTTCTCTCGAATAGTATGGTAGATCACTACACCTTTCCTAAACTTAGACGAAATCATACAAAAGTCCTATTAAGTACCAGAAAAAATGTAGTAAGTTGGCCATATTACGTACTTGTTAGCAAAAATCTGATACAACAGGTCCACAGCAGCTGGAAATTGGTATAATCGCTGCATGTATGATGGGGGGGCTTTCAGGCTATTTAAGGCTTCATTCTGGTACTCTTTACCTATGAAACAAAAAAATATTGCTTGTCCCACTATGTTGATGTCATCTGCATAAGCATATCCCTGATTAAAATAAGCATAATTTACAAAGCACAAACTAATTCAATTAAAAAGGGAACTTGATACTCACTGATGGCACTCGGGCTTAGAGAGAACTTGATATTTACCGAGGAATTGGTAACCCTTTGGCGCCTTCCTCTCGAGGAGGAACTCGCAGCAAATTTCCTTCCAGTGTTAAAAGGGGAGATTTTAACATTTAGAAATTTGTCAACATAAAAATCATTAATAGTAAGATTGCCAACAGCGATTTCTTTGTCATGCAACGCTGCAATCCCATTTACTACCCCCTTTACTAATTTGATCAAGTCCTTGCCAGCCTGAATGAGTAAACTGTCTTCCTCTATGAAAAGAGGTAAAGGCTTGCCAAATTTTTCTATAACCAAATGATGAACGTCTTTCACCATAGCTGAGCCATAAACCTTCAAAACATGGGAGTTTCTTCTGCAAACTTCCTCAAGTTTATCCAGTAACTCTTTAACATCAGCATCCTCATTACTCCCCCCCCCCCCCCCCTCGCAACGCAAAGTAGATTAGTGCCTCTATTCTGGTTGACATCTATTGTCACCTCACCGTTATTCCCCAGTACTTTACCGACCAATTGCAGATCTTTGTATAAAACGCCCGGTGAAAAACGATACGGGATCAAATTAGGGATCACAGGCTTATTATATGTCTCAACCCACCTTGCCCCGTCTAAAGTAAGACGTACAATGTCATAGTGTGAATAGCGTATGCAAAAAGAAAAACCGTCCATTTTCCTTTTTGTGTTGTGGTGATTCTGGATTCTTTCGATTTTTTTATTGTACACAGTTAATTGCATCTTGGAACGGCTAACCCGGATAACTTCTTTGGTAGGGCAAATGTCTGCCGAATAGAGGCGTCGACCCCCAATTGGGTTGAAATACATATCTTTTACGAACGTTGAAAGCTGACAGTAATCTGTGTCATTCCATTTAAAAACTTTTCCAAAGACCTCTTCCTCAAGATATAACGGATCCTGAACAAAGTATAAGAGGTTGGAATTTATGATGAATAAAACGAAAGACACGAGTATATTTAAAACAAGAGTTAATAACTAACTTCTTTTAATCCTCACCTCTTTATTTACTGTATCTGAACAGGTGACTACCTCAAAATATAAATCTGAAGATGAGCTTCCATCGCTTGAACTTCTATCTAAAAGCTGCAGTCCTCTGCCAATTTCAGTGGACCAGGACTCTCTCATGGGGGTCTTTTTATCAAAGCAATACAGATATATCTTATCACCTATCTCTTCAATATTAAGCCATTTCTTGTCGGATGTGACAATTCCAAGTATTACTGACATTTCTTTCATTTTTTGCTTTCTTTTATTTAGCCTAGAAAGAAAATCAGCTGCTTCGGATATCAAACGACACTCATCCAGATCAGACAAGGCTTTATAAACTGCCTCAGCAGCTTTCTTGAGTGCCTCACACCTACAAGTAAAGACAAGTTCGAGATATGAAATTCTTTTTTTTTTATGCAAGTACTGTTGGGAGTGTTTCCAAATCCAAATAAAAACCAAGCTAAGCTACACATCAGTTTGCTATATTAGTTTACTAGAGAGTATGTAAGCCCGCTGTTTGGTTCCTAAACAAAATAACCATAACCTACTCCTAGGAATCACTAATCTCAGATCCATTAAACTTGGGGTCCAAATTCCTAGGCTGTAAAAAATAAGGAAGCCACCAACCCGTTTTCATAACTTCATTATCTATCAATAAGAAATGTAGCTGCTTACTTGGTAATGTAAAGATCCCATATATTCAAGGTGGAGGCATCCTTACAACCTCCTTTTTTCACGTCTATACCAGCTTTGACATTTCCAGAATTGTGTTCCTTATACAAACTTGTTATGATCTCATTTGCATTCAGATAAGCGTTTTCAGCCAAAATTTTTGGTATCAGTTCAAAGCTCTCAGCGTACTTTGCAACTGCATTCTGATCTGATGATCTGCAAATTAATACATCACAAACTCAAATTTATTTCTATCATTCCGAAACATATATTACGCATTTTAGGTTCGAAAATAGAATATAACAATACCCAGTTTCTATTAAAGCAAATTCCTTCAGTCGTCTGGCTATTTCGATTTCAGTGGCTCCAGCTCCAGGCACAATTCTACTGTCCCTGCATAATGCCTGAAACAAGAAGAGTTAAGAGTTAAGGTCATTAGTGGAGAAAAAAGAAAAATATTCATATCAAATTAATATAAAACCTTGTAAGTATTGACACCGTTAACAACAGCCCTTTCGAGTCCATCTGATATGACCATAGTTCTTGCTCCCAGCAAAACAGTAGCCACACCCCCTTGTTCATTTGTTAAAGTTACCTAAACAAATGTAATAAATATTCATATCCGTTACTTTAGGTAATAGATGGAAGAAACAACAGCAACCAGAAAGAAAAGAAAAGAAAAAAAAGTGTTGTATATACCCTAGCACCGCGATTCTCCTCAACTGAAATGGACTCAACGTATCCAAGATCATCAAGGTTTACAGTGCCCCCAAGCTTCAACTGCAAATTAGAATAATTATTTATTAGCAAAGGTTGGTTAACATTAGCTATATTTCATTTAAAAAAATGCAGAAATATATTATATATGTGGTGCTTACAAGAGCAACAGCATTAGTTGTGCGACAAAAACATTCAAGCTCAAACTGGGAAGCAATTTCTAAGACCATGATCCTGTAAATGAATGAACAAATCACAATGCAACTTTCCAGCCAGCATATATAATGTGGTTTTGAAATACTAAAAGCTATTTGGAAACATGTATGAATTGAGCATGATTACTCGTTACGGTCGCAGAAGTGGAGAGCCATCTCTCCTACACCAGCTCCACTAACTATGACCTTTGCACCTGACTCTTTGATCACCTTTGCTTCTTCACTTTTTGCATAGTTTCCAAGCTGTTGTAAATCAAGTAGAATATATTTATGGTCTTAATATTTATTCACATTCAATGGTAGTTCGCTATTACATTATTTGGAAAAAAGATTATATCACTACAGTTGTATGTCAGTATTTTAAGATAGCAGCAACGACTAACTAAAGGACGATCAAGAAGCAAGTACAAAGGTGCTTGAAATGAATACAAGTAGCTGAAATGCCTTTCCTATTTCATTCAAAATTTTAGTTGTAAAATGTTTAATATACGGGTGTTCCCAATACAAATAACCAGAATGTCATTGCTAGAAATAAGTTACTTCAAACACATGACCTGCAAAATAAAACTATAATCATTTATATAATTTAGTTTTGATCTTTTAATTGGATTAATAAGTAAGAACATCTGAAAACTGGAAAATTATAAAGACTCTGGAATTTGAACAAATATAAGGGTATAACAAAAAGTGTGACATGGTATTATTGTATTTATCCTAATATTTACATTAGTTTTTGTCATTTTTAGAATTTAAGGTGGGCCAAATTATTGTTTAGTTGAATTATTTTAAAACAATAGTAACATATATGTAGTAACTCCTTGAATCTTGGGGGTCAACCAACCCTTATTTTATTTCAGTTAGCAAAATGTGGCCTGACCAAGACACATAAAGCACCCTAATTGAGAGCACACATTCCTAAACAATGAAGCCTGATTGCAACAAAATATGTTTGGAAATGAAGGAATACACCTGCTCATCACTGTGAATTAGGTTAGTCTCTGCTATACCAACACCACCAGCTATAACAAGCACCTATAAAACCAATAACCCCTTTCAGCTTCAACAATTTATATGATAACTAATGAGGCACTATTATGCATAATTTAGGTAGACAATGCAATGGATATCACAATAAGGCTCTATCTATAAAATTTATAGCATGCCCACCACCACATGCATATATTTGTTCCTGTACGTCTTTTTCGTAGGTGCATGTGGAATTCAAGAGCTAAAAATACTATAGATGAGCATCTAGAGCTCGGTGCCTAAAAGAGCTTTACAAATTACACTCACCTTTGCCTTCTCAATTCTCTTTATACTCCCAACGACAGTATCAACTTTTAGAACCATGCCTCTAAAGATTTTAGACTCATCCAGACATTTACCCAAAAGCTTAGCAACTCTCACATTATCCACATTAAAGTCTACCGGGTTCTCTGGGCAAACTTGTATGCATGCCTGCAATAATCAAATATTAACAAAACCCTCATCAACACAGTTCGAGTTATGACCAAAGGATAACTTTTTAACAAGAAGAAAAAGAGGTGTACCTCTGCAATAAGAGGACACAAGATATCCTCCTTTTCGTATTGTTTACTGGCAACAGGAGCTTTCATACGTAGAATGACTTGGTCTTTATTCCTCACATCCATGGTCTCCGGAACCCTCCTCGACCAAAGCTTCTAAAATCTGAAGCACCTGTAAACAAACAAAAGAGTATAAATTGTTTACTTTTAAAGGTGTATCAACAGCTAAAGCTTCTATGGTAAACAATGTCACGAGAACAAAGCAATGCAAGATGGACAAGGACTCCAAAGCAACAACTGAACAGATTCAATGCATTAAGAACTTGTGGTGTTATGTAATCATGTATATAGTAGTTGTACAGTACAATACATTAGTAGTAGTGAAGTTAGCATAGCTTGTATGTAATTAGTATAAATTCTGTTTCATTCCATTTCATGTAATCACAATTTCATAATAAAAGTTCCACATTTCTACAAATCCTCTCATTCCCATTCTACTTTCATTAACTTTAAATGGGAGCAACATAGATGTCTTAATTATGTGTCTAATGAAACAAGCATATTAGGGGGTGTTTATTTAAGCTTATATATGGGCTTATGAGCTGCCCACAAGTCTCAGAAAATTAGGGCTTATGTAAGATAGCTAAAAACAGATAAGCTTATAAACCACATATAAGCTTAAACAAACACCCCTTTAACAAAGAAAACTCTTAATTTTTTAGTTTAACAAACTACCTTTTCAGTTGCTTTCTGGTAATGCTGGATGATTGTAAAGGGATTCAGTCCCTTTGTGATAAGCTCTTTGGCAGCCTCAAGATGTTTCTGTGCAAGTAAAACGACAAGGATGACCCCATCACCAAATTTGTTCTGTTGTTCTTCCCCTGCTAGTACGAAGTATTTGAATGGGGGATGCTCAACTTCAAGCTCGTTCAAATATAGCTTCTCGTCCTGCTGCTTGATGAGAATTTTCTTCTCACCTAACATTATAATAATAACATGTAAATATCCAATTTTTTTCCACATACTTCAAATCTGTTTTAATATGTCCGTCCACTTTAAAATACGAGTAGTTATAACTTAATATTTTACCATGTTA